>JAQNCA010000030.1:14135028-14178539 GCA_029783725.1 Acanthurus tractus
AACATAAAAGGTACAAAGACACTTACTGTGGTTTGGAAAAAAAACAAAGTGTGCATTTATTTGATAATTGTATGTGGATTGCTGTCAGACATGTGATCAAGAGCTATCAAGTACAGCACAATAATGGGAAATAGTACAACTGCCAGGAATACAAAAATCTTTAAGCTTCAGTTATTTTCAAATATTAGGTACCAAGACTAATACACTAAGAGTAAATATGACTGACAGCTCTGTCCAGTTAAATACACACACTTAGAAAAATTCTGTTATTTTGTCGGTAATCCTATTTTCATATCTACTATTGTTTTATCATTACAATTTTCTTACTTGTCTTATGTTTTATATGTATTCAATAATATCTTGTTAATATTATAACTGCAACATTTAGGAGTATAAAATAATCTTAATCTAAATTTGAAAATGTAACATAAGGCAGGTTAACTGCAATCCATACACAATCAAGCAAAAACACCTTTTCTGATAGTTACCTGCAGCTAAACAAAAAGTCTCTTTAAAGCAAGCAATAATGGTTTGCAATAATACAGTAACTTGAAATGGGCCTAGCTTGAATAATGACTATTTAATATAAAAGGTTATAAAAGGTTCTGGCGTCTTACCAAAACGTAAGAATTTGTTTTGTTTTAAATCATATAATAATAAATGAGTTGCCATGATTCTAAAGAAATTATTTTTGTTTTGATTTAAATGACAAAGTTTCTCCAGCAAGTCAGATTTGATTACAATGTATTATGAGTTTAGGAGCAATTCTAAACTAAAATAGTCATTGAAACTTAACACGCAAGAATTAAAATACGTTTACTGTACCTGATTTCAAGTTCCCCTGGCTTTAAATTTGTGAGACATACACTCAGTGTTTACCTTGTCTGCAGACTTGGCGGGAAGTTAGATGGCTTTATAAACTACCAAGTTGAGGCAGGGATGGAGTCATTTGCGCACTTCATATGCCTGAAGGGTTAACCTTGAGAGAGAAAAGTCTCAGAAGCTGCTGTCAAGTTTGCATACAGGTCCAACATTGCCATCTAGTGGATCTTATTTGAAACTACAAAGTAAAAAAAACAAAATGTGGCAATTTAAGTAATTAGAACTTGGGAAATTGTTAGTCATGAAGTGTGATAGAAGGTGAGTCAGAGCTGGTGTCACAGATTATAATAGTTTCTGTACTATACTTTCAATCTCTACCTTCAGAGGACCAAAGTTCAGGTTCACTGAGTTGTTGCAGCTAAGTGAACCATGATTACATCCCTTGAGAGTCTCTTTACATGGAAATCTGTTGACCGCTCATGAGGGTCCACACCCTTAGCCACAGGAGCTGGCGTGAGTCCTCAACATGCTTCATGTCAGACCCAAATAGAAGCCACCAGGCAGCTGATGTCATGTATGTAGGCTGTGCCAGTTAATGCATGTATACAGACAGGGAGCCAGCTTGAATTACTGGATATGTTATTATATGTGGGAATTCTCTATGATATTTGTATGTTTTCATGAATTTGCTTTACATCATTGTGCTGTAAATAAACTTGTTTTGCAGATGTGGCCACATATTTCACATACAAGGGTTTTTGGTTGGATCCACTGCTCCTCCAGAGAGCATGTCAAAGAGTTTGTTGTTGAGAAAGATTCAAAACTGCTCCTGGTGCTGTGCCATCAGTGTGTAAATGGGTGTGTGAATTTGCGTATGACTGGGTGCATGAGACATACATTGTAAAATGCTTTATGTGGTTGATTGACTTTGAAGGGCTGTAAAAATAAATGCATTTCATAGTTACCATTCACATGCTAGTTATAATCATCCTGGACCACACGTCACTTACTTCTAATGTTTACTACTGTTGGCTTCCCATGAAACATCAACTGTGTGTCTGTTTTAATGCAGCTCTACAACCCCAACTCCAAAAAAAGGTGGGATGCTGAGTAAAACATACTTAAAACAGAAAAAGGGTAATTTACTTAATCCTTTGGCCATATACTCAATAGAAAAACAGCAAAAGTAAATATGTTGGATGTTCTGTCTCATCAGCTTCAGTGATTTTGATAAATCTGTTTATTTCAAATTAGATTTTAGCAGTACATTTAACAAATGTACAAAAAACCCAGCACATTTTTTTAAACAATCCACAGCTGTGGAGTACACAGAAATCTAGAGAGTGGTGCCCAGCAGCAATGATGAAGTCATTACTGTCAAAACAATGGCCACCAAGTTCCTTTTTTAATCCCCAGACTCTCTGTGCTGCATTCCAATTCAGCAGCCACTTCTTTACCATCCTGGGAGAAGGTGCACCTCCTCTGGTGTTTTCATGTCCCTGTGAACTTCAAATCAGTGATGAGCCCTTGAAGCTGAGGGACCTGAAGACTGCACAGAGGCTGATGTTGTCCATTTTCTCAAACAGTGCTGAGTTGCAGTTTTAGATAATGCAAACAGAAATACCACAAAAGTTCCAACATTTTTGCAGAATCACTCAAGGACTGGAACTGCAAGTGCATGTAACACGAGTCCCCACAGAGCAATGTTCAAATCACACTCAAAAAACAACAGTATGGATCATTCAACAGGTAATAGATGATTTTAACAGCTGATTATTTGATGACAGGATATGAAAGGGGTATCATAATAAGGGGTCAGTCGTTCACAAGCAGGGCTAGGTTCAGCTCTATGTTAAACACACAGTTGTATTAAGGATATTGCTACATGGCCTTTTTCCATTTTTTCTTTGTATCTCTTTCCTTTTAATGACTCAATTTTTATGGAACAGTCAAGCTGCCAGTCCATGTCTGGCTGCATGTCCCAGACTAATTATTGCTGAGGGATAAACTGCATTTGTCAGCATATAATGTAAAGGACATTGGAGAGGGGGAATGACCCCTGAGCTGAGCTGCCATGACCTCAAAGTTGCTTGTGAGTGTGGTTTGTGAAATTCTGTAGAATTCAAAATATGAACATCTGTGATGCCAGAATCAGCATCCTATATGAAACCTTTTTTCCTTTAAAAGCGTAGCATCCAGCAAGCCCCACTGAGACAATAGCTATTTATTGTGTGCAGCATATGATCTCTCAGAACCTAGTTGAGTCATTATTCTGTGGTAAAGTAAATGCCTGAGGACTTACTGATCTACCTACTGCCACACAAAACTTTCGGTAACCCACTTAAATCACTCAGAGATTTTAATGAAGGATTCTTTTCATACTTGCACCTGATAGTAGTATTAATGTTCATGTTCATGAGAAATAATGCATATATCGTGGTATTTTTGCATATGTACATGCATGTGCGCGTGCACATTGACGTCATATGTCTCACAGTTGGTGGATATGTTTTTATATAGATATCTAAAATATGTGAATTCTATTTTAACCATTTTCATTAACACCTGTTTTGGATATGCCTGCTGGTTCTTCAACGCTGTTTCAATTCTCCTATGCTGACCACATGTTTTTTACCTTATGTGCAATGGCTCTTCATCAAAAGAAAATCTTCAACTTAGTGATGGGTCCCGTCACTGGGTTGATGATAATGAGATCCCTGATACTGTTGAAGGCTGGTATGCTCTTAGTGATCAAAAGGCCAGAGAGAATAATTTACCATACGGGTCCAATATAGAATATAATTATTTAACTATGAGACAGGGGTCAGAAAGCCAATATATGAGGCTCAGTTTAATAGATAAAAAATTGAAGCATATGTTAAACAAAAGACTTGTTGAACATGCTGGCATTGCTACTGACGCCATGGTGTCTTCTGTAGATGACAATGCAGTGTTTTGTCATCAAAATGTGACAGTTGAATGCTGTAACTCAGGTGTTGTTCTTGTCACTACTGAGTCTGCTGACGACAATGGTAAAAGCATCAGAGGACTGTGGCCGATCTCCTGCTGGAGTTGATAATGATATCAAAGGCGTGAATGCTGACATTTTATCAGTCAGTTGTCCTGAGGGTGGCAACAGGGTGGGGGTGGCACAGTTTTGGGCAGGGGAATCTCTAATAACTTAAGATTCAACCTCTAATGATGATGGCAATATGGGGGGGGGGGGTGTAACTGCTGGAGGGTCATCCTCTAATGATAGCAACAATAGCACCGGTGTTGGACAACTCAGGGCTGTGGATTCTGTAGCTGACCATAGTTCTGTCTGATGTGGAGGGTGAGACAAGCCGAATACAGCTCAGAGAAATTATTTTATTAAAAACTTTTAATGCCGCTGAACTGCGTCAGCTTCTGGATTTTAAAGAGATTGATCTCATTAGGTGCCTAACAGAGTTAGAGAAAGGCACCTTGCAGTGTTTTGAATGTTTTATTGACAGGTCCATCTCTAGCCAGCAATGTGCAAGCTGTTTTGAATGCCACTGATGAATACAATGTGGATTTGTTTTTGAAAGAAATTTCACAAGTCTAACAGAGTAAAGACACCTCTATGACAGATGATGGATTGGAGTTTATAGTTACTGTTGCACAGAGTCAAAGCGGTGCCAGTACTCATCTTAAGTTGGGCCACGTTTCCTTTAATGAGATTTTATCAAGAAAAGGTAGCTTTCTATATAATCCCAAAAGCGGTGGAAACAACAATTTGTGTTTCTGTCTTTGTCTTGCACATTCTGCAAACGCCACCATGACCAACAACGAAAAACTGGTCTATGCCAAAGAATTACAGTTCAATGCAGGTTTGGATGAAATGTACAAAGTTTCACTATCTGATGTTTCCAAATTTGAAAAACACTTGAGCGTCAAAATTACAGTATTCCATATGGATATTAGTTTGATACAGGGCTTTGATGGCAGACTACACCATCCATTTAGTTTGGTGGTGAGCGGTCCTTCAAGTAGTGGATGACATATTTTGTCAAGAATGTCATTGAAAATGCATATTTTTTTGAGGCATTTAATGGTGCCACCAGCTCTGCCTACAGGTATCTTGCCATAGACTATAAAGCCAAAAGGCCTGATCATTTAAGACTCAGAACAGCTTTGCTGTCAGATCAGCCGGTTGTATATATCCCTAAAAAGTGCAGGGGGTGACTATGTCATCACTTATACAAAGGAATTTGACCCTTTTGTAGCTGTTAAATAAATTGCCATCGAGATCCCAGCGTGGGAAGGGTTATTGTGGGTTATTCAAGCACTGATTGTTAACGCGCTGTGTGAAATAGCCCTTTATGCATTAAGAGGTAACATTCTGCTGACCAAAAAACAGTACAAAAAGTTGCAGCCCAGCTCTGGGAGTGGTGATGCCACTAGCCCAGGTCTGGACACAGCACTCACTGTGAATGACACAGCACTAAAAAAGATATTATTGTAGAGGTATTAAAACACATAAGAAGCAGGAAAAATGCAGAGTATATATTGGAATCATTGACTCAATGAAATAATTTGATATCTTGGACAGATCGGGGGGGAATTACTGTTAACAAACAACCAGTCAGAGGCTGACATTTGTATGATTTGTTTAAAGGTGTCACTGCATCAAATAATGCCTCAAATAGTTCTACCTTAAGGCTTTTTTTTACATGTCAACTGTCAGACAGAATTAGTGTTTTCCTCTTATTCTTCTCAGAGTAAATGTTGAATAATATGTTCGTATTGATAATTTATTATTAAAAAGGTGACTACTTTTGAAATGCTTGTATTTTATGAAGTGATGCCTAAATGACAAAATTAGTGGGGTTTTTTTCTCATTCTTATTAGACTTATTTTTGGCTGATATTTTTAATGATAATTTATTGTTTGAAAAGTGATTACTTTTGAAATGTTATTTTATGCAGTTATACTGATATGAATGTTTTTTCTCACACTTATTAGACTATTTGTTGACTGATTACCTTTAAATCTTTGGAATAAAAACACGATTACAAATAATATGATGTTCTCTATCGTTTTTATTGGGATATTATCAATGTTACACATCTTTCAATACCAGATTATATATCAGTTTTTTATATTGAACACGTGTAAATTCCCACCCTTGAGATAAAACAGGTTTTATTTTGTTAACAAAACAACAAACCATAGCGTCTTTGCAAACAATATTAGTTCCATACATGTTTAACAAATGCGTAAAAGACATGCTTTTTTGTATATGACTCAGAAAAAACATAAAATTACCACATGTTGTGGCAAAATCATTCTGAATCTGTCATCCAGAATAAGATACATCTGTACAGTTTTTTTTTACAAAGAAATTGTTTGTCTGAGATGGGAATTTATCACAGTCAGGAGGATTACAAAAACTCCCAATGATATATCCATATTTTTATTCTGTAATGTACAAAGCCAGCCAGTGCTCACCAGGCAAGTTAGAGGGATGAGTGTTTACAGTTAGCATAGCGGGGCATTTACTGAGCTGATCGCATTCCAGGACTCCCAAAAAGTCTGTGCCTTTAATACATCTTCTTTTAATTATGCTGATTAGTTCTACGGTATTCCTTGTGCATTAGTAGTAATCCAGAAGTACTTGTCTCCTGTTTAATATTTCAGCGACCGAAACAAAAACAGAATAATAAACTGTGTGGAAAGAGGTACTCTAGGAACTCTAGCCTCACATTGCCTTTGCCTGAGCTACAGCTAGAAAAGTTACCAGCTAGTCAATGGTGTATGTACCGCACATCATTTATACATATGCAGCACTGCTACATGTGCGGTACCATGTAGCAGTGCTGCATAATTAGTGAATATAGACTTTGGTCAGTGTGCAACATGTTTTATAGTTTCTACCTTCAGAGAGCGGGCCCCATTTTTTGGTGATTTACTGTTGGCTGACTCTAAATGTCGGGTTTGTTTCTCTAGTGTATTATGTTCAACTGAGGCATCCTTTAGTAAGAAGCATGTCTACCCATTCATTGTAAAGTCTCTCTGAGTCATAGTTTGAGAGGCATTGGAAGCTTTACTTATGCAGAGAGTTGGTGGTGAATCACTTCTGTAGAGTCTCTGTTATGGGTCATTGAAAATTGGAAGTCAGTAATGTCTGAGATTGAGGCTTAAAACCAAGTAGGTGTAGAGAACATTTAGGGGAGGACTGACCCTTTTTACAGCATGGTGAAGGAGTGGAATGTTTTATTCAAACATGGAGGGTCGATGTTCTCCACTTTGTTAGAAGTCCGCCTTGCAATTCTATGGGACCAATAATAGACCTGTGTAAACCACTTTACACACAGCACATGATATGGTTGACCTTATTATTTTTCTTACTCAGCCAGACACCATGATGTTCTTGATACATTTTGTGTTCTCTCTGTGCTTGTTTCCCAGAGCACAGCCAAGTCCCCAAGGCACAAGTCCCTGGAGTTCACCATGACACATCATGTAACCTGAAGATCAAAAAGATGAGGTTATTTTCTCCCTTTGTATCAAAAGGGAGAAACATGGTCTATGATCCCCAAATTACCAAACAAGAGGCCTCTTATCCCTCTGATTGCCAACATAAATCAATTCTATGTGCAAACAAAAAGTAGTTTCAAACAAGTTTACAGCTATTTACAGCTATTTGACAGCATGTAACGCACAGCTCTTATTGCTGGGATGAAGACTCCCCCATCCAGAGATGTTGCGCATCATCCTGTTGTTGACATACCTTAAAGGAAGTGAAACAGGGTGAGTATAGATGCTCAGAGCAGCAGATTGACTTTATTACCATGATTTTTTCTGTTTTATGTGTAGGACTTGTAGTCAGGGGTGACTGAAAAACTTGGCAGATAAAATGTGTCCTTTCGGGTTCCCAGATGTTGTGCTCCACTGGCCAGATTTCTACAACTGACCTGGAAGAAATAAATCTTATCAAAGGTCACCTTGTTCTCTTATTCCACCCCTTGAGAATCATCTTAAGGGAAAATCACAATGAGGAAGGTTTTGAGGAAGTTTCCAAACACAATGTAAATCCATTAGTGTGATAGCTTTGGTTTACATGCTGTAAACATAAGTTTAAAAAGAGTTCTTTCTCTTCTTCTTTGGTTTGCAGAGCCCCCATCTATAGACAGAAGAGTCCCCTAAATCTTAGAGAGAGCACAGTGCCCCATAGTCAGACATCTGACTATCTACTCTGTGCTCTACCTGCTCCTTAAAGGAGGGTCAGAGGAAGGAAAAGTTGCATACACTCTGTTTGGCTGACTGGCAACCTAATGTGTCCTCATCTTCTTAGTTTTCGTTCTCTTACCATCTTCTCTCCAGGTCTTCTATTGTTAGATGTACAACTTAACACCGAATGTGTGTTATATTTTCCCAGAACACTGGATTTATTGTACATAATACTGTTTCAGAAAGAAAAAAATCATTTCATTTTAATACTGTGGAAGTAGCTCATCCAACAGTGTAGATGAAGTAGGAAACAATCTGAGTTGCATGTACTGTATGTGTTTATTTCTTTATGTTGTTCCGTATGTTTGGTTTTTCTGGTTGGGTGATTTCCATGAGATTTTGAGAAATTTCTCTCTATATTTGAGTTCATGATTCCATGTAAATTTAGCCCTACAAGAGGTTTATTACGAAATCAAATTGGACATGACATATGTGCTGCCTTCCAGTGAACCACAGAGTAACACTGTTCCATGTGGACATTGAATAAGACTTGATATGAGGGTGGAACTATGTGGTTAAAGATGCTCTTGAGTGGAGTAAAACTGTGCTATTGCAAATGTGCAATTTTTTTTATCATCTAGAGTGCCAAGAGAAAAGTTTTGTTTTATTCTTTATGTTTGTTTTTTTGTCGTTGTTCTTTTCTAATTCATAGGCTGTCTGCTTATTAGCAAACTGATAGACTGATGCACAGTATATCAAGGGTGATTGATAAGTTTTAGAAAGAGAGGCGTTATACAATTGTTGTTGCATGCACCTGCAGTTCAGCTCTTTAAGTGATGATATAGGTCATTGAAGGTTAATAACCTTTGTAGTTTTTCTTGTGTTGTTTTGGATAATAAATAGTGTCTGAGAATATTGACCTCCTTTTTTCATCCCCTCTCAAGGGCTCCATGTATATGCTGACATGCAGTCAGCACTAGAGGAGGGTGCCCCTTCTGGCATTATGACAAATAAATGAAATGCTAAATTACCTGATATGAAAGTATTAATCTTTCAAATATTTTATTGCTCAAACTTTGACATAAATTGATCCAAGGATACAAGGATAAGTCTAGTGTGCTTGGAAAATGTGATAGTGTCAGCATTTTCAGTTCCCTGTTCATTTCCACTAGAACATCAGCTTTTTCGTTATCCACTTAAGTCCATTTTACCTAGAAGTTTGTTTGACACTAAATCTATCTTTTCTACAATTGTCAAAGTTTTTGAGCCACACACACAAACTACAAGAAAAGAGAAAGCAGAACTTAATATGTTTTGAAATTCAAGTATATCTTGTCCCACTACTTACTTTGTTTGGCAAAGGAAACCATCACTCACTGTTTCGCCATTTCAAAAGTAATTTCAATTCTTCGGAATGGAGACGTACTAAGAGGAACAAGGCTCTGTTACTCATGTGTGAGCATAGGTGTTTATCAGTACCAGACAGGAAAACATTTAAATGTGAGGGTACTTTTAACCAAACCCTATGATTATACACTTACAGCTAAAATATAACGCATTCCCATCCAGCACAGGCAAGTTTTCCCTCACTCATTACTGTGTGGTACACACACTGTCTGCTTCATTCCTTGTGCAACCTGCATATCATTACTTGTATTTCTTGATTGCAAACAATTGAAACTTCTGAGAACATTCCTCTCTCTGCAGATAAAACTATCTCAGTTTGTGTACGCCTTCACTGTTGTGATCTTGTTTTTACTGTAGATTTCACACAAACCATAAGATACATGTTCATTTAGTTTTTCATAGTGAACTGGCTAAAAGACATAACAGTGACATTTATTAGAGAAAACTAAGTTGCCCAGACTGTTAAACTGTACAACAAAAACGAAGAGTCCCTAAGTTAATTGCTCAGAAATGGCTTTGATAGACTCACATATGACACCCAGATGTATGTAAAGTTGTGCATCTTAGCATTCTTGATGCAATCAGTTGGGTGAAGTAAGAAACAGGATGAATACTTTGCTGCCTTCTCTGCAACATTACAACTGTCAATGACCTTCCATGATGAGAAGCACCATAGCTGCTTTTTTCCCCCACAAAATTAGCTACAATACATTGAATGATTCAAAACTTCCATTCATTCTCTTGTTGCACTAGTTTCTGTTCCCCTAATCTCATTCCACTGTACCTTAAAATACCCTCAGACAGAGAGAGCCCTGTGTTAAAGAGCTGTATGAATTATTCATTGCCAGCGTTGTTTGCTGCTGACAGAGCCAAGGCTGATTATTCCTCGGCTTAAGGTCTGCTGAGGGAGACCAGGCGGTGTGGTTGAAAGTAGGGACAAATATAAGGAAGTGGTTTGGGTTATTGAGGTTCAGCTTTTTTCCCTGTGTGAGGTGTAATTCATGGAAAAAAAATGTCACTGAGCCATAGGGGCAAAAAGACTGGCACTGGTTTTGCCTTGAAAAACAAAATTCCTGACCTCTCCACACCCGTGAGACAAGGGTTTGATTTCCAGTCAGCACCACAACAAGATCAACAAACCTTTGAGGTCCTAGGATACAGCATATTTCTACTATTTGTGTCTTTATGACAGTGAGTTAAAAAGTTTCAACACAACTAGTATACCACCATTTTACAAAAGGATTTAGAAATGCTGTGAGCTCACAGTGTTTTGCACTCAAAAATACTGGGTGTACCAGAGTGACGTTGGTAGATGGGGTATGTCATTAGTACTTCACTGTCCCACACAAAGACATATACACGTTTAAGTTGTGCCTTTCAAGTTGTTCACCCACTCTGCCAGCTGTTTTAGTGAATAATAAACCCCCAAACTCCAAATGCGTGCATCACCCTCTGCTAAAACTAAATTCCCTCTAAACCTCCACTAGTTGTTTTACACACCCAAATTGGTATTTGTGCAGCACACACATAATTGCACGTTTGGTTGGTAAATCAAGAACGCTGGCAAGCCATGGGCTCTGAAGGCTTCCCTCAAACTATAGCCTTGGGATAGCTATTAATATCCCCTACAGACACCAGCAAAATGCTCTGCCTTTCAGCTCTGTTTCAAAACTATACAGCAAAAAATGTTAAACTGCACATTTTAGGACTGAAAAGAAAAGTGGAGGATGTATTGCTCAACAGGATAGTTACCAAATTATACAAAGTAGTTATACTGTCTAGACGTCAGCAAAAATAGTAAAAGTCATTTGCCGTTACAAATGGAGTGGTTTGCTGTAGTTTTGAAGCTAGTGATGAAGGTAACTGGGGCAGCTTATTTAAAACTGTTTCCTGTACTTAAAATGAATTGCTTTTGGACCTGGTGAAAATTTTCTCTCTGTGGGGATTCAAATGCTAAATATTTATGTATGCACACAAAAGGCAAAAGATAACACAGACATGAGCCCTCCTACACACAAGGGTGTTGCTCCAAACTCAAACTGATACTGAGAGCAGAACACATACACAGACATGCAGTGTCTCCCACTCTCCTACTCTTGCATTCCCCCCTGCTGTTACGTACTTCCACCCCCTCACATCTGGACTTTTTTTGGCAGGACTCAGTTCCTGTGTGGTGTGTGTACATTAGCAGGGGACTCAGTCTGAAGGTTGGTCAGGTTCTCGCAGCCCACACTGTCCAACTCTGATCAGTTCAAGATTTTGAGTTTCTTTGTGTTTCCCTGTGAGAACAACTGTTGTTTGGACTCTTTGACTGATTGTGTTGTCAAACTTACAATATGTAACGTTTTCACGTTAAAATATCTAAAGACATCTTTGATATTTTTATATGTTTTGTTGAGTTGTGTACTAATGTGCTTTTAATGTCAATACCTCAGATTAAGGTAGAATTAGAATTGTATTTACCTAATTTTTCAGAGGTGCATATATTTGTTATTGTGTATGTGTTGTGCTGACAAGTTCCATTTCTGTGATATTTAAAATGTGTATTGCAATTGATGTTCATCTAAATCTTTCAATCCAGCTGTTTCCAACCTTTTGCGTAAGATATGGGCCAAGTGATTGTCTAACATCTATTCAGCTCCTGTTGAAAAAGTTTGTTTGTTGAGATGCTTTTTACTGACAACAAATTTTGCCTCATTGTCTTGCACACTGGTGCAGATGCTTTATTTTCAGTGTTTTTAAACATACTATGCAAAGAAACGCCAGTAATTGGGACTGAGAAAACAGTGCATTTATTTTATTTCGTTGTTTTCCACTGAGAATTCTACAAAAGAAAAGACCTTATGATCACATCATATAAATGTGCAAATGTGTGGGTAGTGCAGCAGAAAGAGGAGCAGAGAGGAATTACGTGGGAGTTAATATGAAAATGAAGTCTAGCTCAGCTGAAATGGTTTTCTCCCAGCTGAAAGGTAGGGCTGCACTCAGGGGACATGAAAAAGATCTGTTTCTCCAGCTAGCACTTTCCCATGTTCATGCCTCTATCTCGATCTCACATGTGATCATTTAAGCAACAAAAAAAGGTTCACTGTTCACTGCATAAACTTTAGGCAGGTCTAGAGGTTTCTACTACTTTGCCCTCTTGTTCAGTGAAATTTCATTTAAATCTCTTAATGATTCAGCTAATCTGTGGGTTGATGCAAGGAGTGGTGGAGTACAATTTTGTTCCAAGTTTTCAAGACTCTGATAATTTGACTGGGAATATCTGAAGTAAAACAACAGCAAGAACTTGACAGACAGGTTAAAAAGATTAAATTGCTGTGAATTACAGCTTAGATTTGCTTTAGGGTATGCATGTCAATTCTCTTTTGTTTTAAGCTTAAAATCAGGTCTGTGGTTGTTGGCCACTCCCGTGCAGTAATGATTCCTGCACTTATGCATCTCTGGCATACAGGGTAAATGGAACATTTTCAGGAATGCATGGTACAGTTAAAGGAGTACTCACCAGTAAAAATTCTTATGCAATCCCAGAATGTTCTTTTTTTAACTTTGGAGCTCAATTAAGTATAGAAAATTACTAAGTTGCAAATACAGGACTACATTGCATACTTAATGCTTGAGTACTTTGTAGTGGTGTGGTCCTTCCTTAAATTGCCAACTTGTTGTAAGTATACTTCTCTGCAAACAGAGCAAAAAATAGACATTGCAATTCAAAAAACAAGTGGGAATGTAACTCAGAACTGTGAAAATGCCTCAATACTCAAACAAATTCCAATACTGTTATACATGAAGAAGAATTTTTACTTCAGATATGTTTTGTTTGCTGGGTTCACTTTGTCCAGCTTCAAATGGATGGTGGCACAGAGGGAGTAGCCTGCTATTTTATAAAACAACCCTAAATTATCGACAGATGCTGTCGTGACTTTCTTATACCTAGTGCAGGGTGAAGAGACAGCATCAGAAGTATGTACATGTCCAGATGTCAGGTCACACAAGACAGAGCTTTTACGCTTAACACCAAGCAAACATGAGCTCAACCCACATAGAGAAAAACACATTACGCAGCAGGATCACTGGTGAATATGAGAAGTCACAACTCCACTCATTCTCAGGTAGTCATCTACAACACCCAACAATTTATGCATTTAGAAGTTTGGTTACTTGGTGTTTTCACTTGCGGAGTTTCCCAAAGGACAAACGCTCTATCATGCAGTGTTTTCAGAAGACGTGTCATGGCAAGAGTTTTATATCTGGCTGCAGATTGGCAACAGAGCAGCAAACTATAAAGCTATTAATGCAGCAAGTAGCACTTTGTGTAAGGGGATAATTGAGAGTCTGAATGAGTATACTATACACATTTACAGGCTTAGTTAATTTTCAAAATATAAGTTGACATAATTCATCTGCCAACTGATTAAAACTGTTGTCGTAATTGTTTGTTGTTTGTTTTTGTTTTTTGCTTTGTTTTGAACAGCAACACATAAGCAGTCATAGCATTTATATTTAAGACTAAGAGACATGATGGTCTTCAAAGGAGGGGAGTTCCGAGTGTTGCGGCTCGAGGTCCCGCCTCGATGTGAGCGATGACGTCACATATTTAAGGAGTCAGGGATCAGAAGTCCGCAATTCCCGCAGACTAGTCTAACTTGACCGGAGCAGTCTCTGCGGCAGACGCCTCCCCATCGGACTGACGCTCTGAGAAAGGTAGAGTGCCCAAGTTAACCTCAGAAAAAAACTTTGAGAGGGCGAAAAAAAGGGACGATAGAGGTATCTCAGGAGAACTGGTAAACATCTGGAGTCTGTAATTTGATCTCATTTGTTTCAGAGGGTTTTTGACGGAGACTAAGCTTTTTCTGAGAAACTCCAGCGCAAAGTCAGTCAAATATAAAATAAAGTGTATTAAGGCCTACCGGGTGGGAGAGCTTTATTTGACACCGTAGAATAGTTTTATTTCCGTGGCTTTATTCTGATCATAACTTTTCAAAATTCAGCTCGGAAAAGTCTGTAACTATTTTGGCATGCCTTGATCGAATTTATTCAGTGAGAAAATTGTGGGCATTTGGCACATTGTATATGCTAAGTCTCACAGTAGCCATTGAAGTTTTCGGATTCCTTGATTTTCAGCATTCACATAAGCTTTTAATAAAAAATATGGATATTTTGTAAAATCTCGTAAAATTGTAATAGAAATTTGTTGTTATGTCTGCTGGGGTTCACGGATAGGCTCGTGTGTATATACACATGTGTGTGTATATATATATATAATATCTTGGTTGTAACCAAACAATGGGTATTTTGTTTACCACTAGGTATATTTACAAAATAACTTTTATTTTCATTTCAGGTATATAAACAATGATGGAGCTAGTGACAGCTTTCCCTTCATATCACATGAATTCAACAGATACCACTGGACTTAATGAATCTTTGTATGAATATGATGACGAGGAGTATAACTATAAGGACGAGCATGCTGAGCTTAAACAGTCTCTCAATACTATGTCCCTCATTGTTTACTCCCTTGCCTTCGTTCTTGGTGTGCTGGGGAATGGAGTGGTTATCTGGGTGACCGGGTTCAAGATGAAGAAAACAGTTAACACAGTTTGGTTCCTCAACCTTGCTGTGGCCGACTTCCTCTTCACAGCGCTCCTGCCCCTGAGTGTGACATACCTGGCTTTGGATTTCCACTGGCCTTTTGGCAATTTCATGTGCAAACTAAACACTGCTGTAACCTTACTGAACATGTTTGCCAGTGTCTACATCCTGGTAGTGATCAGTGTGGACAGATGTGTCTCTGTGGTGTGGCCCGTCTGGGCCCAGAACCACCGAAGCGTACGTAAGGCATCCTGTGTGAGTGTGGGCGTTTGGGTCGTGGCTCTGATCCTCAGCGCTCCATACTTCATCTTCAGGGACACCGGGCCATCATATGACAACGACAACATCATCAACTGTTTCAACAACTTCGCCTTTTCTGATGACTATGAAACACCGTCTGTCAATCAGCTGCGACTGTTTCGTCATCAGGCCATGATCATTACCCGCTTCCTCCTGGGATTTGTTGTCCCCTTCACTGTCATTGTCTCCTGTTATGCTGTAATAATTCATCGTCTGAGAAGAAACCGCACCCTGGCCAGCCAATCAAGTCGGCCCTTCAAGATCATCGCTGCTGTTATTAGCACCTTCTTCATCTGTTGGGCTCCTTATCACATTATGGCTCTAATTGAGTTGGTAAATCATATGGCAAATCACCCCAGTGAAATATTGGACAATGTCATCACTGTCGGAGTCCCTATAGCAACAAGTCTGGCCTTTCTCAACAGTTGCTTGAACCCACTACTGTATGTTTTCATGGGTCAAGATTTCAAGGACAAAGTCCGCAAATCCATCCTGAATGTACTGGAGACTGCCTTCCAGGAAGAGGTTTCTCGCTCATACACCTACACAAATTCAGTGATCACCAGTCGAAGCAAAGAAAAATCTTTTTCTGATGCCGAGGTGTAAGCTTGCCAATGACATGACAACAAACAAATACTGTAACTGTATATAGCGAATGCAACTGTAAATAATAACAGTTAAAAAAAAGCATTTTCGTCAGCTTAGTTGTTTTACTTGAGGACCTTCAAAGTGATCTGTATACTTTATGTCAGATTCAAAGGTTTTACCTGTTACATTTTGATTTACATGGGTTTTTGGATTGGATATGAAAAAGAATTGTGTCTTTTAACTTCATTGTACTTATATAATTGACTGGTGGCAATAGTTGTACAATAAGCTCCATTACATCCCTTTGTATTGTATTTGTGGGATGAATCATTTTTAATTGATGGAAAGTTCAAATTTTATATATATATATATATATATTATTTTTTTTTTTTTTTTTTTTTTATATGTCCCCTATCCAAACCAGAGATTGCATGCCAGATTATAAAGGAAAAAGAAAAGAAAACGTAAACCAATTTTAAGAACCTGTAAAGCAAGTGGCTTCATTTACCTTTGAGTGAGAGTGGTGCTTGACCACTATACAGTCCTGTTATTCACTGCACTCATAGCAGTTAAACCTTTAACATAGTAGACCTATAAGAAGTATGTAATGTACCTTTTTTTTTTAATAAGAGACACCTATCATGACAATTTCCATCACTCCAGACCGTGATTACCACAGTGTGTCCCTGTTTGTATGTGTCAGCAAAAAAAAAAACAAAAACTAAGAAATCCAAGTTGTTTGTAGGTTTTAATTGTAGACGTCATAAATTACTAAATAGACTGAAGCATTACCTACATTACATTGCATTACATTACAATAGGGTTGCTTGACTAATGCCTTTCTTGCCATATGATGTAAGAGTTACAGATAGTGTAATCACTGCATAGTGAGGTGACTGAATAACCAATCTGTAGTGTGAAATAGTGTTACTGGATGACTGCACAAGTGGATTAGAGTAAGTTAATTTCCCAACTTGTTGCTAACTCAACCCAACCAATGTTCCTGTTATGTGTCACGCATTGAATATTACAGTAACCACTGAGGCCATCCTTTTGTACAGACAAAGTCAAATTGAACGGATCAATTACACTAAACAGTAAAGCATTATCTCATTTGTTCATATGCTATTTTGTAATAAGTTATTTACTGTTTAATGTCTTTTACTCATGCTGCCTGCTGTCTAGTCATACCAGGGATATCGATTCAAAAACTTTTAACTGCTACTTGTCTACTGCATGCAATATGTAACATATATTTTTATTCAGCAAAAGGACAGGCAATGTAGGCCTACTTATTCCATATGAGATCTTTATGTTTAAAGTAGCAGCTTCATTATTTACTCTGATCTCTTGATCATTGCTAGCTGTTCTTTGGGAGTGGATGTGCTTTAAGTAAATGCATGTCGTGTGATAAACTGAGAAAAATAGTGTATCTATTTCTCCCTATGTTTCTTTTTATTTCAGACCTTAAATCAAAGAATATTTTCATTATTGACTGATTAATACAGACTTTTCTCAGTTTTCTCTCAGTTAATATATTTGATTTTAAAATTTTAAAATTGTCCAGCCTTGTTTTGCGGGGTTCAAGGTGATATTTTCCAGTGTCTTGGTTTGTCAAGCCTGCAGCAATAAACACAAATTTACTATCAACTCCAAGTTGACTTACAATCTAATTTTTTTAAAAAAAACTGAAATGAACACTGGTACTGTACAACTTCAGTATATACAGCATATTGGGATATAACATAATTCTCTCTATAAAAAGCTTTAATCCCATGTAAACAACATAAAAAAGAATTTAAAAGATTCAATGTCTGTTGGTGTTGTTGTTGTGAGGCCTAATGTCCAATACTACTAAGAGTCGTAAATGATGATGACTGCTCCTGTGGATCTTGTTGTTACTTTTGTTTTCATTATTAAAAAAGTATTCTTGACCACTTTCCCACTAAAAGTGTACATTTGATAATGACCCAATCACTTTTTATCTAGCATAAATATACATAAAGAGAGATATGCCTGTCTTTCTTTTGTACACTCAATTTATATGATGGAACATCTGATAATATTGTATCCTTACTAACAAGGATATAATCACAGGATGTAATTTTCATAGTTGCTCTATATCATTATTATTATATACTGTGCCACTAGAGAGTGCTGTTTATACATCATTCTGGTGCTGCTCAGATGAGAAGGTTATTATTATTTAAATTTAACTTTGTAACTTTGTAACATATTTTAGAATAACCCTGTAAGAAGGACAAAATAAAACAATCAAATAGTTTTTCACACTCCAGGTGTTGCTGGAGTTTTGATGTCCTCAGGCTTTTTCTATTACCTATGCACACCTTGAAAAGAAGGAGAAGTTGTGCCACAAAACCTGACGCTGCTTCTCAGATCAAGGATAGCAAACATCAGAGGGAAAAATCACAAGAACCCACTGACTGATTCGCAGCCAGTTATAGTGCAAACAGTGCTACAAATCTGTTTGCACTATAAGTGGTGGCAAATTAAATCATGGCTGCATTTTCCAGTCTTCCAAGGTGCGTTTAAGGGAAGTCAGGAAGTGTGTATCTTATTGGCTTTCTGAGTCAAAGTCAGTTATTATCAGTGGCAAACTATTTGACATAGTTATAAACTCAATTGAGCAAATTTTAAGTAGTTTGGACATTAAAGTTTTTTTATGATCATTTCAATAAATTCACATTTTTACTCTCATTACATGTGAGGAAAACACAAATGTAAATATTAGGATCGATCTGTTTCATTTCCATAATTTTAACAGTAGTTCTCTGTCATTCTATGTTTTAAGTTGTTGACATACGTGCACCAAAATGGTATTGCCAAAAGTACAAAGAGTATTTTAAAGTGCATTGTGGGAATGTTTTTTTTAAACTGTCAAAGTGAATTCAGTTGTAGCACTTGATAGCTCTAACTGAAAAGTCCTCCTTTAAATGCTTTATAATGCTCCTCTTAATGCTAATGTCATTTGCTTTGGATGTGTTTGAGTAGAAAATGTTGTCCGCCCTGTTTGCGGAAACATTCTGTAGTTGCTCCAACTTACTTTGCAATTTTCTAAATAATCAGCAACTGCCAGTAAGTAAGATTACAAAATAGGGTGCTAAAAAGAGGAAACGCATAAACCTAGTCTTTTACAATTATCCCAACAATATTATTAATTACATGATATGCCGGAAAAAAGATTTGCTCTCATTTCAGATCTCCTTTACTTGTAGTGGGTGTTCAAAGGCAGCATAATTTATGTGTCCAGTTTTGAGTAGACAGTAACAAGCAGAGACCAGAGATCTGCAAACGATTTGACAGTTTGGCAACCCTCAACTGCTGACTAATGCTAACACAGAAGAATATAACTTACTTACATGTTAAGATGTTGAGGCATTGTCTGTGGGTGAGGCTCTCTAACCACAGAGACGGTAATGACGTCAACGTCTCACATACACTCTATATAAATCTGTCAGTTTGGTGGCTTCTCCTAAGGACTCATCCCCAACCAACTGAAGAGCTTGGAGGAAGGTGCGTTAGCTTTGTTGTTATTGTTATTTTTTTCTGTGGAAATTAATCCAAAGATGATATTGATAAGAAAATTTGCAGTAACAATTTTAGTGGGAAACACTATCATTTTAAAAAAATTCTGGTTCAAAACTTAACTGGAATACTTTTTATTTGAACTTGTAACTTTGCTAAAAATCTGCATACTGAATTGTGTTTCCTTTTTCATGCGTAACTGTATTTTAATAAGAGTTTCATGTGGTGTAAACGCAATTTAAACAGTTTGATAGGATGTGAACAATCTGTAAAAGAATAAGTAGTTAGATAAGAACCAACAGGAAGATGGTTATTGACATTTCAGAGGAAGAAATAGTTTGACTTTTTGGGTGACAATGCAAATTATTACATGAGGCTACTGCACAAAAGGAAAAGACCTTTCCTACAAAAAGCCTCGTATGATGAAAAAAAGATGATTTATTAACAAGGGCTTCGTGGAAAAATAAGTACCAGTGTTAACCTCAGATAAGTTATCAAACTTTTATAAATTCATTTTATAAAAAAAATAAACTTATCTCTTTTCTAACTGAAATAAGAGTTTATTTTAATTCCAGAGATTTTTCCCCAATGACTCCATTGGGACATGACAGTCCAATTTGAAGATACAGTGTTTTAGAGTTAGTTAATGCACTAAACGTTTTGTATAAGATTTCAAGATATCTCTCCCCCTTCCTCTTAGCCACCACATAACTTTTGTAGGAATGCAATGGCTACAAACTGCAACTCATTTCACTTAACTTGGCCAGCCAATATCATGTATGCTCAGTGTAGCCTACCAGGTACAATGGCTTCTAGCAGCCAAATGGCAGCTACATGAGGGTCTCATTTCTGTCCAAGAGATGCAATGCTCAGTCCATTCTTCATAGCATGGCAAAGCAAAGGATGGAGTTGTAATAGTTAAAATAGTGAAGGTCTATGTAGCTGCAAATTCCAACATCTATCTATCGATTCTTCCATGTAAACCTACACCTCTATATACTGTGTATTTGTGTGTGTAGTTAAGTATAGTGAGAGAGAGAGAGAGAGAGAGGAGGACAAACAGCTCAAACTGTCATTTCTCCATTTTAGGTTTCAAGACATTGAAGATGAATGCCATAACAAATGTCTCTGAAGAACATCTCTTTGAGTTTTTTAACAAGTACGCTGAGTTGGGAAGGTCTCTCCACATCATGTCTCTCACTGTTTACTCCCTTGCCTTCGTTCTTGGTGTGCTGGGGAATGGAGTGGTTATCTGGGTGACCGGGTTCAAGATGAAGAAAACAGTTAACACAGTTTGGTTCCTCAACCTTGCTGTGGCCGACTTCCTCTTCACAGCGCTCCTGCCCCTGAGTGTGACATACCTGGCTTTGGATTTCCACTGGCCTTTTGGCAATTTCATGTGCAAACTAAACACTGCTGTAACCTTACTGAACATGTTTGCCAGTGTCTACATCCTGGTAGTGATCAGTGTGGACAGATGTGTCTCTGTGGTGTGGCCCGTCTGGGCCCAGAACCACCGAAGCGTACGTAAGGCGTCCTTTGTGAGTTTGGGTGTTTGGGTCGTGGCTCTGATCCTCAGCATTCCATATTTCGTTTTTAGGGACACTGCTCCTTCATACTTTAGCGAAGACATCATCAGCTGCTTTTACAACTTTGCCTTTTCTGATGACTATGAAACACCGTCTGTCAATCAGCTGCGACTGCTTCGTCATCAGGCTATGAGCATCATCCGTCTCGTCCTGGGATTCGTCATCCCCTTCGCCATCATTGTCTCCTGTTATGCTGTATTAATCCATCGTGTCCGAAGGAACCGCACCCTGGCCAGCCAATCAGGTCGGACCTTCAAGATCATCGCTGCCATTATCATTGCTTTTTTCCTATGCTGGGCTCCATATCACATTATTGCTGTAATTGAACTGGTGACCGCTACTAATCGAAGCATAACATTAGACCATGTTGTCACCTTTGGCACCCCCATAGCCACCAGTCTGGCCTTTATCAACAGTTGCTTGAACCCACTGCTGTACGTTTGCATGGGCAAAGATTTCAAGGATAAAGTCCGCAAATCTTTCCTGAAGTTACTGGAGACTGCCTTCCAGGATGATGACTCTGGACCTCACACTGATTCAAAGTCAGCAAACACCAGTGAGAGCAAAGCAAAGTCAAGTCAAAATACTGAATTGTAAGACTCTCCATGACATGAACTGAAACATCGCATTATAAACAATTTTGACACCAATCAAAATATACATGTGCATTTTTTTTCACTTTGACTTCATACAAGCATTCTTAAGTTGAGCTGTAAAAATAATCAAAGATTAAATTATTTTTTCAACTAAATATGGGTAGATTGAAGTTTGATTCTATAATTGGCCATCTGAACAGGTATCAAGGAGCAGTCCTTCAGTCCATACCATCATGGAACTAAAAGTGATTGCAAAATGCCTTCATGGTAATTTTCACCATGCAAATCACCGTAAAATGTATAATTCTTATAATGTACAGACCATCTGGATGCAATCTATTCCCTTTGTAAGAGCCGTAGCGGTGTTTACTTGACTTGGGTCTCTTTCTTTCCATAAAAGCATTGAACCATAAATATTGTCTCATATTGCATTGGTCTGTCTGCTAAAGCTTTGCTATTTGCCTTTTATTCTAATTTTAAATTATGATGATAATATTTGTAATAATGGTGATGATTATTATTGTACTGTTTATGCTTTATCATTATTTCCACCAATAAAATATAATTTATGCTTGCTTCCCATCCATTGTGTCTACTGCATAGTCCTTGCATAATTTCATAAAAATTGTGCCTTAAATCTCTCTTTCTAGTATTATAATGTAGAGACAGGACACTTTTTGTAGTTAATAATTTTCCAAATTATGATTAAACTCTATTTGTTATGTTAATTGAACAGCACTGGGGACTGTTTCACATCATTAAGTATAGACCATGTCAGAGGAGATTCTACACAGATGAATCAGTAATGTGCTGCAGAAACAGGTGCTTTTCATACCAAGAACAGGAAACTTTAGGGGAAACTAGAGACTGCTGCACGCTGGTTGATTTCAGCCTTTAACAGCACATTTCGATTTTTGTTACACTATTTGCTATTTCAGTTGTGAGAGACTTTACAAAGATTGAACAAATGTTTTATTGAACTTTGCACAGTTAAGATAAGAAATTAAATACTCTGTTGTGATTAGACAACATTGTAACATCATTCTATCTTTACTTAAATGTGAAGCTGGGATGCCCCCTGATGGAAACTGGGTGAAGAGATGAATGAGATTTGGATGGATGGGGCTTCTGGTGAGCTCAATTTTTGGCACTGGATGTGATGAAACTGGAAGTATTGGGGTGGAAGAGGATTATGATGGCAGCTAACAGGAGCAGAGAGGAGATCAGATTAAAAGTTTGACAACTGAAATAGAGTGGCTGATGGGGATCAAGAGAGAGAATGAGAGATAAAAAGAACTTAATATTAACTATATAGACTCTAAATCACGACCTAGTTATCAGGGAAATGTCCACCTTTTAGAAACCATTGCATTGAATTTTGCTCCAAGGGAAAAAAACGTGTGGCTAAATTAATTTATGTTTGCTATGTAGTGTTTGCATGTGACTACCAGTTTTACTAAAAACAAATACATCGGAATTCAGTGAGAAAAGACAGCCCTGGTGGCTTCACTGATGAGCAACAGGAATTCATGATATATATTGCATTAAATCGTGCATTATCATGAGTGATGCGATAGTAATACAATTAAGAAAGAATATAATTTATACATCTTGTGTAACTGTTTGTGCTACTAATAACTTAGCTGGCATTCAATTTGGTGGGTTAAAATCGATTTGTGGGTCTTTCAGGGCTAAACATCAAGTAAGTAACATGCGGTTTTTAAGGACTTTTAATTAGAAGAAAATTGAAGGATGGGTGGTTGATTTGGGAGCGAAGCGGATATGAAGGCACAGAAGAGACACGAAATTAATAATTACAGGTTGTATGATTTATTTAGACAAAACGGGTTTCATATGGCTACAAACTGTGACTTCTTTACGGAGTCATGATGGAACACTTCGGTTCATTGGGGGGCAACATGCAACTCTAACGTTGGTTTGTCGAAAACCAACGAAGAAGTCTTGTCATCACGGAAGCTGCCATCTTGCGAGACGTCGGCAGGCCTGTGGTAAATGTGAAAACGATAGTAACGCGACGTTGTATGATACATTGACTTTATTCTGAGATGTTGCAGATTCTGGGGTAAGTTGTGTTTACACTGACGGTTTGAACTAATCGGCTTACTCGTAAATGTCTGATCATGTGTAAATCAAAATTTCTCTCTTTGCTAAGTAATATCAGGTAGCTGCAGCTAATGTTAGCTATCGTCAGACACTACAATTCAAGCTCACTGATTTACATTAAGTTGAAACAGTTTGCGGGATGCTCTTACTTTATGCATGTAAGTCATAATATCTCTTTGATGGAGAGTTTGCTGGTTCATATTCTTTTCCACTTAAACGCTTTCATTGTAGGTTAACGTTAGCGAACTACCTAGCAATAATAAATGTCTGGGAGGCTTCAGTCGCCCCTGGCTACAAGCGTTTCTTTTTTCTTTTAATTTTTCCTTTTCCTTTTTTTTTGACGAATTCGTCCGTTTGCAAAAGTCGTGAAACCCTGACTATAGACATTTCTCTAAGTAAATAACTGTCATCAAACAGGTATGCAATATCCTGCCAAATACTTTGATCGTGACACCTCCCCCAAAACGACTATTATGATAATGTACGATTCATTTTCTTGTGTTTAAAGCATCGTGTGTGTTTTCAACCTTTTTACAGTGCATTGTTTTGACTGCAATACCCAGCACCGAGATTTAGAAAGCTGTCTATGTGAATATGACAGTGGAATAGTCCTGCGCCATTAAAATAATCTGCATCAAAGCTAATTCTTTTATGGTGAAGAGTAATGTTCCGTTTTATTTTGAATGATGTTTGGGTACAGCTTGGCAACATTTGTCCGGTTTTGTTCCTTATTAAATAGAAAACATAAGTTTGAGGTTTTCAAATAGAAGCACCTGATATATAAATGTTCATACATATAAATGTTCACTGCAATCACTGTCAGTACTTCAATTAAGAGCCATAAGAATAATTCATAATGCCAGATTTACACAAATTTATTATTCTTAAAGCCAATAACACTTAAGTTTATCAGGCTTGTGGAATTTAAAACAGTAGAAATAATGTACAAAGTAAAAAAAAATCACTCACAACAATATTTGGAAATTATTCTTCAATAGAGAAGGAGGACTATAATTTGAGAGGGAAAGTATACATGAAAACACTTATCCTTCATAAAACAATGAAAATTTTTTGCATTTCAATCTGTTGAGCAAACTATCAGACAATTCGACTGTGGAGATGAGGTGATGGCCCACTATGACTCAATTTAAAAAGAGATTAAAGTTGGCAAGCATTGACAATCAGAGGGTATTCACACCTATAACCGTTGGAAATTTAGATTCTAAATATATATTTTTCTTTGTTGTATTAGACATAATGTAGATAAAAGGTTAATCAGTGTTGAGGTGTATGCAGATATTTGTTGTATCAGTGTGTATGCGAACATGTATGTACATATGTGTATGTACATATGTGTGCAAATATATACAAGTGTATGTGTGAATATGTGTATGTGAAAACACAAACGTATATGTAAATTTAACATTCACGTACGTATTTCGATTGGACAGTAGGCTAAACATTAGATGTTAGAGGGATTTAAAATTGGAAGTTATATGATTATGTGTGAGTGAGTCATGGAAGAGGGGTAGGTATAAATTAGTTTTTTCTTCCCCCCTCTGCTTTTCAGACATATATTGTTTTTTTCTTTTGTTTTAATTTTTTGTATATCTTTTTTGATTGGTTTATTTATTTGTTTTGTGTTTTGTTTTATTATTATTGATATTTTTTAAAATAATTTTCTCTCTCATGTTTGACATGAATAAATAACAATATTTGTAATTAACTTGCAAAATATTGCCGAATAGACATGGAATTTGTAAGGTAGCTTGTGTATATGTCTCATTTGTTTCATGTTTCATGTCACATTTATGCAATCATAACCTACAAGATATTGGCAAGGTATGAACTGTGGAATTTACTTTAGGTTAACATTCATACAACTAAAAATGTAGTGCATAACTTTTTTCATTTTAGTGACTGTCTTTTACAGTCCAGCCATAGTCAAATGAGATGACACAAAAATTGATTACACCTTTCAGCTCCGCACAACTTTCTCTGTATTTCTCAGTATGGCATTGTTAACAAGCTGGTGTTCACTGTCAACATTTTGTGCGTAGAAGCTCAGGCACACAGGATGTGATGCGTTTTACATCACAACTGAGGAGGGACAACACTCCGCTTTGGAGACAACGCTGTAGTGTGGCAGAAGACTTATGTAGCTGAAGTCGAGGAGGTTTTTCATCTTTATACAGGTGCTCATTGGACATTGCAGCTGGCAGAAATGAAATGTCATTTAAAAGGTCGGGAAAAACAAATATATCTTACTGATATTCAGGCTGCATGACAGCCAGAGTTGTTACAGATAATATACGGAATACCGGGAACATCTGCCAGTAAATTTGGCATGATGCAGCTGCAGTTTGTGGATAATTACGGATGTAATGCGGATTTTTGACTAAATGCTTTACTGGACCTGATTGCTGGGACCTTTATCAGTATTACAGGACTGTTTTGATGGAATATTATCAACTGGTGATGTACAGTAAGGCTTTATCAATGAGTTCTGGTAATTATGTAATTGTTTTCTGAAAAAAAACAGCTGTTCTGTTGTGATTGTGTTTGGAAATGTTAACCAAACCACAAGAATCTTAGCTTTTAAACAGTATGGCATGTGTGGGAACCTATCAACACAAGTCTTACATTAATAATTTTTTCTAATAAACAGTGACAGTGTGATGAAACGCTGGTGGGGCCTCTGAAGAGGTCAATCCTCCGTATCCTCCTTAATTTCAGGGGAAAATTGCTCTTAGCAAGCTGGTAGCAGAGTGATGTGGGTAGTGCACTATCACTGAAGGCTTACTTATGCCAGAAGTCCTCAAGGGGGGTGACAGAGGTTACGCACTATAGCTTCAATGTAGTAATGAAGTTTAGAGTGACAGCATGTAGTTTGTTACAGGCATACCTGCCAACACTCCCAATTTTGCCGGGTCGCTCACGATTTTTAGACCCCTCTCTCTGCCCCCTCGCATTTTGTTATTAACAGAAAGATGGTAAGGGACGCTAGCGGCTCTGGGAAAAGGACTGGGAGGACTAGAGGAAAAAATGTGATTGATCCTATCTGGGATTATTTTAGCTTTAGTCAAGACAATAAAGGTGAGCTAGCCAACACTGAGGAGGCCTTGTGCGTGACTTGCCTTAAAAAGTTGTGATTAAAGATGGTAGCACCTACAAGTATGAATATCGTTTGATGAATTAAGTTGTCACTACTGACAGTGAAGTTGCAAGTGTCTGTATATTTTGACAATGGTCCAAAGCATGATAACAGTATCCTGACATTCCATGAATCCTATTGCCAAGTAGTTTTTTTTTGTCTGTTTTTTTTTTTTTTTGGACTTAGCTCAAATATAGTCATATACCATATACTCAGGTAAAATGGAAGGTATGGCTTCCATTAAACAAAAATAGATGAAAACATAACCTGTGTCTCTCAACATCATCAAAAAGTGAGGGTGGACCTGAACTTCCCCCCTCATTACTTTTATCTTCAAAGTCTTTTTCAAGAAAACCAGAATGTTTACATTTCCTGGGCATTCATCATGTCCCCTGTCCCCTCAATAGGAACTGAGGTAGCAGGCACAGCAGATAGCAACTTGCCATCTTGTAAGGGTTTTTACCATCATTCTCCTTTCACCAGGCCAGGAGATCTCCACTTATTGTGATACCTCTTGCTAGGACGTCACCTCCTCTTTGATGGTGATGTTGAGTGTCGTGTGTGCACTGGTTTGCATAAGTATCCCTGAAAAAGTCCCCCATTACTGAATTATTTTGTGGAGGAGAGAGAGGAGATCTCTCCCTCTCCCTTCCTGCTCCTGTTAGCTCTATGGCTTCTTTACCCCGAAGAGAGAGAGAAAAGAAAGGAATCACTTTATTTGTTTGGCTAATTTGTCATTGTTTACATTCATTTTCATATTTAATTTAATTACGATTGTTAGCATTTTCTAACAAGTGCCTTTATTATTAAAAAAATATATGATTCAGATAACAATACCATAGACTCTATTATTTAAGCCTTCTTTTTGCTTTTTCTCAATTTTTTTTCTTTTTAAACTCATCTGTTACCTTCCCCTCAAGCTCAGTTGTGAGATTACCGTATTACCTCTGGCACAGGATAAATAGGGTAAGTTTATTTATAAAACCCTATTTGTTCCATCAAAACAAAACCTAATACGATTAAAAGTACAAAAATAGTACCTAATACAATGCAGATAAAAAGGAAATTTATATATACCTACGAATGTAGACCTATTTGTCAGGGGTATACCTGAGGTCAGGTCTTGTCTGATGGCAACCATAACTTCTTTAGTGATGGTGCTGTCTTTATCACTTGGGGCCATGCATTGTAGAATCTCTCATAGGTAGGATCAGGGACACAGACAGGGCAGTTTGAGTGCAGAAAAGTGTTGTGACTCTGGAGGGGTTTGAGCACCTCAAGGACCTCCTCTGTCACCATCAGATAAGATGACAACATGTCAACTTGTTTTTTGGCATTACTTTTGGAAACTGGAATATTGCTTTTGGGCCTTACTAGCATTCATATATCCACTACTTCTGTTACAACCTGTGCCAGATTGTGCTCATGTAGTTTTCAAAGGGAGGGCATACCTGTAGCACCAGACTCTGTAACTCCCACTTCCTAGTAACGTAGTGCACCGTCACACTTAAGTGACTTTCATTTACCCTAGTGGTCCATCTATTGGTGGTGAGGGCAACGGAGGATGCCTCAGAAAATTCCCCCAAGATTTTTATCTGTCTTTTTCATAGAGTTCTAGCTTTCTCACTGAGGTAGGGTGCAAGGGGGTTTGTAGCGTCACTCAAGCACTTTAACCATGTTTTTAAATCCACAGTTTCCCACTAAGGAGAATGGCATCATGCACCTATAATAATAATAAAAACCAATCTCAAAATATTTGGTGAAAGCCTCATGCCAGTCTGACTATTGTTCTTAGGGATGCTAAAAGTCATCATGTCTTTCTGCAGTTTTGTAGACTTTGCACCAGTCAGTGGCACAGTGGGATGATGGCTTTTCATATGTCTCACCATGGTCGACATATTGCCATGTTCAAATGGCTTCCTTGTGCAGCAATGCTGACATACTGTGACCATTTTGTCCACCACCCTTACTCTATCATAGGCATATTTTGCAGGAAAGCTGAAGGACCACGGATCATCTGTGATCTGATAACATTTATTAATACTTGGACATGTTAACATGGTGTATCAAAGCATAAACACATATACTTGCAGAGGGAAGGGAGAGTGCAAAAGAGCAGAAAATTGATGTTGGCTAGAACCTTTGATTCCTAAAACTGATGGCTTGCCATTTGTGGGTATTTGTCTCCTGTGCAACTGAAAATCTATCAAGTTTCATACAGGTGTAGAGGACAATGCTGGGGCAGGATCCTGTTTTTCTAATGGTATTCTAACTTTACTCTCAGATACCTTAGCCACCTGGCAGCATCGGAGCTAATCCGCTATGAATGCTGTGGGACTTTAGGGCCAGGACACTCCAAGCCAGCATTGGCCGATGTCAGACAACACGGAAACTTAACTTTTGCATTGCATCGCCACCAACTACCAATCTCACACGTTCTTTCAGCATCCGCGCAAGATGTAAACTCCCCGTACCAGCAAGCAGCGATAGTCTGCATTTGTCTGTCAAAAAAGAGAAACTGGAAAACTGTGAAAAAACTTAAGTGAATGAGGAAGACAAAGTGTGTGCCGTTTTCTTTTGACCAGTCTTGACTCTCAGCATCACAGACAGATTATTTGACAATATGGCTGAACTCATACTGAGTATCCAATTATTGTGTGGGGGTTTGAAAGAACGAAAGGGAACCCCTTATGTGTGTCCTTTTCACTTTATTGTTTGTTTACCTTCGTCATTTTTGTACCTCCTTCTGCACTGATTTGCTACCAAACATCATATCAAGTTTTCATTCGTTCCGAAGGTCAAACCTATTCAAAATGTTGGCAAGTGCACCAGTATGGGACCCATAGGGTTGACACGGGTCACCCACACTCCCCAGGTGTGTTTTCCATGACTCTAGTAATGCACAACATGGAAATAGTGAATTAAAAAAATTGAAATTGAAAGACTTTTTTCGCATTTACTCCATATTCACATCTGTGTATGGTAGTTCTACTTATGCTAAATGTCTGACAAGTTACCCTGTACTCTGAACAGGTAGCTAGTATAGAGTAGGAACCGGCTCCTGGGGACCTGATACGTCTGGTGCCACAAGAGATTCAATGGTGTCACGAAGTTCGTTGAATGTTAGCCGCTGCCATGTAAGGGCTTTGCCTTTTAATTATCACTGCTGCCTTTGTCCTCTGTTTAAAATAAACATGGCTGTCATAGAAGAGGTGACAGAAATCGACAGTCCCTACACACAACAGATTCTAACCCAGTCCAAGAACATCCATCTTCAGTTGAAAAGAATACCATTTGATGAGAGTTCACAAGAATTAAAAGGGTTATTCGCAGAACATCCTCAAATGGAAACAGTGTAACTCCAACACAATTGTGAATTGTCAAATATTTAGAAATATAGATTCCTTTTTGCACAAAACTGTAAAGGAAACACAGCTACTTATGGCCCTACAAGGACTGATGGCTTGGTGTGTCCCTACCCTTACAGTGAAATGAGAAACTACAAAAGCAACCTTGTTATTTTCTTATTCATTTAATGACATGCTTTTACATAGACTGTTGAATCAGCAGAGGGGTACAAAGAGCTCCCAAGGAACATTACCAGAAGTATCCTATAGTAAGTCTAGATAGACAACTAAAATAGGCGATGCACTATGTAGTTACAAATAACATCACATCGGGCTGGGTGATAAAACGTGGGGAGAAAGTGGAGAAAATTCACTGTGCCTCTATCATACAGTCTATGACCACCATTTGACAGTTTTCACAAATTTTAGTGTGGAATGTTTTGTTCAGTGTGAATGAGTTGATGTCATAAACCATCCAAGCTACCTTAAAGGTTAAAATGATACTTAATTGTGTTTGTTTTAATTGATTTATTCTGTGATATAGAACAATGTCAACTCTCAGGCAGGTCTAGGCAAAATGCAGTGCATTTTAAGTGCTACTAGAAGTAAAAAATTCACACAGCATCATTTAATTTAGCACAGATACAAATGTCATCTTAAAGGAGCACACTGTTATACTTGGAAACCAAAGCTGAAGCAATTCCTGGCCCAGACCTGGCGGCCAGTTCAGTATTCCCTCATAAAAAGTATTACATTGGAGATATGGATTACAAAACTTAACAAAGGGTATCTGCTGGTATTGACTACCAATCCAGATGCCTGCTTTACTGTTGTTGTAATTGTTGTTGGTTTTCTTAAGATGTTACCATTGCTGCATAGTATTTATTTAATGAGTTTCATGTTGGGAACATGATGCTACTAAATAATAATATCGACCAAAGAAACAACATTATATGTGGATCCATCATGTCCTGACAATACCCAATCTGCTCAAGAAGTTTAGCATTAGTGTCAGTGCTAATTCGGCATGTCAGATTTGTGTCTCTGTAGTGGTCAGGCAAGACCTTGTAATCCCAATACGAGGAGGTCTGAAATTTGGCCAATAGAATTCCTTAAGACCTGTGAATAAGTAGATAAGTGAGTAGGAAACTGATAAACAACCTCCAGCTCAACCTTTTAAATTGCAAAGGACATTTTTCTGCCTTAAGCAGTAACCAGTAAAATAAGTGGTTGAATGGACAATCACCAGTGGTCAGGTTAGAAGAGAATAAGGGCTGCATGCTCACAGCAGAAGGCAATGCTTGCTTACTTTAGACTTATTAATGTCTTAAATTAGTGCTGGGGTATACTGGTTCATACCGAATACTGTTTTTTTTTTTTTTTTTTATGATATGAATTTTTCAGATACCCCAATACCGGTGTGTGTGTAGCGTACGTAAAGTTGGGAACAGCAAGCGGCAAATGTAGTGCTGCAGGTCCCGCAGAGCTATGTCTAAAACATACAACGAACGTACGTAGCGGCAAACTTACGTACGTTCGCTGCATGTTTTTCAAGCATAGCACGACTTTTCATGCATGACTGGGCCAGTCATGCATGAAAAAAGAAAATACCATCATGCACGGTGAAACCGATAAAATTTTGAGAAATACCATGATATACATTTTTGGTCATACCCCCCAGCACTATCTTAAATTTTCATCAAACTAACTTAGTCCTCAGTGGTCTGATTTTTTTTTTTTTTTTATCCCTTCAGGCGCTGATACAGCATGGAAAACCTTAGCAGAAGGGGGAGCATTCCACTTTTAAGGACATCTTTTTAGGACCAGTCTGTTAAGAGTGGACACACTGACTCCCCCATGGAATCCAACTTTGTGGGTGTCTGGATAGAGTTTGCAATCCCACTTGCACACTGAGAAATGATGCCATCAGCACTTGGACAAAATTGCTTTATCATGGAAAAGCAGAAATCAGTAAATACTGCTTCAACACAAGTGGGTGGAGAATCCTGTACTTTCATCTGCACAGAGTGTGGTGATGGGTTCAGCCAGTACTCAAATGTGTTGGCCCACATGGCCATTCATGGACCTTTGGAGTCATTCTCTTTTGATGGCTCATCGAATGGATTTGAAGTCCCTCGAGAATATGTACTACAAGAAAATGGCACATTGACAGTTGTGAATGGCTTAGTGCCATCGCATTCATCTGTAAAACCAGTATCTCCTGGAGTCCTGCCATCTCATTTTCAATCCACTATCAAACCAGTTTCTCCAAGGCCACAGTCTTCTCCCTTTAGAGATGTGTTTAGGACAAGGCCATCAGATTTGAACTCAGACAAGTCTCGCCAGGGCCATTACCGTTGTGAAATATGTAGCAGATCCTTTAACAGCCTGCAGAGTTTACATCGTCACCAACAATATCGAAACACAGAGAGAGGTTACAAGTGTACTTTATGTTGTAAAATATTTGAAGGGAGACAGGACCTTGAAAAACACCTCAAAGACCACACCAATGAAAGCTTTCAGTGTTGTGGGCATTGTGGTAAGCGATTCCTTAAAGTAGATGCACTGAATGCTCATCGAAAAGAAAAACACCTTTCTAAGACTACAGCTTTAGGTAGATCTGAAAATAAGCAGGAAAGAAAGTTTGAAAAAACATATCCTTGTAGGAAGTGCAAGTTAAATTTTTTCTGGATGTCAGATTTTCAGGCACATTCATTGTTCCATTGTAAAGGAAAAGAGCCTGACGTCTCATTAGTACCTGAAATTGAAACCGAGAGGAATTTCAAGAATAAAGGAGATACACCACTTGAAAACTGCTACAGCAATGGTACATCTATTGATGTCAAGATAAAGGAGAGTAAAATGTTTAGGGATGCTACTAGGGTTTATGACATCGAACACTCTTTTACACCATACAGATGTGGTTTATGTGGGGATCGTTTCCAAAATTTAACAGCTCTGAAGGAGCATCATCTCACGCATCAAACTCAGGAGGAAATAGATCGGCTGAATCAAGAATCACAAAGAACTTGTAGGCGAAAAATGCCACCTAAAGGCAGGCGTAGGAGAGGGGCTAATCCAAATGGCAAGCTGCATCCATGCAAGCACTGTCACCGTGTGTTTAATCATTCAAGTAGTTTGTCTAGGCACATGAGATACCATAAGGGTACAATGCACACATGTGTTTTTTGTGGTAGACATTTTCCACAGCGCTGTGATTTGAGAAGGCATGTTGCCATGTACCATAAAGCGGAATTAGAAAAGAAACCAGGATTGAAACAATTGTACACAAATCCACAAAATGGGCCTGCCCCCAACTCCCTTAACGGCGACAACAACACATTCTCTCCTGAAGATAAAACCAAGAGCTCCTCTGACACTGAAACAACTGCTTCCCCGGAGGCGCATCCAATGGGCAAACAATCTGGAAAAGCAGGCAGAGTTAACTACAAGTGTCAGGAATGTGGAAAGAGATTTGGGCTGTTATGTGTGTACCAAAGGCACTTACGCTATCACAAAAAAGAACCTAGTAAGTGCCCCAGGTGTCCAGCTCAATTCAAGAATTCTTCATCCCTTGAGCTTCACCTTCAAAATCACCCAAACACTGAAGTAGGTGATAATGGACAACCGTGTCATGGCACTGATTCCAGTGGGAATACGCCCCTAGGTAAGGTCAATGCAGAGGACATAGAGGATGACTATATGGACCATACTCAGAATGATAAAGGAAATTCTTCAGAGGTTCTTTACGAATGCACTGAGTGTACTGAGACATTCTCATGTTTGAAGATGTTTCTTCAGCACCAGACTTCTCATGGCTCAGAAAACAATGGGTAACTATCATTTCAGATGCATACTGCTATTGCAAACAATCAAGCTCCTAGGAGTTTTGTGTTTTTAACTATGTTGAATGGAAATATTTAAATAACTGTATGAGATTATGTACAGTTTGTTTGTAATGGTTATTTTAATTTCTTTTACACTTAAGCATTGGAAGAAAGTCTAGTTTATTGGGGAATTTCAGGTCACCAGTCAGAACAGAAGTAAGGTTGGGTGTTGAATTAAAAAACACTGATACGAACCCCACATTAACATATAAATTGCAAGTTCAAACACATTTTTTAAAGTTTGTGATTAATTTGAAGACCCTGCAAATTTTGACAAGTTAGCATTGTATTTTTTGCTCCTACCCATGCTGTATTGCTGCATTTTGCATATATTTTACATGCAAACGTGTTTTTGACATTTTGTTTTATATGTGATATGTGTACATCTCCCTTTTGAAAGGATAGTATTTTCAATTGATAGCATTGTAATTGTGCCATTAAAATTGTACAGATACTTATGTGCTTTCACTTTTGCTTTGAATTCCTTTTTACTGCGATGTGAAAGGAAAGAAAACCCTCTTTAGTGCATATTTGGTTGCTACTAGATGTCTTTTCAACATCTTAGTATACATTTTATGGAACTGTTGTACTAATAGAGATTGCAAAAGTACATAACACAACATTTTTCTTCTTAAGTAGAGGTAGAGATACTTGTGAAAAAAAAGACTGGTAAAAGAAGAAGTACAGATTAACTTTCTTAAAGTAAAAGTCAGAAAGTACAGCTCTAAAATGTACTTTAGTACAAACGTAAAAAGTATTTATCCAAAGGACATTCTATTGACTAATTCTGTGCAAAACTAACTGAACCTCACAATAATGTGATGATAATAATTTGAAGACTATTAAAATTAAACCATTCCAACTTAAAATAAAAAATAAAATGGTGTATATATATATATATATATATATATATATATATATATATCCTTTTAAAAATTTTTGAAACATAAAAAGTTATAGGCACACAAAGTAGAATAGGTTTCTTTGTTCAATGAACTAGACTCACAACACACATCCTCTTTGCAGGAGATTTTTCCTCTCTGTGTCGCTATGTCTTCCACGTCGTGATCTCTTGTTACACTCTTGCACACTTAGTTGTGAGCTGATGTACTCACCAATAAATAGTGTTTTCACTGTTATCGTTCTATCCATGAAGACTGAAATGAGTCTTGGTGATGGGAAAGCAGTGTGCAGAGACCAAAATAGAAACAATCATGAATATTCTTCGTGTATTCTGGTGTGTTCAATCGTAAGTAAAGAGCTTATTTTGAAAATGTAAGGAGCAGAAAGTACAGATATTTGTGTCAAAATGTAAGGAGTAAAAATAAAAGGTTTTCAGAGAAATAAATGTTCAAGTAAAGTACAGATGCCTGAAAATTCTACTTAAGTACAGTAACAAAGTATTTGCACTTCATTACTTACCATCTCTGAATGCAAGGTTAATGTCACCCTCAGTAATGAATCCCTCTACGAAGTTGTTTTAATGGGGAGTCATTGATATGAAGGCAAATGTAGTGGCTTCTTAATTTCAGAGATACTTGATAAGTTTTGACAGCTTGTGTTTTGTGACACGGGGGTATAGTTTGTAACAAGCATTATCAGCGATTGGTTCAATATTGTTTGCTGCAGCTTCTTTAGAAAGTATCCATAGTAAGTGGCTATACACAATGTCCTTGATTGGCTTATGGACAGCTTGTCATACAATGCCTTCAGTGACATGTAAACTAGTTCAGTATAAGAGCTGAGAGGAAATGGCTGGATTGCAGAAGGTGCTTACTTTTATTACTAGTGTGCAGCTTCTTCAAGTGCCCTTTTTGACCTTTAAAGTTTCAAGTGCCTGTCTGTCTAAAATCAGCCTTATAGTGAAACATTGTGGCTTTTGTGAGTTGGATTCTTGGACTGTTGATTAATGACATCTCCAATGTGGACTTTATGGAAGAAAATGTTCTGGTCATGGTTGGGACCTGTTTGTAGTACAAGATGAAAGTAGGGGTGGTTACCAAAACCAACTAAACATTTACAGGCAACCATGCCCATAAATACCTTTATAGCAATTTTGCCGGTAAAATAAGACAGACTGACTGAACAACTGCTGCTGTTGAGAAAAAAAAAATCTATCTATCTACCTTAAAAAGTGATAATAATACTGTGTAGAGACCAGAAAATGGTTGTTTCTGGTGGTTAGAGCTTGAAGCAGTGAAGTCACTGGAACACTACTATATTTGTTAGAGTTGTTCCTCTTAATCCCCCAAAATTATCTGGCTCTAATTAGCCAACAGGAACAAATAGTGATGGATATGTTTCATAGAAACCAAAATACTTTCACACGCTATTTCTGGTGTCTATGGTTCTATGTTCTGGTGTCATAAGTGTCTGCTCTAGATGGTGCTGCTCATTATTGACCTCCAGTTTTGCAAACAAAACAACTTCAATGTTAGCTTAGTTAACTGATTGGTCAGTAGACCTCAGAAATGCAATAGGTCAGGCCATAGTGAAGTTTTCAAGCTCATTCAGCTGAACAAATGTTAAAATTTTGAATAAAACATGACAGCCTAATAGCTACATGATGTATAGTTCAGTTTATTGAGTGATTTTTGGTATTTGGTATCTTTTGGTATTTTTGTTTGAAGACGGCCCGTAAGCATTGTCTGATGTGCAAAATATCAGCCCTCATGTAGTTATTCACTACAAATGTCTTAAGGCCTAACCCTAAGGTCCACAAGGATATGCAGCATAGTGGCGAAAAATGCTGCTGTGTTCTAACATTGCAGAGAGTAAGAAGATGACCTCTGCCCTAAAATACAGGTCGCTATTGACACACAGGAGACAACTGACGAGGTCCATGACATAATCTTAACAGATCAACCAATAACACAAAAGAGTTGAGTAACTCCCTGAAATGTGTCAATACAGTTATAAACAACAAATTCCAAACAAACGGGGTTTCAGCTTTCTTTTGCTTGAGTAGATTAATCATTCTTTCATTCATTCATAAATAGCTGCAGATATGGCAAAATATTTTGAAGGAAAATCTTGGGAGATTGTGATAATGAAGACTAATGCTCAAGGAGACCTAGATGACTTAAGGTTTTTACAGATCGGGGCCAGTATTTCACACATCACTAAGTTTTATCAAACTCCTGTTTTATTATGATGTCTCACACACAAGATGCCATGTTAAGTCCTGCATCCTGTGATAAAGCAAGAAATTTATTTTATTCTCTCTTTCAAAGGGGCTCAAACTGTACCACAGACATCTTAAAATACATCCAAAATTGGCCACGATAGAGCTTCAGCTCTTAAATGTGACAGTCTAACTCCCCATGTGTCTCTTCTGGTTAGGATGGGGTAAACCCAAAATCTCCTCTTCTTTTGTAAGTTGATTAATAAGAGGGAAGCCCCTCATCACTGGGTGATGTTGACTCCATCTTTGTTTTGTTGCTGTGTGAATATTTTCTGACTATGCGATGAAAATATTGCAAATCTGCAATAGGGCCAGTGTGAATGGATATGATGCGTTGTACACGCTTGCAAATTTTTTGCTTTTTCCTTTTATCTATTCACCATGACCCCAGTGTGTAAGGACCTTTACATGCTGAGATTTGCTGAAGCTTGATTGGGGAAAAAGGTCTAAGCAATATAGGTAAGAACACTGTGGAGTGCCAGACCTTTTCTAAGGGTTTCTTCCTGGGGTAGGAGTAAATAATACTTCTTAGACTCCCAAAACTTAGTGTGTGCCTAAATGAGGTTTCCTGTCTCTAATCTTAGCATGTCAGAATATAAATGGTTTTTGATTTCACACCGACACAGTGCTTACCGTGGTTATATTATGTTTAGAAGGTCAAATGTAATACATTCCAGAGTGGTGTATTCTATATTTTATGCTTTGTGACTGGCTTAAGTGTCCTCAGGATATCTCTTAACCTTTGTTACTGTGGTAACTGTCATACTCTATCAGTATAGCTTCCATTCTCTGAGAAGTCACTGTGGTCATAAATTTTGGGCTGCATGCAGACTCACATAAGACATGCAATTGTGCTGAGTCCCATATAATAGGGCAGATGACACAATTAATTGTAAGTCGCACAGACTATTAAGGTCAATGTATATTTCATCCTTAAAATTGTGGTTCACAGATTACAGAGTCTTTTTCCCCAGCGGTTGGGTAAAATATGGGAACATAATGCTAGTGGTTCCTATGTGATAATTACATTCTGAATAAGGCATTAGGCCACTTGTAGTTTGCCCATATTTTCTTTCAAATTACTAATGGATTTGACCATTAACCTTTCAGATTAAGCAGTCTTAGTCAGGCAGCCAGACTGAAGCCTGACAGATAAGAGAAAATCAATAGGAAATTTGACTGGAGTGCTTGACATAGGTGATAACTATACTTATCATCTTAGAGCAACTTTAGAGGATAACAAAAAAAATTGGGATGTGCCCACTCCTACTCATAAATGTATGAAGAAAATCTTTATCATGTTTCAAGTTGGTGCCTTTTTCATACCTAGAAGTAGACCATTGAGTGCATAAACATGAAAAAAACTCTTGGGCCCTTGAAGCATGCACACTGCATGTGTTGTTGTGTCCCTCTGGCACAGCATCAGTGAGAGGCATTCACTGTCAGAACTTCCTCTGCTTGAGACAGCCAACCTCCCATTGGGTCCCTGCGCACATGAATGGAAGAAAATAATGTGATGGTAATTGATAACATATAACATCCACACTCTGCAAAATTTATTGGACCAAGTGTACAACATTACGGTGATATAAAGAGACATAATGTTGTGATTGTTATACTTCCGATGATGTGTTTGGAGAAAAGTCTTTTTTAAAAAAGCCAGTGTACATTAAGAGACATCCTAAGAGACTTGAAGTGCATTCTGTTATCTCCATTTTCCAAAGAAAATGATACTATCTTCAACTTTTCTCTAACAGAGAGGTTTTTCTTTTATCTACAAGTGAAGCTTTTCAGCCAGTGGCTTATGGTTCTAGTACACTACCAACTTTCAACTTTTCAACCTAAAGGAGACACAAACACTTATATACCAAGAGAAGAAACCCAAAACTTCCTTCTCCAATGTTGGTTTAGAATCTAAGAAATAAGATCCTGGTCCATGTAGTCCAGTTGCATCTACTTGCAAGAGTACTGCTTTCCTATGTTGCAGGTATCCACATGATGAACAATGAACATGCCCTCTGGGTCATTGTGGCAAACTTGGAAAAACTTTGCTATTTGAGCCTTACCCTCAGACTACCGAGTTCCAAAGCTAAAACCCAAAATTTTTCACTTCCACACACTCATCATCTCAAGATATCTGTCTCAAGTTGCACAGGCTACAGATGATCTATGTGAATGTACTGGTGTTACTAACAGAGTTAAATGGGACAGTGGTTTTTCTTAAGCCTTCAGGAGTACTTTCATAATTTTTGTTTCACTAAATTCTTTAAAACAAGTCGGGACCAAATAAGGACTCTTTCAGACCAGATGCTCACTGTGGCACTAAAGCAAGGACCTGGTCACCAACTGCTAAACAACAGTTGGAGGCCTTCTAAATTAACTAGGCCTTTATATATTTCTGAGCTTGTTGAGGATTATCTCCTGCAACCTTGTAAGCATGAAACAATCGTCTAACATGGTAACATAGAGTGGCACTGTTGCGCCTGGCTTTGTTTGAAGAAATCATTCCTTGAACAGCTCGCGCACATCAGGGGACCCTTAACCTTATGGTCAAAAACCAGTTTAAGAGGGTGTATCCCATTGTCCAATAGATTAACTCACAAAATCTCATAGCAAGCAGCAAAAATGGAAATGCAACACCCAATTTTCAGGAAACATGGCCCTAGGGAGCACCTAGGCTATAACACAAGCTACAAATGCCCCCCCCCAAAAAAATGTTTTAATACAAACTACTATGTAACACCTGGGTAAAATACATGCACACAAAATATCAGCCTACTCACCATTTACTGTAGTTACAATCCCATGTGACTTAGTTAAGCCAAGTTAACAACCAAGAATACTGACCACACACAAGGAGAACCCAACATGATACACAAACAACACATTGTGCACAACACTGCCAAATGTCATGCTGCTCTGATAACCTAGGTCCTAACTTTAAGATCTGGAAGACCATGACCTAGCGTCTCTCCCTGCATGTTGCATCAGATGTGAAAATGGGAAATTATCTATCCTAGGTGACAGTAACTTTTCTGGTTGAGTGTGAGAGGATATCCACAGAGCAGCCAGACCACTGTCTCACTTGAAATGATCAGTTCACTCAGCTTAGAAGGACTTTAGCGACTTCCCTTGGGAGCTGCTCAGGTGGTCTCTTCGCACTCATTGCTCATGCCAAGTGCACAGTACACAAGTTTCAGAATCGTCAGATCATTGTGCCGTTCACACTTCACAACTAGTTGTCTTGTGTCGGGAATTTTAGAGTTGTGATGTGGTTCACACTACACAACTGGGCGGTGACAATGGAGTCACACTGCAAGACTTTTGACCAGGAGGAAACCCCAACAAGCCCATCTGCTGTCCAGACTATGCTTTCTCACAAAAAGCACACAAGAAGTGACACAGGAAATGATGTAATAAAACACGTGAGATAAGAACGAAAATTCCTGCCAGTCACAATTTGTTTTGTGTTGGAGATGGATGACCACCTTAAGCAAGTGCATTGGCTGTTGCTCTTCTTAGGTGTCTCTGACTCATTCCAGATATTTAGCATGCTAGATATCTGGGAGGTTTTGGGGACACATCAGCAAGCCCCTCGTCTCGCGTCTTTGAAGAGTTCACACATACCGCTCCAGTACCAACTTGCATACGTTGAGCCACCGCCAATTTGCCTCTAATCTGGGGCTCTTGTTAGAGAGCTCATTAAAATCTTCAGGGACTTGGAAATCAGGGCTAAAGTCATAAAGTGTAAACTAATAGATGTAGGTCTTTGGTTTAATAAAGTGAGCATTTACAGCATTTCGGTGGATGACACAAAATTCCACTGTATCTGTATCTCTTGTCTCCAAAAGTACCTTGCAGTTGTCAGCACGGAATCTTGGTTTTCAACTCAAACCCAGACATATTTCCCTCCCTGAGTTTAGCAACTCCTGGCAGCTAAGTAAAATTAGAGAGTAGAGTCATTATTTATTTAAATTAAGCTTTTTAAAATAGAAACATACCTTATGTAAGACACTACATGTGATTACTCCATTCTACAAAATTATGACTGTCATTCAGAGGGAGAGAGAATAAGAATCATTTAACATTTTAAGTCACACTGTTAGGGTGGGATCTTTTCTACCAAGTTTTATTGATGTATTGTATTTATCAAGACAACAGAAAGGGTCACCAATGACTTGTCCACAATATTGTTTTTATTTATAAACACATATATATATATTTGTGTGTGTGTACATATATATATTTAAATATATTATACACATACAAATACAATAACTAAAACTAATAAATATGTAATGGACAACAATGTTGCAGAGCAGTTAACTTTGGGAACTCTGTGAATATGAAGCAAGTTATAGCTCTATGATTTTTTTAACCTATTACCCTTGATCGTTTGCGCTGGAATAGGAGTTACAAAATGGTCAACAAGTGAAAAATACCCATGCTTTATCTATTTTTATGAGTTTCTGATGGAATTCAATTGCATAAAATATTTACTTTATATAAGCTGCATTGTGCATTTCCTCAGAGAAGAAAGGCGGCATGGGTTTGTCTGCTTGACACGTGGTAAGACAGGCATTGACATCTCTTGCAATGATGTTAAAAATCATCACTTTCACTGTAAAGAAAGAACCAGCACAGTGGACCTTCACTTCCTGAAATGATTATACTTTTGAATGTGGCATTTCACATCTCTTTACCATCTCAATATAGTGTTTACCTGCAGTCTGAACAGCATCTCTTTTTCAGAGGATGACATTCTCAAGTCAGTGCTTGCAGAAGCGAAGCATGGGCGAACTGCATTCAGTTGCTGTCATAAAATCCTTGTGACAGGCACAATAGTCTTGGAACAGCCAGTACAGACTAGAGACACTATGTTTCACTTGCCCTCTAAGAGGATGAATCTCAGAACACACTAAGCAGAACCAGCAACCCACATGAACCAATGCAGATTAGCAAGTTTTCTACATTATTCTGCCCTTATTTTTGGAATGTTTCAAGCACTTTCCAATTCACTTTTGGTACACCCATCGAGATTTAGGACAAGATGTGAAGAGAAGTCTGACAGTTTTTCATTGATCTCTTGAACAGTTGATTTGACCATAAACTCAGTGCTGATTAATTAATTCTTAGCTTAGGCCTGTTTTATAGCCTGACATGTATGTGTAACTGTTTAACCTGGAAACAGTGGTTCAGACATTCATCAAATAACATCAAACATAATCTTTGCTTCCATACTTTGGACAGAGTAATTTTCTTACGTTAAGGAGACATTAAAAAAGCATATATGACCACTTATGTTCCCTGCAAGCATTTTGGGCAGCTGTCTGGCTGTCAGGGAACAAGTCCTAATAAATCTGGCTTGTGGATTTGTATGACTAGGAACAGGAAAAGTTAGAATTAGTCATCTTTGGCACCCACTGTGCCTCTGCAGTTCAGGCTTTGTTTCTGGAGACAACATTCAAATGGTCCCTTGTTTGATGGTTGACAAGAGCGAAGCACTGCAGATGGCAACCAGTGTCATATTGGTCACTGAGGTGAAAAAATTAATAGATAGAAATCAAAGTGTGGTGGTCAGCTACTTTAGCATGGTTAGCTAGTGCTGCTTTCCCCCTTTTTGAAAAAGTAAACAGTTAACTACCTAGGCCTAGTCCATGTTTAATCAGTTCCAGGTCTTGGCCATCCCATATACTTTTCCAAGTGACTTCAGCCATTATGTCTACATTTTCCTGGCATTACATATTGTTAAGTACAAGATACAGCTCAGGGCAGTTCCTGACTTTACTCCACATGCAAACAACAAATTGTCTAGTGACATGACTGATCTGCGCAAACACTGACATATTGTTTTTTAGTTGATCTTGGCTGGACTGAACGCACTCTATTATCAGGTCTTTATTAGGCAAATTTCCTTTTCTTTTCTTGATACTCGGTATTTAATTTTTTCCAGAACTTGTCCAGGTTTGGATATGGCTTGTCTTTAATTCCATGATTTCTCAAGGTTTGTAATGAGTACTAAAGTAGACTTTTTTTTGCTCCTCTGTGTGGCAGAGGAGCAAAAAAAAAAAAAAAAAAAAAAAAGAGAGGGGGGGCGAAAAAAAAGGGGGGGGGGGGTTTGGGGGGGTGGGGGTTTTGGGGTGGGGAGGCGGTGAGGAGTCGTTGTTTGTGAGGTTGT
>JAQNCA010000030.1:14184564-14211265 GCA_029783725.1 Acanthurus tractus
GGAAGAGGGACACATCTAAAACATGCTGGATTGTGGCTCTCGAGGACCAGGGTTGGCCACCCCTGGTCTAGAATGAATTGTGGTTCACTTTGTGTGTGTTGGGTGTTGCTGTGCTGTAAATTTTGGCTCAGATATAAAGGTAGCAACGTCATTGTTGATTTCAGATGTTTGACCCGGAAGGGCAAAATGTTTTCGACTGCTGTGGCGCTATGCCAGCATGTTTTTCTTTGTGTGTCAGTGGGATAGCAGAATGGATTTATGCAATATTGATGTATATATATAAAAGTGTGGATACTCTTCATCAAAGCAACAGTGTCTGGACTCTGACTAATCAACAAGAAATGCACGGTAATGTACAATAGCGTGGCGCGTAAACCAGGTTACTCTGGGTCAATTCATCTCAGTAGCTTAAAGTATTGACTTATCTCCTACACTTCCTTCAAACCAAAGTTTTGGCATCTGCAAGCATAGAGACTGCAGTTCTTATGACATCCTGACATCTGTTTGCTAAATCTGAGGTTTCAAAGGCCAACCAATCCTGCATGGCCACCTCCTTATCCCAATGGCCTCATCCAATGCTTGTGTCCACCAATTGTTTTTTTTGTTTACAGATGCAACAGGTACGGATGTCTTTCTGGGAGCATCTTCAAGAAGTTATGTCCACATTGTATGCTTTGAAGATAGCCTGATTGGGTTTAATGTCCCCAACCTCCCTGGTATATGGAAAGACCTTGCAAACACAGCTTTCTGCTTATTATTCCTAATTCACCCACACAATATATTTGAGTTCGCTTGGCTGTCTGGTAGTCTTCCCTACCACCTGATCCAGCTCAGCAACCAATCACCTGACAGCTCTTCTCAGATCTTTTTTACCATTTTTCAAGACTAGATTTGATAAAACAACTGTAAAGTCTATGATGATGATCAATTTGCGCCTAAAGTGTTCTGGCACCACTGCCCTTATAAACTACTTATGCTCAAAGATGTTTTTCTGGACAGTCAGTGACTAGCACAGAAGTTCATAAGTAATGCACCACTCTGGGCCAGATCAGAGTGGCAGTTCATCCAAATTAACCCATTCAGGTTTCTTTGTTGCCGCCTAGTGTTGAAATCTTCCAGCCATGTGGCTGTGGAGTCTCAAAGCAGTGCCCTCCCCAGGACCCCCCTCCCCTACCCAAAGACTCCAAGAGGCCCAGGTATGCATCCATAAGCTTCTGTTTGGTGCATGGGCGTAGACGGTCAGAGCCTGCTTTTCAATGCCATGCAAATACATAAATCCACCCCTGTCATTCTATACAGCCAGGCTCAGCCAAGGCAGACATGAGTCCACCCTGGGCAATTCTGAAAAAATGAAGAGTAGTCATCAAGCTGATATCTTCAAATCCCTAGTTTTGTCTATCCTATAGTACAAAACCTAAATAATGTTTATTGTAAGTATATATAAAACGTTTGAGAAGACTAGAGACAACAAATATTTGAAAATATTGGGTGAGAGTTACTTGTGCAACCAATATTGTTGCCACTGTGCTGTGCTACAAAGTGAGCAAATCTATATTTAGTGCTATTATGCACCTTTAACCCCCGTAACCCCTGGCCCCTCCATGCATTTCTGGTAGCAACAAAAAATTCCGTAGTTAGTTGTCCACACACCAAGCTCTCTGCCTTAGATTATCAACTTGCTGGCAGTGCATCAAACCCTTGTGCAACTGTTTTTTGGATGGTGAACCCACATGACCCATTGCACTCAACTGTTTTGTCAGTTTATTAGTACTGGTTGTTATTATTTAAGTGTGTCACTATAATTATAAAATTATGTATTAGTTATTTATGGCATTGCAAATTATGTTTACATTTCACATTACGCTTACCAGTATAACCACATTTCAAAATATATGTACTCTGTGTAATTATATTTGCTTCAGAATATCAGTGTTAAGTCATGATAGGACATTAGACTGATGCACGGAGTAACTGACTGTACTCTCCTGGTACACAGAGTTTCTTTATTCTCCCTTATCTAATAGTTACCGATGAGGCCATTCTACTCTGTCTTCCTAAATAAGTAATTAACGGACCTGTCTTAGGTTAGACTGAACTCTGCACCATCTTGGGTGTGCAGCAATGTCTGCTTTGGCCAAAAACTTGATTTTTTGTGAAACCTTTCTTTTGCTTCTTGCTACATTTAAAGATTTAGAGACAATTGTCAACTCAAACTATCCTTATTTCATTTCTCACCAACAAGTAGAAAATTTTCCACAACATCAACCATGTAGCAAGAGATTCACCAGGGCAAAGAAAGCCCTCCGCTTTAAAAAGGTGTCGTTTCCCACTTAAAATACTTCCAGGGGGGCTTAGCTTTTTTCATTGCAGTTCTATCTTTTGTTTTTCAGGGACTAAATGTTTACAATAGTAATACTAATTTATTTCCCCAGGTTTCCATTCTGATGTAAGCCAAATCATTTCACAGCATCCTAGTCCTTGTATCTCCAATAAAAGGTATGATTTTTCTTGTAATTTTTGTTATGTAATTGTTTTTGATAATGTAGTAGTATTTTTGTTTTAATTCTTTGCCTCAATGTTTTTACAGGACAGGGTAAAATATCAAGCTTTCAGGCTTTGCCAAGAATGGCCAATGGATGGGATTCATACTTTCATAACCTCCCACCTTTGTCATCAGATACAAGTACTTTGAGAAGGACATCAGAGTCAGAAGAAAGTCTTTCCCAACAAATAGAGAACTTCATTGGACATAATGACTTGCCTGGTCAACTGGATTCAAATGAAGACCTTGCAGCAAATCCAAACTTCAACACGAACTACTACTCTGATCCCAGTATTGGAAATTCAAGCTCAGACTGTGTATATCAAAGATACTACAAGGAATCACAATGGCAAACCGATGGAGAACAAATTGAAAAGGACCACTTGCCAAGAAGTGGAAATGGTGATATAGATTTTACTACAGATGGTCTATCAACATCGGAATCTTTCCCTCCATCTTTTGCAGCAGATTTACAAGGACTGAAGCAAGACTGTGGAATGCTAGCTGCATCATTTCTTGAGGATTACTCTGATGTCAGTAGTTGTTCGGATGCTGATGTTGGTGAAACAAGACCGTCTTGTAAATTCATGGCAAGTAATTCAGTCCCAAAACCTAAGACTGATGTTACTTTAAAAAACAGCTCATCAGAATGGCTTTTCAGTCATACTGGAAATTTGACATTTCCAGCTGAGGGCCTGTGCCCTAATAAGTCAGAGACTAATGTAATTTTGACAAGTCCATCCAATGTGAAGGCAGGAGAAATCACAGTTGAATGTGCACAAGACAAAATGGAAATTCCAGAAAAAAACTCTGTTACATTTAAAATTGTGACAACTGCAGAGAGGGAGACTGGAGGGGATAACAATGACACTGATGGTTGTAGAGATCAGAAACAAAAGGAGAATGTGGAGAGGAATCTCACGCAAGGAAAAAATTCAGCCATGTTGATCAGTGGCAATGAAAACTTGACTGGTGAAGAAATAGAAAGGCACTCAGTTGGTAATAAGGAGGAGCAGTACCCTGAAACGGCTCTTAATACTATGACTACATTTGACAATGAACAAGATTACTTAGATGAAAAAGTCCTAAGTAATAAAAAAAAGGAATTAGTAGACCAAGAAAATGGGAGATTTGAAAATCCGAACTCCACAGATGGTCAAGCTGGAAATGTGAGTGAGGACAAGCAGAACAAAGTTGAAGTCCCACAAGGGGAAAGGAAAGAATCGAGTTCATTTCGATCTAAAAGTTTTGATAGGCAAAAATCACCAAATCCCAACTCCACTGATGGTCCAGATGTAAATATGGAAACCGATTGTCGGGATAAAAAAATTCTGTCAAATACCTCTCAATCTTCAGATCTACCAATTATCAAGGTGTCTAATTTTCAAGATGCTACCCATGAACTGAAGGAAAACACAAGTGCCTTGAAAAGCAAAAGCCATGATGTTGCAACCTTTTGGCAGTTATCTGAGCACCAGAGTTACGATAGTGTAGCACAGGAAAATACTGCTTGGAGTCCTGCTGGGACAAGGGATAGTCTTTTAAATGATACCAGTGACAACAATGAGCAAAGCATTGAAAGCCAGTCAGAATCATTCTTAAAGCCAAACAGATTTGACACAGACCAAAATCCCTGTCCAGAAAAAGGATGCACAAGTAGTCCTGGTCTCAATAGTGACAGTCTGTCTATTGATACAAGCAGCAAGAACAGGCAGGGTATTGCTAGCCATGTAGAATCATGTTTACAGCAAGATAGCACAGACTCTGATCCCTCTCTGGAAAAGGAAATGTCAAGTTCACTTGAGAATAAAACCACAACCTCACCTACAGATCCAAATTGCAGCGTCACAGTCCAGAGGAATGACAATAAAGAACAAAATGTTCCAGAGAATTCAGAATTTTGTGTACAGCCTGACACCTCAAGTACAGATATAAATTCCTGTGTAGAAAAAAAGACAAGTGAAGAAGAGAAGGCAATTACTTCAGATTCAGGTTTTAATGGTACTGGTTTCACCAGTGACATCCTTTCTGTTGATACCTGTGACAGGAGCAATCAAGGTATTGCTAGCCATGTGGAATCCTGCTTAAAGCCAAAAAGCTCCAGCTCAGACATAAATCCCTACCAGAAAAAGGAAATGACAAATTTACCTGAAAATAAAACCACGACCTTGCCTACAGATCCAGATCATAGTGCCCTTGTTCGGATTAATGAGTTGTGCGCACTTTCAGACACTACAACAACAGACAAAAATCTTTGTCTAGAAAAGGAATGGACAGGTCAAGCAGACAGTACAAATACAATCTTTTCTCAAGATCAACAACAGGCCCTGCATCAAAGTCCACTGACTCTAGAACCAGAGAGTTGGAGTAGAGATGTTTCTGAAAATGCAAGAGGATCATTTGAAGAATTGGACAGACTAACAGAGGAGCCATCATGTCTTGGGGTGCTGTATGGGGAACCACTGTCAAGAGAAGACTCTTTGTGTGACAACGATGAAACAAAACTTGACACTAGTCAATATGAGGGCATTTCCATGGCCAGACCTGACAATAACAGCATGGATCATTCAGAAGGACAAGCACTTAAAAAAGAAACCTCTGTACAGCTGAGAAAACGCTTGCAGCCTGTTGTAATATTAAATAACCTGGAGTCACTAAATGGAATGAGTAGTTCATACCGTTGTGCAAGTTGCCAACACACAACGCTCAGTGTAGATCACCTAATTGAACATCACCATTTTTCTCATTTCGTGAACAATTTCCAGTTTTGCAAGTCTTGTAATCTCTACCTGGTAAATGAACAAGCTGAAAAACACTTGTGTGGGGTAACCAAAGAAAATCCTCAGCTTCCATCTGATTCCAGCCCACAAAAGAAAAGAAAACGTCATGGGCACCACAGGTGCATGAGGTGCGGACTCATATTTTCAAAAATACTTCAATATATATCACACATGCGGACTCACACTGGCAAAACACCCTTTCGTTGTAATGGATGTGGACTATACTTTGCACAGTCTGGTAGCCTGCAAAGACACAAACGTATACCCGGGAGATGCAAGCAGTCCAAATCCCCAGCTACAGATTCTCAGGATGTTAGCAATGAACCTAAAACACCACCAAAAAAGGACTTGGTTCAAAATGAACAATGCTCACATCTGCCCAAATGCTATGTAAAGCTTGTTGACATCTCTAAAACGAATTTGTGCAAGGTATGTGGTAAAAGTTTTCTAACTGCAGAGAAGGCCAAAAGGCACTTCAAAGTCATACACAAGAGAAAATTAAGTCAGTTACTTCCCAAAAGCGAGGATGATGAAAGTCAAAAAGTAGAAAATGGGACAAAAGAAAAACATAAATGTCCTCTTTGTCCTCGGCTTTTCAAGTACTCATACAACAGGAATCGACATTTGCGTGACTGTGTCAGAGATTCTGTATTTGGTGGCAAAGGAAAATTTGCTGGTAAATATCGATGTCCCTTGTGTCATGCTACCTTCACTTTACCATCCAACAGATATAGACATATTAATACAGTTTGCCTAAAAGATACTATTAATCGGCTTGCAAAAAAAACAGCAAAATTGAGGCCAGAGACTGAACAGAAAACAGAAAAAGAGTTTGAACAGAAGATACTGTCAAAGGAAAATGAAGAGGAGAAACAAGCAGCGCAAGCCCTGCACGCCCCAGACACTGTGCCACGTTACAAATGCAATGTTTGTCCAGCAGTTTTTTGTCATGCTTCTGGAAAGTACAAACATATGAAGAAACATGAATTGTTTAAACTCACTGGCAAAATGTTCAGGTACAAGAATTCAGTTTTCTCTAGCATGTCTAAAACAGCAACTTTAAGATGCACAAAGACTAAAGAGAACACGGATAACTTAAAACCAACCAAAAATAACAGTCTTGCCCTGAGCTGTCATTTTTGTGGAAAATATTTTGGTACATTGCAGTCTCTGAAGAAGCATGAACGCAGTCACAAAGGTGAAAAACCTTACCGTTGTCTGGAATGTGGAAAAGGATTCAAGAAACGGGCCTATCTGCTTGGTCATAAAAGTGTTCACCAGAAGAGGATTCAGTGCACAGTATGCAGAAAGATTCTTCCAACTGTTGGAGAACTGATTAAGCACAGAAGCTCACATCTAAAAAGAGGAAAGCTGAAATGCCCTGACTGCCATTTGCAGTTTCAGTATCCTGCATATCTCCTTAGGCACTTAGTCCGCCACAAAAAACAAGAAAACAAGGAACCTCAGCTTGAAGAGAAACTACAATTAATACCACAGCACTCATTGGAGTCTGTTAAAGAGCAGAGTGTGCAAAAGCAACTACAATGTTCCTTATGCAAAGAAGTTTTTAATGATGCCCAAGTACTGAGAAAACATTGTCTGACACATATATCAGGGTCATCATCGAACCAATGTCCATTTTGCAAACTTGATTTCAATAGTCGCCGCTGTTTGCTGCGTCACATGGTCAAACATACTGGAGAAAAACCCTTTTCCTGCAATAACTGTGGGAAACAGTTTTACCGCTATTTGTACCTTAAACTTCATAGTGACAAGTGTTTCCCTGATGCTAAGGCAAATGGGGCACATCAGTGTTGCTTTTGTCCACGAGTGTTTACTAAGAAAATGCGTCTGAAAAATCATCACCATGGCCACAAGACAAACACTCTGCTTCTTTGTTCAAGATGTGGGCAGTACTTTGGATCTAGAAAACTAAACCATCATCAAAAGAACTGCTTTGAGAGACAGGTCAGCATTGGCTTATCAACTCCTAATGACGATCTCAATGCAAGCACTTCTCAGACAAACCAGACTGTTCACAAAATGGCTTCACAGTCCAATGCAACAAAGATGCTTGAGTTTAAATGCTCTTACTGTACCCAGAGGTTTAGATACAGATCATCACTCCTAAGACATCTTGTTTCACATACGGGTGTGCAGCCATATGCATGTATACACTGTGGGCACAGATTTAGAAGTCAGACAATGTGTTTGCAGCATGAAGCTTTCTGTGATGGTGTGCATAAAGAGGGGCTGTCAAAAGTCAAAAGTGATGAGGGAAAACAGTTGCCAAAAATCCCTTCTCTTAGAGAGGCAGTGCAAAAGAACCAAACTGAAGGTGAAGTTGAGTACAAGTGCAAATTCTGCACCAAGACGTTCTTGAAACCACGAAATCTAAGACGTCACATTTTGACCCACAATGAAGTAAAGCCATATCGCTGCAAAGCCTGTGACAGCTGCTTTTCACGGTATGATCATCTGAAAGTACATCAGACCTGTTGTAAAGGAAAAAAAACACGACTGGAAATTTGTATTCCAAAAATCAGTTTGGATGACATCGGCAGGGGTTGGAAAAGTAAGTTTGGCATAGAGCCTGCTAAAAATCCAGAAACATTTGAGTGTGAAATCTGTTCAAGGAGTTTCTCAACTCAGTCAAAACTTTCCCGACACAACACTATGTTTCATGTAACAAAATTATTCAAGTGCTCACACTGTGGAACATCATTTGCTCATGAAAAAACTCTGAAAAATCATAGAAAGATGAGAAGATGCAGTAAGGTCTTCAAAGATACAAATGTTTCTCTGTCACTTGAAGCCAATCCATCAACAGAAAATGTGATAAAACCTCTTAATGCAGTTAGAAATAAAATTCTTGAGAGAATCCAACCTAGTTTTAACAAAAAGTACAAATATGTATGTAGTTATTGCCCCCGTGCTTTTAGTAACAGCTATCAGTTAAACGTGCACATCCGCTTGCACACAGGTGAGAGGCCATATTCCTGTGATTATTGTGGTCAGAGATTTATTAGGAAGGACTATTTGCAGCGTCATTTTCCAAAATGCACCAAGAAACTACAGCACAATAAAGTCCTCTGTGATAGATGTGGAGAATTTTTCCCCCAGGTCAAGCTTGAAAATCACAAAAAAGGTTGCACTTTAACACCAAGTGTATCAAAGTCAACTGTTTGCCAGATTCATCAGTCAAGCTCTCAAAGCCCGCCAAAGGGCTTTTCTTGTGCATACTGTAGTTCTCGTTTTCTGTTATTTTCCCAACTCCAAGAGCATTTTTTAAATGCACACAAGATGGAAACAGTGGTACCACCAGTGTCAACTGCTCCCCTACAACACCATCTGTCAAACATCCTAAGCATCAAAGAAGAACCTTTGGATGAGAATTGTAGTGAACAACTTAGTGATGGTGCTAATGTAATCTGTAAATTAGATCCAGCTCTTAACACAGAGGTCCCCAGACCATTTACCTGCAAAGAGTGCAATATGTCTTTTGTAAGTAAGGCTGGATTAATTGGCCATCAACGTACACACACAGTGGTGCATCCATATAACTGTAAAATTTGCAAAAGAGGCTATTGGAATAAAAGTCTTCTCCGTAATCACTACAGGAAATGTAGATTTGGACGAGTTTTGGACAGAAAAACAACACAACAATTGGAAGTCCCTTTGAAAGCAGAGATTGATTTTGCCATAAATGACTCTGTTTTACTGTTCAAAAAAGGCTCCAAAACAAGTGGCACAGGAGTTTTGCAGACCAACTTCTCCTGCAAAGATGACATCATGGATGAATCATCACAACATTCAGATGAAAATAAGGCGCAAAGCAGTAACGACACAGAGAAAAAAGCTGTGCAGTACCAGTGCTCAGAATGTGACAAGAGCTTTACAGATGGCCTAATGCTCATTAGTCACCTTGAAGACCATGGAAGACAGGAACAAGAGAAAAAGCGCAATACATGTACAAAGTGTGGACGGGTATGTAGTAGTCAAGGAAATCTTGAAAGACACATGAGGATGCATGGAATTAATAAGAAATACTCCTGCAGTGACTGCTCCAAGACATTTTATGCCTTTGCTGACCTTGAAATCCACAGAGCATGTCATGACCAAAGTAGACCTTATGCTTGCAAACTGTGTAATCAAAGGTTTTTGACAAGGCCATCTTTATGTAATCACTACAGGGAAGACCATACAGATGACATATACACTTGTCGTTTTTGCAAAAAGGCCTATGCAGTCAAAAAGTCATTGGCAAGACACTACAGAAAATGGCATCAGAAAGAACAGAGAGATCATGGGAGTGCTGTACAGGAAAAAAGCAACATCGAACAACAATCGAGCAGTCAAGTCAGTACAACTGGTGAAAGTGATGAGGATGGAAATAATGTCAGTGAGGATAGTGACTCAGACTCTGCACCGTACTTCCCATGCCATGTATGTGGCAAAACATTCCCAACATCAGAAAGTCTTGAGGATCATCAGCGGTGTCACCTGGGTGAAAAACCGCATGAGTGTGCAGAATGTGGTCGATGCTTTTTCCAGGCTTCCCAGTTGCAGCAGCATCAGCGAATGCACAAGTCTGAATTTCAGTGTCAGGCATGTGGCAGAGGTTTTGTGTCTCTCTTTGCACTTCGTAAACATAAGCATACTCATGGAAAGAGCCGACCATATCGTTGTTCAAAGTGTCACCTCAGTTTCACGGGACCCTCACAGTTAGCAGAACACATGTCCACCCACCGTGAAGAGAACTTCCCATGTGACATATGCAATCGTATGTTTCTTTCCAAGAGTAGTAGAGCTGAGCATCGGAAAATCCACTCTAAGTCAGTTAACCATCAACCTACTTCAGTTTCAAGGGAAGAACACAAAAAATCTGCCTCACTCTCTGAAAGCTCATCATTGTTCAATAAAGAACTTAAATATCGCTGCGGTGTTTGCAGCGACCGTTTTGAAGACCCTGAGACACTCTCAGAGCATGGTTGCGTTGCAGCCAAAGAGCGACCATACACATGTTTAGACTGCAATAAACATTTTCTGCATGCATCTCACCTGAAAAAGCACAGGACCACTCATAAACGATCATGGTCTAGAGGTGAATATCCGTGTAATAAATGCGAAATAAGTTTTTCCTCCCCTCAGCTCTTCCACGGCCATCTCATGAGCCACATTCGTACTGCAGCTGCAATGAAAAGCAACAGTGGAGATAAAGATCAAGATCCTTCACAAGGTTTTATTTGTCCAGTTTGCCAGAAGTCTTTTGCTGGTGCTACTGAATTGATTGCTCATTTTACCACACATCCTGAGTGTACATTTGAATGCAAAATGTGTAAGATGACATTTCCCTCTCGAGATACGCTTGACGAACATGAATGCTGTCATCTGACATCGGCTACTGAATTTGAATGTGCTGTGTGTGGCCGTAGCTTTTTGGGAAGGAATACTTTTCTTCAGCACTATTGTCACGGTCAGAAGCACACAAAAACGAAGACCTCAAATCTATCTGCTAAGACATCAAAAGCAACCCATCAAAAGGCACCAGGAGAGGAGGAGGAGATTGATGTTACAGGAGAGGACTTGCATTATTGCCCTATTTGTTCGATGCAGTTCTCTTCAAAAAGTAGTCTATTAGAGCATCAAAATAAGCAGCACTCAAATGAGAAGCCATTCAAATGTGACCTTTGTGGGAAAACATTTGCCAGGAAGCGGTACCTTAGAGAACATAAGCGAAGGCACAGTCAAAAATCTGTTGCTCAAAATCCAGCTCAGTCGGCAGAAAGTGATCTTAAATGTATTCCATGCCGCACAAAATTCAGTACAGCGCAAGAATTGTCTTTGCATATGAGACTGCACGCTGAAAGAGAAGTTGGAGAGTATCGCTGTGATATGTGCTACAAGTCATTCAGCAAGTGGTCTCTCCTAAAGCAGCACCAAGAAAGTCATGTCGGTCAAGTAGTGTATGAATGCACTGAATGTGACAAAGCTTTTGCTTTTCCTCACCTACTGGAGGAACATCAACAGACTCATGCTGGATCCTCTCAGTAATGGTTGTTACGCACCATCTACCTTATCCTCCCTTTGAATAACTAAAATAAAGTAACTTGAAATCCCTTTCATGCCTTACATCTGACTGTGTACCTCCACTTGTAAACCTGATTTAGATCCAGTTTGTATTTTTTGGTCTTTGTTGCAAACTTGCAAAACTGTAGGCTTGTATAAGTATGACAGGACATCTTGTTATGAGTTTCTATTGGCATTGTACATATTTCTAGTTCTAATATTGGGATTTGTATACTGGTAAATTAGCCGCATTGGTAGTTTCCTGACAGTGTTTGTAAATCTATGATTACATTGTGTAAAGCTGTTTGATGTTGACATTGACACTGTGTCATGAACACAGAAAAAGCATGTTAAGATGTTCAGGAAATGTCTTGGACAAAGGCTGACATATTTTGATCAAACATGATCACTTTTTTATGTTTGACATTATTTTAAAATAGATTAGTCTGTTTTGTTTACAAACTGTAAGATTCAAACTTGTGATTTTAATCTGTAGGTATTTTCTATAACTATTCATGTACTATAGATAATTTTGTAATTTTCAGTTAAACATTTCCTTGTGTTCTTCATGGGTTGCATTTTTAATATTGATAAGCATCTTGTACAGACGTTTGAAAGATGTCCTAACTGAATATTTTCACAACCCTATGGGATGTTACTTTGTAAAGAAATTTGAGTTGATGAATCAGTTAAAGGATTAAAAGTCAACTAGAAAAATGTTTACAGGAGTCATGTTTGTATTTTTGGGAACGTTGGGGGAGCTAACAGGATGGGAACTCAGAAACCTTTGGCTCAGTATAAAAAGCCCCTCTTCATTTAGCCAAAATAACTGATTTTAGGAATTTCTACCACCGTACGTTACAGACAGCATGATAAAAATCAAGTTGTGTTAGTGTTAGTAAGCAAAAATCTAGAGGCTGACTTGAGTTAAAGACTAGTTTGGTTGTTGTAAGTATTAACATCAGTTAACATGCCCAGCGGTGGAAAACATTTAGGAGCTTTGACCATTAACTTGTGAAGAGCTACGTGTGTGCTTTTTCTGGAAACTTCATTTCCTTATAACACATAATAAAGACTTAAAAGAAACTCTGATTCTCTGAGTCACCCCTGTAGTAAGAGAAGCAGTTGAAATTTACACACTAACTGGTCATCTGACAATTGATATCTTATAGAGTCTGCATGTACAGGACCTAAGATGATATTGATTTGTTGTAAGTATATTTATGTCTAGGTTATATAGGACAGGGTGCAAGACAGTTGTTAAACTTAGGGAGTTATTCACTGAGTCTGGGCCATTTTCTGTAGCATAACTTTCTTGTGTTTACCTTAAATTGGAAACTTCATTTCCTTATAACACATAATAATGACTTAAAAGAAACTCTGATTCTGAGTCACCCCTGTAGTAAGCTAGCAGCATGTGTACGCACTGTGTCTCTGTGTACTGGTTAAGGCTTCAATCCCCAAGACAGAATAAACTAAAACAGATTGGTGTTTGGAGTATGTTAATTCACATAGATTGGTTCTTTTGATACTTTCATTTCATTAAGACTGTTTTTAAAACAAAAATTTAATGGAATCAATTTATTTCAATCAATTGCAATCCATTCAGTGCTGATATAGATGTCAATTGATTGCATTTTCAGGTGCATTTAAAAAAAAATCTAAAATGCTTTGCAAAAATGAACACAAATGATACAAATGTGAGCTTTACATAAGACTGCAATCCTTACCATATCAAATTGAGATGGTTTTACCACAAAAAATATTAGATTGAAACTAACTATTATCATAACTCATGACCATAGTGTGATGACATGAATCACTCTCTCAGTCTGAATAATTATTCTAGAGCAAAGCACTGGCTCAGCCCAACAGAGTGTGCTATAGCAGGTCAGTTTTGGGCAATTATAGTCACAGCAACAGATAGCAATAATCCTTGGTTCCATCAAAGACATTTCTATGAACCCTCATTTTAAATTAAATAGTCCAAAAACCCTGCTTCAAGGAATTCTACCTCACTGTCACCTGTCACTGGTGCTTCTCTACGCACAGTCAGACAGATGTAGACAGTACATTAGAGCTAAGCTACAAGTTTGTAGTCACTATGACACAAAACACAGTGTCCTTCCCTTAAAGAAGTCCCTGCTGCCAAGATGTGCTTCAGCCTCTGTTTCCTAGCTTTCTGTTAGCTTTAGCTTGTTGAGGAGGTAGAGACCAAAGCATTAAGGGTACACACAATGGTACACACACAGCACATAGCCTGGGTGATGTGCTGTGAGTCTCCTTTGTTATATGGAGCACAAATTACAGTCCTATTTCACTTAACACACATTCGCTTTATGCTTTTATGTGAGGGGTTGAGAAAGGAAGTGAGGCGGTGAAGCAGTATGTGCACTGTCTGCAGAGTAGGAGGCAGTTTCACTTGCACCATATCTGTTCTTTTTAAAATGCACTGCTTTCCATGCTAATAAGGTACAGTGGCAAGAGATTATGTGGTTACTGGATGTTACTGGATCTACTGTACCTAACTGACAGGTATGGTACCACAAGAATCTGTCTGGACTGTCTGCATCTCCTCAGCCTCTGCAGCATTCAAGAACTGTCAAGCAAACAAAGTACACAAAACCAACCTGTCAAATTAAAAATCTGGTTTGAAATCAGCATAAGGGTGCCTTCCAGTTGGTCAATACCACAGCAAGCCCATGAGAGTGATATAAAGATACATAAAGGAGGAGATATGTCCATGTTTGAGCATCTCTCTCCAACCACTAGTCTAATCTTCCTCAGCCAATCGTCTAGTGTACTTCACACTTATGGGTTGTATTGCTGGGGACCCAAGGACCGGCAGAGACAAAACTGGCTCAGTTGCCAGCCAATAGTTCTATGGACCACTGGCGTCAGTACCTGGTCAAAGCATCGGAGCCCTGAAGAAAAAGCACCAATTTGCAGCTAAATGTGAACTCGTGATTAGCTTAAGTGTGGGATTATTTTAGACAAAACCCATTGAAATGCGCTGAAAGCTCTAGCCTTACCACCACTATGCATGGAATGTGCGTTCTGCAACTTAGAAATGGCTTATCCCATAAGTGCAAATGCAATGCATGGAAACTGCATGGACACACCTGCTCTGGAGTTGTTGGTACTTTAGTATTTTAATATATGGTGTGCCATGTATGACTTTGTGACATTTACACATATTTTAATTTTTTCAATAGGCGAGGTAGGTTATTAAACTGCTTGCGGGCCTTCTCAGGTTCTATTTGCACTTGAAATCTCCGTAAAAAATGGTTCCAGTTTATTGTCCATTTCAGCTCCTACGGTTATGGTGAAAGTTACCCTCTAGCACCTTGAAACGGTTATATCATAGCACACAGGTTGGCAGGTATTGTGTGGGAGCAACTCACAGCGCGAAATCGTAGCGCAGGATTGGACGTAAGTGTGTTTCCAACCGCGTTCAGTCTGCGCCTGATTTGCACTGATCCTGTTTGTTTCTTCAATCCTAACCATATAACCAACCATGTAAACTTAACCCTTCCACCAGCCAATCAGTGGCAAGGAAAGGCGGGTTCTCGCGGAATGCGGATGGGGAAAAGTACAAGCAGCGATGGCGCACAGTTAGTAGCTTGACTGCGGATGCGCTGCCCGTAGCGACTGTGTTTCCGTTTCGCGCGCTGCTGCAGCTGCAGTTCGGTGCTCTCCCTGCTGGTACAGCATCGCGTTTTCTCACCATAGAGCTGAGCAGTGCAGTGAATCCCTGGAGAGTTCATGGCTTCTACATGGGCAGATGCCTGCCGAGTATTTTTTTTTTCCTCTTGCCCAGCCATTGTTGCCCGACTTTGTGGATAACAGTAACGCTTCTGTAGTTGGTGAGTACGTGAAGAGAAAAATGGTTTGTTTTAGTGAAGAAGCTGCTCCATAAGCCATGGTGACTAGCATGCTAACGTTCCCCCTTTCCCCGGCCTTCTTTAGAAACGTGGCCGAGCCACCTCCCCCTGGTTAGCTTTCGCTAGCAGCCCCGATGGGGTATGAGACCTAGCTAGCAACAGAGACGTAATGTATAGTGGAATCAGATCATATATATCTAACATTATACGAGAGACATAGCTTTGGAGTCTATGGTGCTTAATTCATTTGTAGTGCACATTTAGAAAGAACATAGTTAGATTAAATGACACTGTGGGTGTCAAAATAGAGAATATATTTACTATGATGGTATACCCTCGTTACTGATGACGCCAGTGTTGTCAAGCTAACGTACCATGAGATCCCCAATATTGTATGTATTGTATGTATTTGTTACTGTGCGTTTTAGTTAAGCTTGCTGGTATTTGCTTGGTCAGTTAATGAAAAGCCGACAAAAAAGGTTTCCTTTTTATTCTTGTGAACTTCTGACGTTTATATATTTACAGGTCCAAGTTTAATTCGTGTTTTAGCTGATCAAAGTACAAGTACAAAGTATTAATATGTGTATTTAGTACTAAAGATAGGGGTCTAAATATAATCTAAACTGTTATCTGTAAACAAGGGCAAAGCTGTATCCAGACTTACGTTATACGAGGACATTATTAAAGATCCCACATAATTTAAGAATTCGGACTTATCCAGTCTGCTTCAAACTGTATAGTTTACTACTATTGGTAATTTTTGATAGGATTTTTTGGAAATGTGCATATTTGCTGCCCTACACAGTTCTTATTTCTTAGTTTCAGAGATTAACCCTGGAAACTTAATGAATGAGTGGTAGTTTGCCTTTGCACTCGTTGAAATATTGTCATTACTTTTGGACTCACTCTAGAAATCTACTTACTACACTGCCAGTACCAGTTTACTGCTATTTAAAAATGCATTTCTGTGTGCTTGATTTGTCCAATTTTTTTGGAGCATTTAAGGAGGTGCCTTTGCACACACCATTTTGAGTGGTTTAATAATTTGTTTTTGTATATCTTGCAGTTCTTAAAAGATCTGTTTTATGTTTTACTAAAGGTAATCCACAATTCAAACAACAAGACAGATAGCCCGGTGGATCAGTTCATCTACACTTTATATGTGGTACATATGGAAAAACACTACTAATGATAAAATATCCTTATATTTCCCCATATTTATGATTCTTCACTGAACATTATCCTGTGCTTTTTTGGTAAGCTTTTATGTTGTAATAATGCACGAAAACTTACTATTTAGACAGTCACAATTCATCCACTGTGATGCACTGCATCATTGGCATTCCCTCTCAAACTAGCATTAAGTTATGCCTGTTACTTGCCTTTATTGGATTCAGAGGCTTGGAAAATAAAACTTCCTTTAAAAAATCTCAACTGTTTTTGTTTGTGATAGTCAGCATCACAAGGTATCTAATCATGATCCATAACATATGATAAAAAAGAACAATGAAAACAAAGCAAATCACATTTCCTGCATCCCAGTAAAACAACAGAGAGTTGACACCTTTTCATTAGTTCATAATTCCATAATATCTGGTTTTAAAGTTGCAAGATTTACAACTGTATGCATGCAAGAAAACAGCCTTACACATTATACTCAGTATTTTCATCATCTTAATAAGGCCTCACAAATGCCTGGTTCTGTTTTGAAATCTCAACCACTGTGGATACGTGTATGAGTTTCATTCCCACACCCACTATGTAAACAAAAAGAATTAGGAAGTTAATCACACATATAAATAAAATTACAAATAAATTGTTGAAAATGAGTTAAAATATTCCGGCTCTTCACTCTGTTTTCTCCCGGTGCCATTCTGATGTGTACCATGCTATTCTCCCTCATCACACCTCACCTGTCTGTGCCTGAACCTGCAATGTTTTCATGTTTTCATTTCATTCTCCTGATAGGACCTACAGAAAATCGCCTTGATACCATATTTCTTGTAGTCACACTGACCTCAAGGCTGTGTTCTGTCCTGACTTGCTTTCTCAATTCATCTCAAAAAACACTTGACAAAAAGAAAGGGACAAGAGTTAGATGTGTAAGAGGAGAGCTTTTTTTCGCTTTTGGTATTAAAGAGTGGAGACAAAGATGGATGTCCACTCATGTAATCCAAGCTGCTCCTCTTTGCCATTGCTTTTAGCCTCTTTGTGCTACTGGATTAACTTACTCAGTCCGTTGCTTGCTCTCAAAAAACTAAGCCAACCCTATAGAACATGTGGAGCTTTAAATATATCATATTTTAAACAATCCTGTGTGTGCTTAGGGGACATTAAATTCACTGGAAAATCGTAATTGATGGCTTTGGCTTCACATGTCACTGAACAACTTTTATAGGAGTGAATAGAGCCTGTCCTCCCACACTGAGTCCACTTCCTCTTAATACAACCATGGGCCAGGCAGACCGAAGAAAGCTAATAGGACATCTAGCTGCATGGCTATCTGAGCTAACAGTAGCAGTTGACTGTTACTTTGGTGATATGTTGACCCATATTTGTTTGAAGTATGAATGAGCGACCAATATGAGTGGAAAATTATTACATAAAATTTGAAGTTTGAAAATGGTATTTAGGTTTTGTTTTTTTTTTTACTGCCCATTTTCATCTATTAAAATAATTTAATAATAAAAATTAATGTTAGATATATAACAAATTAATTTTATGCATATTGTGTGTGATTTACAGGCGACTTCCTGCATGACCACAACACCTGGACTACCCTCTGCCTGTGGCTGTCATGATGCTTGGATTTCAGGGAAGTACTTCATCCTCCAAAGTGTATCGCTGTGTGGCATGTTCAGCGACATTCACTGGATTGGCCTCCTTGCTGGTACATCAGGCAACCCATGCTAGTGCACTCTCAAAGGTCTCTGCCCCTCCACAGACCAACATCAGCCCACATGAAACATTGTTTCCTAGTATAGACTCATCCAGTGAACACCCAAGTGCACAGACACATTTGCCTGAGAGCCCTTTATCTTCTTTTTACATTTGTGATTGTGGAGAAGAATTTCAGGACTTCAGTCTTATGCTGGAGCATAAGCGCTCACATGCCTCTCAACTACAGCTACTACAACCTCTGGATAATAACAACACTCTCTGTGGAGCAGATGATGCTTTCCCCACCCAGCATGTACCATTCAGTCCAACTGTAACTCAGCCAAGTTTGGTCCTTAGTCGCCCCTCTACCTCAATGTCCCCATCTGTGGAATTATCCACATTAACAGACCACAAAGCAGGTGTAAGCATGGAGGATGGTATTGCCATAGAAACTACTTCTCAAGGCCAGTTAAAAACCCTTCAAAATGACAATGAGAAGCAACTTGAGAACATGCCAGCCACAGCAGAGCAAATATCAGAGACTGCAGAAGACATGCATTTCAAAGACAAAACCAACTCTGTTCTCCGCAGCAAAAATGACAGTTTGCCCAGGAAAAATGATTTAATGAAGTTGCTGGCATCAGCATACATGAAGCGCTTTCCGTCTTCTCAGTCTCTGGATCAGATAAAAGACACAGTTACCCCTAAACAAGAGGTTGTCCCTGTTGATGTAACACCAGGAGCAAAAACTGAGGTGCCTCCAATAAGTGATCTCTCTATTGCACAGTTGAGGCGGCTGCTCGCAGCACCTGGTATAAAAACTAAAGCTCCATCCATCAGCACAGTTCTGAAGTCCAGTAAGAAGAAGGTTGTCTCTCTGACAAAGACTTTCTCTCCTGTTGTGGTTCTTGAAACCCGTCAGAAACTCAAGGATCCTAGTAGTAATGGAACATATGGAAAATATCAGTGTGGCCGCTGTCGGAGAGTCTTTCAAAACTTGGACAGACTGACAGAGCATCATTTCTTACATAAAAAAGAGAGAATTAAATGTTGCCGCCGCTGCAAACAGCTGATCATTGGCCGGCTGCCTTTACCAGACAATCACGTTTGCCCTCAGTTAGGAAACAAAACAATACAGTTGTCAAAGTCTTTGAAAAACAAGTTACCATTTGCTCAAAAACTAGTGCCATTCCATAGTCTAAACAATACAAGAAAAGTTTTTTTTTGTCCATTGTGCAAGCACAGCTATGCGCGGAGGTGGAACCTCAAAATGCACAAGTGCCAGGGCCAGGGCACAACTGTCCCTCAGCAGACGAGTCCCTCAATTCAGAAAATGATAGTATTGAGGTCAAACTCTAAAAACAAAACAGATGCAAATGTTAATGCTGAATCTCAAATTTCTAAGAGTGTTGCTGTGGGCACTGAAGTTACTAGTCGAATCAAAGTAGAGATGACCTCTCCAGATTCAGAGCAGTCTGAAACTTCACAGTTGGCTTGGACTCGTTCAGCAAAATACTTCCCACCATTCTACTCAAAAACTTCAGTGACGGAACAGCACGAGGATGTCTCTTTGTATGAGATTTCAAATCAGCAAGAAGAAGAAAACAGCAGTTGGGATGCAGCAGCTGTTGATAATGCAGACAGTAATGAAGGGCAGTGGACAATGCCTTTGGATGATGAAGTGGAGGCTCTTGCATCTATAGAGAAAAGTTGTGATGGAAGAGAGGTAAATAAATCCATTTCAGTTGAACATGCAGAGACAGCAACGACTAGCCTGCGCTATTTTGTTAGAGACGGTGTAAGACGTTATCCTTGCAATAGGTGTCAGAAAACCTACAGTCGACCGTCTACGTTGAGACGTCATCTACGACTTTGTGGATTTAGGCCTCGTGGACCTGGTAATGTAACACAGAGTGGAAGTCAGGGTGCCGCTCCGCCAAATGCCAACAATATAAAGCCAATGTTTCCTTGTTTGTTCTGTGGAAAGACCTTTAACCGCAAAGATAACATGATGGCTCACAGAAATAAGTGTCAGTTGCAACGGACAGTGACAGATGTGGATAGAGGGACTGTGCAGAATATATCAGGCAATGTAACAGACTGTCAAACCAAGGGGGATGAGGAAGGTAACTGGGGCATCATGTCACTGCCCTCTGTGCTTCCAAGGAGGGTGACATGTGAGTGTGGGGTCGGATTTACATCTCCAAGGCTTCTCCTGGAGCATCTGCAGAAGCATGCACAAGAATCATACACATGTCCGACTTGTGGGGAGACTGTAAATTCCTGGGCAGATTACGAAGTTCATTTGCAGATTCATATGCATCCTCATCACCAGCTGCTGAAGGGACTACAACCACAAAGATCACAGCCTCTGTTACTTCGATTTCAGCACCAGCGACCTCAGCAGCAGTCATCTCAGTCAGTGTCTCAGTCAGTGTGTCAGTCTCCACAGAAAGAACCTGTCAAAGCAGACCATTTTACAAACCCAACAAAGAAGCAACAACGTATTGTATGCACCCGATGCGGCAACACTTTTGCCACTCGCTGTTCTCTTCGAAGGCACATATCCTGGAATCGATGCAAAGGTGGACGGGCCACAAATCTAGCCACAAACCAACCTAAAACCTACCACTGTTCCCACTGCAACTCTGACTTTCCAAATACAATCAGTCTTTTATTCCACCAGAGGAGTGGGGCCTGCAAGCCTGCCATTAAGCCTGTGCGTTGCCCTGTTTGTCTGCGCTGGTTTGGTACTGTGGACAGTTTGCAGAAACATCTGCTTACTCATAAACAGTCTGAATCATATCGGTGTGATGTCTGTCAGGGTACATACCCAAACCTTAAATCACTCAAAAACCACCGTAGGAGAATTCATCGGATCATGGCTGGAGACACTAAGCCAAAAACACAAGAACAGCTGACTCCTTAATAACATGTCTCTGAAAAATATCCAACAAAAAAGAGTGATGCCGTTAAAAACAGTCAAACATTTTCCAAACTTCCATATTTGCCTATTGTAATGACTTTTTTGAAAATTGTGGTGTTTTTACTTTCCAAGAGTTAACTCGACATAGTACAGCCATATAAGGTGTTTTTTTTTCAAAGCAACTCTGAAAGTGTGTTAGAGTAGCTTGCCACTGTAAGGAAATAAAGAAGGCTTTGATATACTGTGCATTTTAGTTTTGTCAAGTTAATCCCTTGATTACATAGCCTAATTAGCTTGTTAATGTTTCTGAATATTTGGTATTCAGAACTTTTATCACAGAGATTCTTGTAATGTAACTTGTGGTTCCTGGTGTCAATAAACATACCAGTATGTGAAACGTACATTTTATCATTTTGTGCAAATGGGATGTAATATCTGAAAGGCCTTAAATAAAAAAAGTGCAGACTTATCACAAGATGTTACTTTAAATATAGTGTGAATTAATTAATTAACCAAAGGTTAAGTTTCTCAAACTTAAGCTAAGAACTGAATTGGTCGACTTGCAGCTATCTGTATTTCAGTTTGTAGTCTTTACCATGTAAATTACTCAGAAAACAATCATCAGCTTTCTCAGACTGGCATTTTCATTGAACAGCAATGTCTCATGCACATTTGAGAGACAAGAAAATAGTATAGATAATAAAGAACAGAATAGTTTAGGTAATTCATCTTCCCATTAGATGAGCCAATGTGGACACTCAAGAAACACAAAGTGTAAAATGAGAAATTTTCAAAAGATTTTAGTGTAGTTACCTCCAGAGGTAAGGAAAGAGTTTCAAAAATATGGTGAATGTAGAAAGGATGCGTTGGTTGTAAAAATTAGTGACTGTAGAGTAAGGATAGATTTGTTAAGGTTGATTCAGCTATGTGCTGAGGGAACTTTGATTTAATTGTAGCTGTGACTTGGGGTTGTAGATGTCTCTATTCAGTTTGTAGGCCTGTGGGAAACACTACATTATTTAGGTATATGTAAGTGTTATCTGAAGTGGTATATACTAAATATAGTTTTCATTCTCTTTTTAGTATACACCACCCTTTTACATTTAGCGTATTTCATTTTGTATGATTATTTTTATACATGAGAGCTTAAGAAATAAAAATAAGATTAATTGTCTGAAGTAGGTTTTCACACACAAGAAATTTGTCTTGGTTATCTGGTACATTATGAATAGTAAGCTAAGGGAATAAAAATGAAAATATTTTGGTTTTAAAATAAAAAAAACTCTATAGCACAAAGAGAAAGTACAAGGTATTGACCAAGGAATGTGCATATAATCACAGTTTTAAAATATATGCAAAGATTATTCAAAGAGTGTAAGTTCATTCGTGCAATGCATTCAGTGAGATACCAAGATTTTACATTAATCCAACATGCATCTCATATAGGGTAAAACAAGTTAGAGGTAGTCCCAATCGTTGTTGACCAGCAGCAATCAGGAAGATCTTGTTATTGTGTGACATTTAGAACTACAGCTCTATTGCTGGAGGGGAGTGTTAAAAAGGGCCTGCTGGGGTGGGAGGGGTCGGCCATAATCTTCCTCTTCCCTAGGGTTCCTGGAGGTGTAAAAAATCCTGGAGGGCTGGCCGTACAGCCAATCACTCTCAGCAGAATGAATCTGCCCATGTCATTGGCAGTGGCAGCAGTGTACCAGATGGTGATGGAGGAGCAGAAGTGCACCATTGTGGACTTAGGCAGGTTAAATAATAACAATCCTGTTGCCAAAATGCAAATTGACATATATGTATCTTAGTAGTTACTTGCTTGTTCATAGGTCCTCATCAGCAAACTGAACTGTTTTGTTTTCAGAGTTAAGAATGAACAAGCTCAATTTTGAAGTTAACATGACTGAGTCTCTAAGGTGCTCCTGTAAACATGACTGCATATTTCCATTGCAACTGCGCAAAAGACTGTGCTAGAGAACATGTTAGAGAGTGGATCTTGGGTTAAAATTATTTTTCCCACTTCTAAAAACTCATTAGTGTTTTTTGTCTTTGCGTAATAGAAGACAGAAAAGCATCCGCTGCAAATGCCGCAGTTAACATCATATCAAAGGTGATCCATGGACTCCAGTCGATAGGTGTCAGTATAACAACGCAAAACCTTAGTTTTTGGCATTCCACATAGAAGAAGAGGGCGGAGGGTCTCTCCTCCTGGTTCCGTGCAGTGGCTAATGGCCTGCTCAGCAAAACACCAGCAATTTTGTCCGATTTTAAACGTCTCATGAGCCGACTAATAGGAGGTTGTTTGCGTTTTGTTGCAAGGATATACCAGAATATCGACACGGTGATATTTTGGCTTTCATGTAAAGGTAAGCCAGCGTTTTTGTACATTAGCTAGTTGCCGCTAACGTTAGCATGATATGCTAGACATTTAAGCGCGCGTCAAAAAATAAATTGTAAAACGGGACTCGCCAGCTTATTTTTAAAAAAGTTGTATGGAAGAAAGTTAGTTAAATATGTCACCCCATTATATTACGGGCAGATCTACAATTGTGTATTTCATAATGTATGGATTGTAAGTGATGGTAGGAAATGATTTTGGAGTTCATGAGCTCATCTTAAAGTTTGAGGTTGCTCCTGCAGATGATCGAAAATGCTGAACGCTCAAAGCAAGCTATAGCATTGTAGTTTTTTTATTGAACTTTTTAGTACTTTCTTGAAGTAGCGTGGAGGTGGTTTATTGTATGTGTTGTATGCAGTTGTTAGCATTGCTATCCCATCTCAGTCAGATAGGATAATTCATTACTAAATAACGTGATGTCACTGTTTTGAACATTTGTCCATCTCAGTTGTAGACTATTTATGACTGTATTTATTGTTATATCTATCTCCAGCAGGAAAAATGCTCTTTAGGGCTCCACATCATCATCACTGAACAGGTCCATACCTAGTCTAACCATGGAGAAACAGGGGCGAAATCAGCAAAATATTATGGAGGATGGCTTAGGCAGAGACTTGATGAATGCGGGTCGATTTTGCTTCAGCTGTGAGCAGATATTTGCAAATCGCAAATGCCTGGAGGAACACGTGTGCTCTGCTGTGAGTTTTATCTGCTCCTGTGGAACTGAGTTTACTGAATATAAAGACATGCTGGAGCACAGCACAACACATGAACCAGGTCACCAAGTGCTTGATCATGAAACTATAAGGAAGCGTAGAATTGAGAAGCGCATAGAAGAAGAAGAGCAGCTAAAAAGACTGCAGACAGGTGAAGTTGTCTGGAAGACACCTAAATCGGATAATGTGCCATCGATTTCTTTGCCCTCGAAGCCTATGCTGCCCCTCAAACCTGCTTACATGCCACAAGTTCCGGTGCACTCTGCGCAGATTTCACAAGTGCCTCAGTTGTACCCCTCTGTATCTCAAGCATCTTTTCTCCCAAATCCTTTCTCCTCTTCAACGGACATGAAGAATATTTTTGCAGGTGTAGGTGCCCCAACAGTGGATCTTTGGACGCTATACCAGCCAGTTGTTTTGTTGCAAACAGTGCGCAAATTCAGTAAGAATAGGCCTTACACTTGTGGTAAATGTGGGCAGGGTTTTATTACAAAGACCTCTCTCATTTCCCACCACAGCTCTCATGTCACAGATAAAGTGTCTGGGTGTATAGGATGCGGGCTGCTGCTTTCCAGTAGGAAGGTAGTGCCTCGCTTCCATGTTTGTAACTCACTCAGCAATGCAACTAAATACAAACTCATCACAGCAAGACCACTGAGGCTTAATAAAGCTGGTACAGACAGTAGTCATAATCGGAGTGCTGGGGGGCCTCAGGCCATTTCTTCTCTACAGTTGAAAAGGCAGACTCACTTTGCAGACAGTAAAGGAAGTCAAGCAGCTCACGTCACTTCCATGCTGCATTTGAAAAATCAGAATATCAGAACATACAGTCAGAGAAACCAGGGGCATTATGTCACTCCATCTCTGCAGCTGAAGAGTCAGAATCCCAATGCATCCGGGCCGTATGTCACTGTGTCCTCTCCAATTAAGAGTAAAAGTCCAAGTCCTAGCTCATTAACAAAAAGCAGTCGTGGGCTTCCTGAGCAGCTGCAAACACCAAAAAGTTCTGCATCAGGTGTACCAAGCAGACCAACAAAAATGCCCTCTGCATCAAATGGTTTCACATGCCGAGTCTGTCATATTCCTTTTGAAACGTCTCAGTTGCTTCAGAGGCACAAGTGTATCAAAGCAAAGGAGTTCATGGCACAGCATGCACGTTCTGGCAAACAGCATTATAGACTAAAAAAGGTGACACCAATGGCAAGCCAAAATCCTGCAAGGTTGAATGGTGAAAGAAAACTTGGGGTTCCAGCTTCTGGAAACATTAGGAAAAACCAAATCATGACTGTCAACCTGGACAAAGGGCAGGGGGCAGTTCCTTTAAATGGGAAAGCAGGAGTGGATATAGACAATGATTGTTACATTGTTGAAAGTGGACCAGACAAACCTGCTGAAATGATTTACCAAGTAACCTCGTCTGTCCCCATCAAGACTTGACAAAACTAGAGAGGCACATCCAGTTTGCATGTCACATTTTATGTTAACTATGGACCAAATGCTTACAGAGTGCAGTTTCCTGCTTGAACATCTACTTGTAAGGTTATTTGCACAGAAACATAATGCGCCCTGGCTTTTCCTATGTTCAAAGATAATAAGCATAAGATGAATATTGACAATGAACAAACCTCTTAGTTGCTGGATTTCTTTTATCATTAAACAGTTAAATATTGACTTCCTGAGAGGCTAAAGTCTGTTTCCCTGCAATGGCATAGGTCATGTAAATGAAAAAGGTTTTATGGAACTGTATGTGTATGGTTTAACCATGATGGGTGGGATAACCAGATACTGTATTATGAAGAATTTTTAAAAAAAAATGTTTTTAGTATGACTGGAATGTGTTGTGAGACTGTGGGATTTGACTACGATAGCTTATGTGTTCCTTCCATTTTTGTCTGAAATCCATTTCATGATGTATTAAACTATATTTTCCAGCTCACTTTGTGTGTATGTTCATGGGAATACAGGTTAAATGAACCCAATCTACAGTGCTTTTAATCCTGAGATCGCTGCAAATACATACATCAATCAGTGCAACTTAAGCACCATTGATGCAAATATGAATATGAAAAAATAAGTAATATATCCAAAAAATGAAGATATAGCAATAGTTTTTAAATATTAAATTAGATATGCATACATTAGGTTAACATTAGGGAGCGTGTTTGGCAGACATCGTTTTCAAATTAATGAAATACTGGCAGACTGTGGAGCTTCTGATTTGGCAGTAGGTTAAGTCAGATAGGTTTGTCTAACTCTAATCGTCTTTAACTACCAAATTGTGCTTGTATGTTTGACATTATTTTTAACTACCTTGATATGGGGTCTCTGCTTAATTTTTCTTTCATCTTTGTTCTCAGTTTCTGACAATACATGCGTCTCGTCCTCATTGAAATACCTAAGTCACGGGGGGGGGGGGGGGGGGGGGCGTGAAAAAGAAGGGGGGGGGGGGGGGGGGGGGGGGGGGGGGGGGGGGGGGGGGGGGGGGGGGGGGGGGGGGGGGGGG
>JAQNCA010000030.1:14221960-14235452 GCA_029783725.1 Acanthurus tractus
CAGCTGCACTGCAGTTCCTTTTAAACCCACTCTGTCTGTGCTTTATCTGATTGGCCCAATATATTCATTTCTATTTCAATCTCTAGCGTGTGAAAGTACACCTGGAAGATGGGGACCAACTTATCAACTTATCAGTTATTTTCAAGGAAACTGTGCTGCTGTTCATTCCTCAAAAATAGCTATTTATCTTTCAGTAAAACATAAAATATTACTGCTACACAGTACTCAAATTTACACGCAAAAGATTCCATCCTCCGAAGGAAATCTCTACTTAACATATGAGAGTGTATGTATGGTTCCTGCATTTTATTTATAATTAGTAAGGGTTTTTTCAACACCATGAAATGACATTAAATTATTTAATTTTCCCTTTTTCTTCTTGTTTGTTCTCCTGGTAAAGCACATAATTCAGAAGTCTTTATCTACATAAACCAGATAGAACCTTATATGAAATGATCAAACTGCATAGGGTCACATTTCACATTAAGAGACACCCTTTTTATGTAGTCATCAGGAACAAATTAGAGAGGGACAAAGAACTTACTGCTCTTTTTCAAATAGTTCATAAGTATAACTCACAATCAAATTTCACTGAGTAGCTGACACTTAATAAAGTTTAAAATACATTACTAAATAAAGTTTAATTAGACATGAGTGAGGAATCAATTATTAACACTTGATAACAACAGACTTATTGAAACAAATGCATAAAAAATGTGACTGGAAACTTATGCGCCAGCAGTGAAAAACATGACCTAGTTTGACCTTCAAGTACAGTTTTCAGCTTTAAAGTGGGGTTGTATGAGGTGAACCTTATTATCCACAGCAATTGCAGTAATGTAGTAAGAATTTAGTATGCAGTAACCACACAAAAAGATAAGTAATGAAGAAAGTGGTCTGTATAATTGATATACACATATTCATGAACTAAGCATAATGTAATGATTGATTAACACAGGATCTTGCAGTTTCTCCTTAAGTAACAGATCATTGCCTTTTATATAGTCCCCCTATAAGGTATAATTAAGGCAGTACTTATTAACTAGTCATCAATTATATTGTTTGTTTTTTGTTCCTCACTTATTTCTTAATTAATCAATCATTACCTGATCACTGGCCATTTTATACATTTAATAAGCAGTTACGCTGATAAACAGATGGTTAACTAGCAGTTCACTTCTTGTCTCCTTCTTATTCCATGGTTACCCTATAAAGTTTTTTACAAATACTCAACAGTTTTTTCCCCATACATTTAATACTAAATAATTATCTACACTGTAAGTGTGTGTCTTAATTTCTCAGTTTTAAAGTGGAACAGTATGTCATTGGCCACAAATATTTCTTTGGGATGGTTTTCAGTGCTTGTTGACAGCCTATTAATGTCAACTGTTTCCATAAAGTTTTTCTTATTACTCTCTTTTTACACTGCCAAACAAAACAAACACATGTGTAAACATCCCAGAAAAAATTCTCTTGCTGTAAATATCCTTTGTATCATGAAATATACACATTTTTGCCCCTCAATGATTGAATTACTTCAGATTGTCATTCATAATTTTACTAAATGAGAAACATGCAGTCAGAAATTACCTTATCTGATAATCAGTGACAACTTTCTTTTTATTTCGTTGATAATAATGAAATATGAGATATTGAGAGGGGAAAAAAGAATAGAAAGAGAAAACTACAGTAAAATAAACTAACGTAACCCTGGATACGTTTGCTCAACATTTCTAAACTTTGATTGGTCCTGAACACACCTCTCAGTGACGTCAATAGTAAGCGACAGTTCTCGATTTGTGTATCGGCTGCTGAACTAACACCTGCACCGATTGTGTTTTGGTTCTGTTTTGCCTCCAATGTGCCGTTATCATGAGGTAAGACACGCAACAGCGTCCACTTTCTGTTCATGTCTGCTCAGTTGCCGCTGGCCGCTGCTTAACCTGAACCCTATGGTAGCCTGTTAGCTTCCAGCTAGCTCCAATGCAAGATCAGCACCTAATGTATGCGGAATGCGCAACCATTGCGGATGTGGTGCAGAAAAAAATGCGCATCGATGCGACAGAGTACAGAAGTCAACATCACTTAGAAAGACCAACATAGCCTTTTTTAAAATGCTACATAGTTGTAAGCACTATTATGTCTTGTTGTATTTCAGCTCTGAAAGCGATTCTCTGCCTGGATGATGCTTCTCACTGTTTAACAGCTGGACGTGCAGATGTAGCTCTTAGCCTGCCCCCGGTGTTTTTACACAAGTAAATATGCTTTCGATAGCACATCGGTAGAAATACAAATGATAAAAATGGATTTAAGTGGCCTCAGCTAGCCCTACAGGTCTCTTAACAAAACGCTCTTATCAGACAGTATGATTGTATCTTTTACTGAGCTGCAGCAATGTCTTGATTAATTTGAGGAGTAGTGTTAAAATAGTATTTACTTGAACTCTATTTTTCTTAAAACACTCCTCAGTGTATGTGGCAGCTGTGCCCAAATCCTCTTTATTAATTGTCTGATGCAGTGAAGAGTTGAAATGTCTTTAGCAGTAGGTTCAGTTGTACCTTGAACCTGTATTAATGAGGCACAAGCAGCCTGTATCAGGATTGGCCCGCCAGTCAGTTCTGCTGTAAATCAGGACTGACCCATGACTGAGTACTACGAGGAGGGGGGGCTGCTGTACGAGCAATCACCTCCCATGCACATCAAAGTGGAGTCTCCGGAGGGACCCTTTGGAGGGGGAGCCTCAGAGAACGGCTTCCCCAGGGAGGATGAAGACTCGGAGGGCAGCTGTGACCAGAGCAGTGGATTACCTGGGGGGCTCCCCTTCAACGTGGTAGTGGTGCACCCGAACATCATGGCTCCTGGCATGTCCTCAGATGAACTCTTGTCCATTGAACAAAGTAAGCCTGAATAAGATTAAGCTATTTTTTTTTGTTTACTTGTAAATTACTGCTGCATGTGACTCCCAATATGAATGCTTTATACGACATGTGCACTTTATTATTATTTATTAGAATTACTTCCTCAGCGGTTTAAAAAAGCACAACAATGGCTTGAATTTACACATTTTATCTATTAAAAGGCAGCATTTAGCTTTACTAAAAGATGTATTGTTTGCCATTGTAATCATGTAAGAACAATTTAAGTAAATATTGGATAGAAACTCTTGATGCTCTATGCCTTGCCAAAACTCATTTTAGTTGGACATGTATTGCCATGGTATATTTAGCTTCACTTAATATTTTTCTTTTCTCTTCGGGGCTGTCCTCTCACCTTTCCCTGTACAGACAGAGCTATGTCAGCTGCACTGGCTGCTGGCGGTGCAGGAAAAAGAAAGAGTCGTTTCAGTGGAGCAGAGCTGGAGGTGTTGGTGTCAGAAGTCACCCGGTGTGAGGGAGAGCTCTTTGGTCCTGCAGGGAGGCTCCGGCGTCGGGAGAGAGAGCGCATCTGGGCAGGAATCTTAGAGAGAGTCAACGCTGTGTCCAGGGTCCCACGAACCCTTCGAGAGGTGAAGAAACGCTGGGATGACTTGAAGAGACGCAACGGAGGCAGATTAGCAGATGCTCGTCATCGCAGCTGTTACATGCCGTCCAGCAGAGGGGCCTCTATGCTTGGGCGTCCTTCCCAGACAAGCCCAAGACTTCAACAAGCCAGGCAAAAGCAAAGCAGCAGGCCAAAGCCAAGTTTCCCATGCTTCCCTGACTCTGAAGCAGGTAAAAATAAGTCGTCTGATTAATCAGTTGCTTTTCTCATTAGAGGCTTTAGATGCAACTATCATATTTATATTATCATTTTATATCATCAATACTGTGTCAACTTATGATTCTTGTGTCACAGGGGTAGGAGTGGAAGGATCCGAGAGAGATGGTTTGGAGAAAGATGAGGAAAATCCTGAGCGTGAGAGAGACATGGGAGACCCTGAGTGTGAAGCAGAGAACAGCATGGAGGACAAACTGGGACTAGGACTGGGTCTGGGCATAGGACCGCCCCCACCATCAGAACGTTGGCTACCTCCCTCACCGCTCTACAGCGCTCCTTTTCTCAATGGCAGCCCTCAGCCCAGCAGTCCTCAGCCATCACTTGGAGCACAGCAAGGTCCCCTTGAAGTCCCTTTACGCGGCTCCTGGCTTGAAGATGAGCTTCGAGGATTAGGGGAAGCAGCAATTCAACTGGGAAATCGGGTAGAAAAGAGTCTGCAGGAGTTTGGAGAAGGTTTCAGACAGGACATGAGAACACTTGTTGCTTCACAGGAGACGTTAGCAGTGAGTCTACAACAAAACAATGTCCTCTTGCAAAGGCTGTTAGGAGTGCTTGAGGCCCAGCAACAGCCACAGCCACAGCAACATCGTGTACAACAAGCACACCAATCACAAACCTCTCAACAGCATTTACAGCCTCAGCCAGCCCAGCAGCAGCAGCTACAACACATCGAACCACAGCAGCAGCAACAACAGCAGATTGATGCACCACCGCAAACACAACTACAACATCAGCAGCAGCCACATTTAGTACAACAACAGTCACAACAGCACCAAACACAAATACAACAGCAGCAGCCGCTGGTCACGCAGCATTCAAATAATCAGTCAGTTGTTGCAGTGGTGTCTGCACCATCGACCACTGACGTACAAAGCACTTTTTCCTCTGATCCACCCACAGACACAAATTTAAGTGTGCAGAGACCAAGGCGAGGAAGAGCTGTCGATCACAGGCGTAGAAGGCGGCGCTGAGGAGAAGGCACTTGGAAACTCAAAATGCAAATCTTGCATTGTTGATGTTTCAAAATATGACAAGAAATTACACTCTTTTTCTATTGACAGTATTTCTGTAAAAAGTAAACAGAGTTATTGGAGATTCCAAATCAGCAACACATTTCGCACTTTAGTTTGACTTCAGAGAGGACTGAAGCGGATAAGATACAAGATAATAGGGTGGCCTTAACATTAGTTTGGTTTCTTATTCATATGTTCATTCTGTGCTACTTCCCGTTAAACACTTGCTTGGTGGAGTAACAACTCCACTAATGAGACTTTCAATACTCAGACTACAACATACTGTAGATGCTGATGTTCAAATGCATGTCACTGTACATGCTTTGCAGCAGAGCTGTTAAGCTCATGCCGCTATTACTAGTTCAGTACTGTCTCAATTCTCCTGATTAACTACATCGTCATAAAGTACTAAAGTATCTGCAGTTGTGACCATATATTGTAGTTATACAGCTATAGTAATTACCTGCTAATGTATGCTTGTGCTTTTTTCAAAAGATTTATGGTACATACCTTTCCAGCTTTGGTTGGATAATAAAGTTAGACTGTGTTCTGTTCAGTGTGTTTGAGACAAAAATGTTACAATATTAAGAATTGGCATATTCATCTCAGTAGGTGCCAGACTTAAACTCATGTTTCTGGTGGAATTTAAAAAGCATACACGTATGTAGGGGCTATTTATTATAATCTTGCATGCAGTATGATGGATGTGTTTGTAGATAGTTGCAAAGAAACAGCATAGGCCATCATCTTCGTAGTTTTGCACAACTTACTCATTTTGTAGATAGCTACTGTTCAGATGAAATGTAACTAAACTTGAATAAAAGTCAGACATGGACTGCAAATAATTTCAGCTGATCACCTGTGAATTTGTTAAATATAATTTTAAAAAGTTAATATAATATTTATGGTTCTATTACAAAGTTTATGTTTAATTAACTTAGTTGTGAAGAGAGTGTTTGGTGTGTAGAATAACAAAATTACAGCAGAGGTAGAAAGAGAATGTTTTAATTTAAGGCTTCAAAATATATGCTCTGAGATGACGAAGCACAGCTTTTTGTCAGAAATAAGAGTTTTATTTTGAAAATTTCGACCGGAACTTTCATTCCTTGTTCGGGCTGGCTAGCATGATCCTTGTGTGTTCTGGACAAGGGGGTGCATGGGGGAAACATGGCCGCCGTAGACCCGTCGGAGTCTCCGAAACGACAGAAATCCCCTGCGGAGGAGGTGGAAACATCTGGGGAGAAGACCGATACGGGGGACTCGGGATGCAGCTTAAATCGGAAAGATGAAACAACATGTAATAAACCCACGGAGAGCCCCGGCGATGAGCAGAGTGTCAGTGTTGCCAACGACGGCGGGTGTTTTGCCAGCCATTCCGAGGTTAGTGTCGAGTCCGGTCCTGGAACCGACAAAACGACATGCAAGTCACCGGGCGACCTAACACCAGCGGAAAAAATGACCGAGGCTTCTGACAGCGACCAGCGAGCGTATGACTGGTCTGAAACTGAAGACAACGACCGAGAGGCGAAGACACACAAGCAGGGGAATGATAAGTGTGGTATGCTATCATTGTGAATGTATTTTAACTGTTAGCTTTAGCCTCCAGGCTAATCTGAGCTTTGACTCTCACTAGCAGTTTAGTACAAACTGTCAACTCTGCTAAGATTAATTACCATAACAAAATCAAGCACATTGCTGCGCTCTAGATTGTGGTCTGCCCTGGAGATGGACAGCTGCGGTTAGTGGATGTAGTTTGTTGGATTAACAACTAGTGGTGGTTTGTTTATTGACAGTTTACTGTTGTTTAGTTCTGTTTGTTAAGTTATTTTTGTGATCTTTTCCCTTCCAGACAACAAAAATTTAACAGAGAATGGTGAGGAGGTGCAGCAGGATGCTAATGTTAATTGTACTATGACAACTGGTGCAAAGAAGAATCATGGGGAGGGAAACTCACACACTGATGAGAAGAGTTCAGAGAAGCAGCTTGGTCAGGAGCTGGTGGAGGAGGTGGATGGGGTAGAAGATGTGATTGAAGATGATGAAGAGGCTGACCAAGGCCAGGATGCTGATGTGACAGCTAAGCCAAAAAAATGTCGTTTGATGTGCAAAGAGTGTGGGAAGACGTTCAACCGCCGTGAGACATTCAACCTTCACCGCCACTTCCACGCACATGAGGATGAGCTCACACCCCTCACATGCAAAGAATGTGGCCTTACCTTTCAGCACCGCAGCAGCCTCATAAAACACAGAAATGAACATAAAGAGAAGGAAGAGCAACTTATTACTCCAAAAAAGGAAATGCCAACAGCAGAGGAGGGTAGATTTGAATGTGCTGAATGTGAGAGGACCTTCTCTACAGTGGATCAGTTGAGGGATCACAACTGCTGCAATACAATAGACAAGCCTTATCACTGCCCCCTGTGTCGCCAAGAGTTCCAGTTTAAGATTTCTATCACTAAGCACATGATGACCCACTCCCAGGAGAGCATATTTACATGCCAAGAGTGCAGTCAGACTTTCTCAAACACCTTGGCCCTGCGCTACCATCAGCGATGTCACACCGCCCTGAAACCCTATAAATGCCCAGAGTGCGGCATGGTTTTCAAACACTACTCCGTCATGGAAGACCACCGTCGCAAGCACACTGACAACACACGCTCTCACCTGTGCAACATCTGTGGTAAGACCTTCAAATATAGCAGCCTTCTCCATCAACATCAGTATCTGCACACAGGCCAGAAGCCCTTCCGCTGCCCCGAATGTGGTAAAAAATTTGCCTTTGCTCAAAACATGAAGGCACACTGCCGCCAGCATAGACTGCGTGAAACCAACTCCTCCACCGAACAGCTCAGCAAGCCAGCAACAGCACCTGCCCCGGAGGCAGTCAGGAGGCCAGGAAAAGAGAACACACACCACAGTGAGGAAGCAAAACGCACATTCAACTGCCCCCTTTGTCCCCAGACCTACTGGGCACCAGCTAACCTAAGAGCCCACATGCTTATTCATGAGGCTGAGTATGAGACACTGGAGAGAACACCCAGACCCCCCACAGAGATTAAAAAGTACTGGGATAAAGGACACACCTGTCCCCACTGCCCATCTGTTTTTCGGGATGAATCCAGTTTAAATGCACATCTGTTGAAGGTCCACAAAGCTGTAGCACAATATTTAGAAAATGTGGCAGCAGCACCTAAAAAACAATTTACGACTTTAAACAGTGATAATGTGCAGGGAAAATGGAAAAATGATGGCATGAGTATTAAGTCATACAAATGTTCTGAGTGTGGAAAAACTTTCCGCCACCGCTCAGTTTTAGAGCTACATATGCGCATACATTCCAAGGACAAGCCTTACCAGTGCAAAGTGTGTGGCAAGGGCTTTAGATTCAGTAGCTACTTACAGCAACATCTCATTATCCATACAGGCAAGAAGCCATACAAATGTCCCGACTGTGGGAAGGACTTTGCTTTTCTGCAGAACATGAGAACACATCAAAAGCTGCATCAGGAAAAACCGTTTCGTTGCACCAGCTGTCGCAAAGGCTACAGTGATGAGACTCAATTGCAGCATCACATGTTATCACACAATGGTGACAAACCTCATAAGTGTGACCTATGTGAGAAGAGCTTTGGATTAGCCTATCTGCTCCGTGATCACATGAACACACACACTGGAGAGAGACCCCATCGCTGCGATGAGTGTAACAAAACCTTTTCCTGGTTTAGTAGCCTGCTAGTACACCAGAAAATCCATTCTCGCAAGCGCCAGGGTTACAACCAGTATAATTCTTACCCAGTAGGTGCTAGGATGAGAGGCAGGGGTAGCCGGGGGAGGAGAGGGGGGAGGCTCATGTGGGGTTGGTCTAGGCAATTAGGAAGTTCGGGTATGGTTAGCTCTCATCAGTCTCCATATCCAGTTTCTTTACTGAGAGATGCTGAGTTGCACAGAAGGGCAGTCCAGCCACCATCCTCCATGCTTTCATCTCGCATGGATTTACAAGGCAGACAGCAGAAGGAGCAGTGGCTGTCAGAGCTACACCCTCAACCAGTGCAGTGGAAGGTGGACGGTGGGGAGGTTATGCCTGTCCCATCATCACAGCAGCAACATGTAGGTCCACAGCAGGCACAGTTTGATGGCCCACCACAGCCAGGCCTGCAGCAACACCTTCTGAGAAGTCAAGGCTGGGCAAATAGCACTTCTATAATTCAGTCAGGTTCCACATCTGCTCAGAATTCAGAGTCACCATACATGAAAGAAAGCGCAGCCTCTATTACCAGCTCCCTCATGGCTGTTGTGCCAAAAAAATCCAGTCCATCAGCAGTGAGCGAGATGGAGCAGCTCAGACAGCCTAAGCCTGTTACTTGGAATAGCACACCCACATCCACAGTGCTGGCTTCCACAAGCTCTTTGCAACATGATTTTTCTGCTCCATCCTATGGCGATGGAGCAGCTCTGTGGAGTGTTAGACCTGCTCCACTAGCAAACACACAGGGCTCTCCAAATAAGCTTGGTCAAGAACTTCAGCTGTCAAGGTGGCCAGGTGCCCCAGTGTCAACACAAAAGGAGCAATGCACACCTCCTAAAAAAGACGACACCAGAATGTGGGACATGAGTAATGCTCAAGTTATACCGTCGACTGTTAGCCAGCCAGAGAAGCCGTGGAATGGCTGTGAGCTGCAAAGTCAGTGGGCTTCAGGCTTAGCAGGTGCATCAACCTCAGCTCAAATAGACCAAAGTAGTGCTATGCCAATTTCAACTCCTGTTTCTCATGGGGTAGGTAGCACCTTGTGGGATATACAGACACCACCAGGAATTCCAAAGACCATAAACTCCCCAGAGAAATTAGCAAATAATCAAGATTTCCAGCTACAGCAAAAGCAGGTGTCATCTGGCTGGGCCAGTGTACAGAGTCAGGCAGCGACACAGAAGGTTCCCATTTCCATTCAATACGAGCCTCATCGTTTTGGCCAGGGTTTGGGAACACCAGTATGGGGCTTCCAAAATAATCCTGTTGGTCCTCAAACACTGCTCACTGGGCAGCTCAAACCAGGGAATGGACAGGAGCTGCAGCAGCAACCAATGGTAACAGGCACTCAAATAATAATAAATCAGCCTTCACCTTTTTTCTCACCTCCACTTGCTCCACTCCCTCCTCTTGCTTTGCCAGGCCCTCATCCTCTTCACTCTGTTGCAGTTGGTGCACTCTCAAGACCTCCACACCCAAATATTTTTTTCACACCGCAGGCAGTCATGAGCGAGAGGCCTCACATACCACAGACCCTGTCCCTACCTCAGCTTGCCCCACGAACAGAACCTCACAAACTTGGACCCCGTTTGCCTTTTGCTCCAGAACGACTTCTCCAGTGCATGATATGCGGGTGCTCTCTTCCTCGGGAGCTGGATCTACAAATGCATTACATGCAACATGCACAAGGAGAGATCTGACATTTCTACACTAGCAACTACAAGACTCAGTTATGGTTTTTAAAATGTGTTTTTCTTTCAGTGGAACCTCATTTCTTGACCCTCAGTCGTGCAGTTTGACTAGTTAAGTGGATGGGCATTAGAAACAAAAAATAAAATGGAAACTTGTGTTAGTCTGCATGTTTGATTAAAATTCTTTAGTTTCAGTTGAGACGGCACAGAGTGCTGTTTGTTGTTGAGGGTGTGTACAATGCCATTATATAACTTTCACTGTCTTTTTTTTTTTTAAATGCATTTAAGTTATCCAGATACTAACTCGTTTCAACAACCTCTGAGGGGTGCAGATTAATGAGTTTCTACAGTCAACATTTCAGTTATTGCCAATGAACTTTAGATTTAGATAATATTAGTACTTTTATAGTTCTGTTCATATGTCATGAACCATTTGAACTGTGTTTCATGTACAGTATACTGTGTGCCTTTTATGATTACAGTCTGCATGTCTGCTGTCTTGGTATTCTAGGCCTAGTTTGTGTTTAAGGTAGACTCAACAATATGACCTCACTCCCAAAACACAGAGCAACTCTTTAAGATACTGTAAAGAAAAGTTTTTGCTTTTGAGGTTGGGGGGGGGTGAGGTGTTTGAGTCGCAGATCAAATGTATCAGACCCTAAATGGGAAGCTGAACACATACAGTATAATCCTGTTAGGAAGCATCTGCATTCACAGGGCCATTGTCTGGATCCAGATATCTCATAAGCAAAGTTCTCATGATCATTTGGTCAAAGCAAAAGTATCTGTAAACAAAAATGTGACAGAAATATTTAAATTTAATTTAAAGTAGTGTCACTGCTCAGTTACTGATGACACTGTTGTCAAGTAGTGAATTTTGTAATAAATTAAATTCAGATTTATTTGGAGTTTCTCATAAATAGTTTTTACAATGAAACGACAAACATGAAACTCTAGATAAAATAGACATTTGCTCCAATTAGTCCAGTCAAAATCAGGAACTTTCTGGCAAAGTTTCATGACTGAGACTTCATAATTGGATTTAAATTGTTTCTGGGTAAACGTACTTAGCACCTTCTGTAAACTGATGAGTGCAATGTTATGTGTAAGTCATATCAAAATGACTTACAGATTGAAATGTACCCATATTCACATAATGAAGTCCATTTGAGTACAATTCAATGTATTTTTTGTGAATACTGAATAATTTCATTCCATAACCGTAGACTTAGCTGAGTACAGAATCCTGTCACCTCTGTTATGATAGTGGACATTTGAGTAGCTTTGGTGGCCAAATACTGTAAGTGACTGAAATTTTTCATTACTACTGTAAAATAAACACACAGTCCGTTTGTAAAATGATAAAAAAAAATGTCCCTGTGCGTCTTACGAATGAAAAACACATACCCTTCTACCTCTCTCCACTGATTTAGCATGGAAAGAAATAGAATTTTCCCATGATGTCTACATATTGGATTAAATAAAACTTGCCTTTGATTATTTTTGATTCGTTGCATTGTACTTGTGAGGTTAACCCATTTCAGATGTTTAAATTTATTGAATGTGGAAGGTGTGGCATGCAAGTCTGCATTTAGATCAATGAATTCAAATTGCAATTAACAATTTAGCTATTTTTTTCTATGAAATTCCTTGGAAAAAGAGTCACTTTCAACAGTGTGGTAAATATCCGCTAAAATACTACATTCAAATTCCTTTTATTTTGATTACTAAATGGTCCTTAGAACACTCAGTATTGCTGCTATGTTCAGTGGCTGTTGCTCTATTGAAAACTAGGCCCTCAAAAATGAAATTATCCTTCGAAAATCATTTATTTTTGTTATGTAATAAGCTGAGACTAATTATTAAGGTTTATTTAGTTTCTGAAAAAAACATAATTATAAAATAATATATAATTAAGTATTTCATAATGTTGTTGTCAGTACAGACAATAATGACCTCTGATTAAAAACAAAAATAAACTTGTCGACTTTGCCCATTTGAAGCCGCTCAGCCCGTGAAACCTTCAACTACTGGGTGGACTAACTGCAGGTCAACAGTCTTGCTAGAAGGAAACAAAATAAAAGAAGAAGAATCTACTTCCGCCAAGGGATGCACAGCTACAGTGTGTGTGTGAGAGAAAAAGGGACATCTAACGCTAGCTATGATGTTCACCGTCACAGATTTGCTTAAACATTTTTTAAATGCTGCTTCATTATGCATTAATGGACTAAATTAACATACTATTTTTTATTGCTCTTATACCGGCTCCGCGCTGAAAATCTTCATTTAGGAAAAAAATAAAACTGAAACAACCGTGGCGCTGTTAAGCTAACAATTCGTAACGTTAGCTAGAGTAAGCTAGCATTACCAAACAGAGCCACGCCAAGATGGACGAAGCTGCCGCCTTTGCGATCAAAGGAGAAGGAGCTGAGAACAGACCTCACGATGGAGATAAAGCATCGGAAAATAACATCGGTTCATCGGCTGAGGACACCGCAGACAGTAAGTATCAAATAGCCGTTCCTTACACGTTAACGGAACTAGCAATAACTTGTGACACCAGCATGTAATGGAGCAGTTGCCTCTTAACGCTACACCAACTTCGGTGCAGTGATTAAAAAACAGATTTTTTTTCGCTATAAATTCTCGACTTAAGTAGCACTAACTTACGCTGTTGTGTGCCCACGCCGGGTCTTTGTGACATTTCGTATTTAGAAATGGTTAGTCCTGTTCACCGGACAACAGTTGTAGATAAAGCTTAACATTACACGCAGCCATGTGGATATGGGTTAGAGATTGTGACCAGCACATAAATGGGCTTCTGTCAAGGTTTTCTGCATTTATGCACTTCATAAAAGCAGCACTACAAGCGGCTTTACAAGTGTAGTGATGGCCAGTGCTATTACTGTTATACAATCGAACGATATGCATTATCTTGCCAGGCCGAAAAGAGGCAATTAAAATTGAAACCTAACCCAAAAATTGCTATGATGTTATAGCCCAAAAAGATCTAGAAGATTAAATAATGTCCTCTTACATTTGTACATGTTTAAATCTAACAAGCTGAAGTTCAGTGTAATTCTCAAGTATAGAGAAAAATGCTTATATCCAACAGAAGCACTGCGTCATGACATTAATATCCAAAAACATTTTTACAGGATGCAGATCGGTGAAAGGGTATTTGCTTTGCCTCCGTAAGGCTTAAAGTGCATTCTATAGAATCTAAAGTTTTCCTTCCCTGTGTTAAGCATTTAGATTGTACTTGCTGAAGTAGTAACCAATTACAG
>JAQNCA010000030.1:14235552-14258564 GCA_029783725.1 Acanthurus tractus
ACAGTTGGTCTTTACCCCAATATTCAGATGATTGTTTGCTGATTACCAACTTAGCTGTATTAACCACATAGAATTACAGTTTTACTGTTACAGACGCTGACTGGCTGCAACAAACTTAAATTTTCTCAGTCAAGTAGGTTGTACAGCTTCTATGCTCTTCTTGAGTATGAAATGAACTTACAATGCAACATAAGAGTGCTACTGCCCCCTGCAGATCACTTTGTGAATGACAATGGATGGTGCACATGGTTTTAAATCCATGGGCAGTGATATCTGACTATCCTAGGTATGAATCTTATAAATCTTATGAATAATGGAAACTTAAGCATATTGTCTATTGTATGTGTTGTGTAAATGCAGGTGGGACAGCATTTCCTGAATACAATCATATGATGTTTTGGTGAGATAAATCATGGATTCAAAAGACTTGAGTTTTGATTAGTTATAAATAAATAATTTTATAGATTGTATTGTAGGGATAGTTCACATGGAGAACCCAATTCTATAATTAATAGAGTACAGTTAATTGAAATATTCTGACTTTTATCAAATACAGTGACCTTTATTGCAAAAACAGGGGAAGGGAATTGTGTGCATTTTTCCTTGGCATGGAAAGGAACAAACAAGCATTTAAGGTTGCCGTAAAGAGAACAATAGGGAGTTTTGTAGTGTCTCTTTTTTTTTTACTTTTTGTTGTCGTGCATTGGAAAACAATGTTGTCACTACTTTGACACACAGAGGATAATTACTTGCTAAAACATAAGAACAAAGTTATTCTGTACTCTTTTGAATTAGGGATGTTGTATTTTGAGGGATTTTATTGTGAAAATAGCATAAACTGTGTAGTGAAAAAGTGTGTTTCTAATTAAAAAGCTACAGTGCAATTCTACAATCTATTGGTAACATTTGCCTGTTACTGTTACCTGCAACATGTTCTGCAGCAATCTTACCAAAAAACTGAATGATTGAACATAACCACAGGCTATTTGGCTTCAACACTGTAATAGACCCTCTGTTATGGTCATGAAATGAATATTTTGTACTTAACTGACAGTATTGTATATCAAGTACCATTTTTTGTTATTATATTGTAAACTCTAATCACATTTAAATAAAGAAATGCTGTGCACCTGTGTTTTTGTGATTTTTTTTTTCTATCTTTCTTTCTCTGGAAACAGGAGTGGCTTTGACCTCCTATTTTCCCCTTTCTATTTTTAGGGGTTGGGGTTTTCTGCTGTCAGGATTGCGGAGAAACCTTTGGAGAGGAGGCTGCCTACCTGAAGCATCGCCATCAACACTTGCAAGAAAACATGTATTTAGAGGACAGTGAGAAGACGAATTTCTGTACATTATGCTCACTATCATTTGTCGAACCAAATGAGTTCCATTCACACATGGAGAAGGACCACAGTACACCCTCCCAAAAGGAGTCCAGTATTCCAATTAATTCTGGGATATCAAAGCAACACACGTATGAATGTCCAGACTGTGGGAAAAGTTATAGTGTAATTGGACACTTTCTTAACCATCAACGCTCACACAGACAAGCATCTAAATCAGTTTTTCATGATCTTGAACGTTTGAAAAAGAAGTCATTTCAGTGTGAGTCTTGTGGAAGAAATTATTCTCGAGCTTCAGCCCTCGATGCACACCGACGCTGTCATGAGGAAAAACTAGTTAAGTCACAAAATAAGGGTTCAGGAGATGCATGTTCCACTGAGGAGTTAGAAGCTGAGGTCAAGCCCAGTGAAAACCAGACAGAAAACACACCTGAAAAAACTTTTAAGTGTTCATGTGGTAAAGCCTTCACTGCTCTGTTGCGTCTAAAAACACATCAACGATTTAGCCGCAACAGTCAATGCTCCCCTGAAGAAATGAAAGAAAAACCAAAGAAAAGTGTCAGTGAGTTTTACTGCAGTGAATGTAAAAAAACTTTCAGTGGCCATATTGCCCTTTTCAACCATCAGCGATGGCATGTTAATCACTCAAATGAATCAGCAAAAAAGTTTCCATGTGAGGAATGTGGAAAAGTATTTATGACGCTAACATTCTACTATAGGCATCAACGTATGGTGCACAGTGACGAGACCCCAGCAAAGTCGTTTCTTCATCAAGTGTGTCAGCTACAGAAGAAGGCATTTGAATGTAAAGACTGCGGGCTCAAGTTCTCAAGAGCTTCAGCACTCCACTCCCATCAGCTTCATCATACAGATGTCTTCAGAGAAACAGAGAAGGAAGCCCAGAGACAGACCTCTCTGCTACCTCAACAGAAAACTTTAGAAAGTGAGACACAAGAAATTGAGTGGGAACATGCTGAATCTGAGAATCTGCTTCCTACCAATATGGCTGAAGAATACTCACACGTAACTGAGACTGATGATGATGTTGAGAGTTATGAGCCTGGGGACTTTATTGTACAGGTGATCAGTGCAAGTGAATCTGAGGATGAGTCAGCCCAAGATCCGAATCCTGATCTTGAGCTGCTGTGTGAATCAGATCAGGAAGTAAGAGATGACGACCACACTGGAGTTTCCCCCATTGATAATGTTCTAAAACCAGATTTGGATTTGAAAATTGTACAAATTGACTTTGAGCAAGTTGACGAACAGGATGCAATGGAGGAGGAAGCTGAGAATAAAACGACAGAGGAAAGATTTGATTGTCCAGATTGTTACCGTTGGTTTTCTAGTGCTTCATCACTTCGTGTTCACAGAATGTGGCATGGCATACATAAGAGAAGACAGCAGACTCAAGGTCAGTCAGTGGCAGTTTACACATGTGATACATGTGGCCACGAAGCCAGTAGCTATGCAGCACATTGCAGTCATATAGAACAACACAAGGATGAAAACATAAACAATGATGTGCTGTATACGGCAGAGGGATTAGAGAAGAAAATATTGACATGTAATGAATGTGGTAAAAACTTCTCACGTTTGTCTGCTTTAGTCTGTCATCAGTTGCATCATCCTAAGAAAAAACAGTTTCAATGCCCGGATTGCATGATGTCGTACTCATATGCAGCAAGCTTATTTAACCATATGAAAAACTGCTCTGCACAAAAGAGAGAGAATATTTCAGAAACTAAGAAAGAATACAATCCAAAGAAAACCCTTCTAGGCCCAAAGATTTATCATTGTGAAGAGTGTGGAAAAGGTTTTTGGTCTCTTGGAGCTTATTCTCACCATAAGCAAAGTCAGACTCAGTGTACAGATTTGAAACTAAGGAAAGGAATCACTGGATCTTTGCACTCTGTTAACGGGCACTCACGGCCCATTGTTAAGGTTGCATGTCCTGTTTGTGGTAGAAAGTTTCGTCACAAGGGCATTATGGCACTGCACATGCGAAAACATGAAAATGGAAATCATAAATGTGAACTCTGCAACAGGTCATTCCGTCTTTTCTCCAGCCTCCTCAGACACCAAGTTGTGCATAACAGCCAGTTACTCCCACCGCCCATTAAATCCTTTCAGCATCAGGTTGAGCAGTTGAAAAAGAACACTTATAGCTGTCCTGACTGTGGGAAGCTGTTTTCGCGGGCCAAAGCACTCCAGTTTCACATGAAAAGCCATGGGTACGAGACAGGGCACTCACCATCATCGCCAAGATCCACTGTCACACTGGAGGAGCTCCAATGTGCAACATGCCTTGCGCATTTCAACAACAAGGCCTCGTTGAGGGCTCATCAAAAACTGTGTGTTAAAAGAGACAGTCAAGCAGTTGAATGTAATACAGAACCCTTAGAAAATAATAATACTTTGAAACTGTGCAAGGATAGTATGGATGTGAGCACAGTTGAGCTAAAAACAACTGATGGTGGACTAAGTGAAATGGATGGAGAGGACCTAAAGATGGAAATTCAAACAGATATCAGCAACTTAGAAAACTCCAGTGCAACTGATTTGAAATATAAATGCAAAAAGTGTGACAGGAGCTTTTCAGTGATCGGAGCTTTGAATTTTCATAAAAGAATTCATGCTGAGGGTTATCAGTCAGCAAAATTGCCAGTATCTTTAATGCTTAAGAAACCTAAGCAGGAAGAGCCAAGTAAAGGGCTATTTCACTGCTCAGAATGTGGGAGGCGATTCACGTCCAACTCAGCCCTTGGCTCTCACAAAAGATGGCACAAAGATAAGACATTTTCTCGGTCCTTGCTTGTAGATGATGATTTAAAGTCTGTTAGCCACAAGACAGAAGGTGGACATTTTCAGTGCCACAAATGTGGCAAACAGTTTTTTAACCATCGTGTTCTCCAGCGCCACCAGATGTTTCATCCTCAATGCCAAACTAAAAATAAGCCAGAGGAGGATTTTAACGAACATGAGGAGGGCAACATCACGCTGAGTTCACAGACCTCAGGATTTTCATGTTCAGAATGTAACAAAACATTTCTGCAAGGTTCACTTTTAGCCACCCACTTTGAAAATGAGCACAGCAACAGTTCGGAAGCTGCAGATCAGCAAGGCAACAGGGTTAAATTGGTTGAGCCTATTCCAGAGCAAGTTGAGGTAAACTTCAGTGAGAATGACACCATGTCGACGATACTGAAGCCAAAAGCCCATCAATGTCCCCTCTGCTCTATGACCTTTGCTAAAGCTAGAGGTTTGCGTGCCCACAAATGGCAGGCACACTCAAAGAGGAAAAAAGGTAAAAGCAAGGTTCTTTTAAATGCCAAAAAAGAGCCTGTTTCCTCAAGCAGTGAGGTCAAAAAGACAGAAGATTCATCAGCTGTAGACAGCACTGATGTGACAGTGATAAGTAGCCCTGTTGACAAAGGAAAGAAACAAGTCACACCAGACCCCCTCCCTGTAACATTTGTGATGTGCCTAGACTGTGGGGAGCAGTGCAGTTCTGCAGGTGCCCTCATTGATCATAAGAAGGTATGCTGTGAAGTAAAGCTTGAGTCTAAACAGAAGATCCAAACTGAAACCACGGCTGAGGTCTCCCCACCTTTAAGCCGTCTGTCGGAGAATACAGCCAAATGCCTCTTCAAGTGTGACAAGTGTGGGAAAGCTTTCCAAACAGAGGAACAGTTAGGAACTCATAAGACCAAGGCAAGAAGCCGGCCTTATTGTTGTGCTCTGTGCTGCCACGGTTTTTGGACCGAGAATCAGCTGCAACAGCACCTCACCTGGCATGATGAAGTCCGCTGTCGTCTCCCGAATGAAGTTCGTTATCGGCTCAGTGCTGCATTGACCTCAAAGCCTTTAAAACCCAACATGCCCTTAGTTGACAGCAAAGAGAAGTCCTTTCCATCCTCCATGCTGAACCAACCTACACTCAACCCACACAGCCAGTCACAAAGTAGCCATAAATGCCAACATTGTGGCAAAGTCTTTCTCTCACCAACTGCTTTACAAAAACATGAAACTCAGCACTGTAACAATGACTCCTATCATTGCTCTATCTGTCCGCGGACCTTCAGTGAAATACAGGACCTGATAGATCATCACCAGGAATGTATCGGTGATTTTAAAAATACAGAGTGATGCCCCTGCTGCTGTCTCATCAAGAGATACCGATGACCTTACTTTCCTTGAATGTGGAACTACTTTTTGTTAAGACGTCATTTGCACCAGCACTATAGTATCCTGAACATGGCCATGAAGAGTATTAGACTAAACGTGATGGAAAGAATAGGAAATTAAAGACACTGTACATTGTAGATTTTTTGAGGGGGGGGGTTGGTGGTTTCAAAATTACTTAGATGTGTTGAGCTATAAAAATATCTTGTTAGATCTTTGCATAGGCTAAATAGAAACATGCCTTACCTATTTGTTTCTATGGTTTTTGAGATCATTTTTGTGTTTTATAAAAGAAGTGTCTTTAGTTATATTCCTATTCTCAGGCTTTAATTTACACTGGATTATTGTAAGTGCAAAAGTTAGAGATTAACCCCGTTAGTTTCACAACTATATAGTTTTGAACCACCATTTGATTTGTCCATGTTTTGACTGCACTTGTTAGCTTTATTCATCTCACTGGTAATCACTGAAGTATGGTTGTTCCTACCTAGATAAAAGAAAAAGGTTCCAAAACAGCATGTCCATTCATTTAAAAATTCCCTGAAAAATGAATAGTGCTATTGACACACCACTAATTGCAAAGTTAGGGAGGACATTGATGTAATTTACAGCAAATGCATACAAATCCTGCTGATGTTTTGAGCATACCCGTTGTTTGGCTATATAGGTTCTATTTGCATATTTACAGAAATGATGTGTGAAATTAATGATTACTGTTTATATGAATGAACCAGTTAAAAAAATTTTCTTGCATTGAACATGACAACCTCTACTAACATAAAGCTAATTTCACCATCTTAAAAACACACAACAGACTACTTTTTGCATTAACTGATGTATAAGCTCCCAAGTTCATTCCATGTCAGTGTTATATTTTTCGTTATGGATAGATTATCCATTAAGCTATAAATAGCACCTGTGTTTATCTCAAACAGTTGTTAGTTTAATGACCACTTATGCAGTGGGGAAAAAAAGTATTTGTATTGTGCTGTAGATGTTACTTTGCTACATTAATTTATGATTTTTTTTTAATAAGTCTAGATGACCAATGTATCGTTTGACTACTTGTTTAACTAGCTGATTCTTAAGCATTGAAGAAAAGGTTCTGAAAGTTAAAAATAAATTGATCACATTTGCTGAATTAATTGGTTGTGTGATGACTTCAGAAACTGGTTTTCTAATTTATTAGTGCTGGTGGTGTATTTGTTTATTAGCAGGTTGATTCAAAGCAGGTTTGACAAAAAGATTTTTTTTTTTTGTGCCAAAAATAGCTTCATGGAGAGGTTTTTGTGCTTTTAATCAAAGCATTGGCTTTTCTACCGAAAGGATTTAGTTTGCTTACACATGGCATATTGTGGATATGGAGCCATCAGAATAGTTAGACTTTTATTAAGGTCTTCTCTAGATTGCAAAAAGTTAACTTATGTATTAAATAAAAACTAAATTTTTACAATTCATTGTATTCAATTATTCTGTCTTAAATGATAAATTATAAATTGAAATATTAAATCACAAAATCAAATGGTTAATGAATTAATTGTGATTAGAGGACAAGCATTGTTTGAGTGGTATGCATCAAGCTCCACAGACAGGTTACAGATAATTTGCTTGTTATTCAAACACAGTCAACAAGGCTAAATACAAATGTTCAAAAGTGCAATTCTCTAAGATTGAGATAATTTCATGAAATTGAAAATCAAAGTGCTATGACTTGAGATAGCACATTTGTTAATGCCCCCCATCTATGAATGAAGAGAAGAACCTCAACCCAGTCTTGTAAGTTTTATCAGCTGCAGTTAAAAATTAGTAAAGTCATCAGTAAAGACTAGGCTTTTTCTACCATTTATAGAGTTAAATCATAATCATATCATTTATCATTTGTTAAATGATCAAATCTGAGTATACATGCAAGCTTATTTTTAGATTCATAATGACTTGCTGAAGAAAATATAGCACTGACAATATTTTTACTCAAAAGCTTAAACTAGTGTATTTTCTTCTTTTGTAGTCAATCAGTTCAGCCATGCCTGTAAGGACTGCGGACTGAAGTTTACACACATGGAAGACTTCAAAACTCACCTGCACCAGCATGCCCTTGAAGAGGAGGAAGAGGAGGATGAAGCTCAGATGGGAAACCACATGAATCCTGTCACAGAGCTGAATTCTTTCATTGGTAGTGTTGGGGAAAATGAGAATGAGGACATGAGCATTTCTTCACAAACAAACCCTTCAGGCTCAGTACAAGGTGCTGTGGTTGCCCAAATGAAGGACTCTCAGAGAGGTTATGCTTGCTCAGTCTGTGGAAAGGTTTACATTTACCTAGTTTCATTCAGAAAACACCAGCAGCTGCATGAAAACGAAACAAAAAGTCCAAATGTGCAGGATCTCAAAAAATATGAGTGTCCAGAGTGTGGTTTGACATTCATCAGGCGAGCACGGCTACTTGGTCACCTGAGAATTCACAGATCACACAAATCTTCCCAATCAAAACCCCTTAGATGTGATCAGTGTAACAAATACTTCAAGTCTTTAAAGTCATGGATGACCCACATAGATCTGCATAAACAGAAACCGTTTTGGTGTTTAAGTTGTGCCCAAGGCTTTATAGATGAATGGGCATTAGATAAACACCTGCAGAGTCACAGTGTGAAGCCACTTGCATGCAATATTTGCCACAAGAGATTTCACACAGCTGCAAAACTTAAGAATCACTACAGCACCCGCATGTGTGCAAAAACACACAAGTGCACTATCTGTGGGAAGAGCTTTTTCTTTCCTGCAACTCTACTTTCACATCGAAAAAAGCATTTTAAAGGTCATTTTGGGTCAGGTGTGATGCCTCTTGGGATCAGAAACTCTTCAGTCATTGCAAAGAAGCGCATTCTTACAAAGAGGAGGCTAATTCTCACCAGTGTTAAAGAGGAGCCAGAAATGGGTACAAACATGGAAGAGCTGCCATTGAAGGAAGAACTTGTGAGGAAAAGTAAAACTCTGTTCCAGTGTAAAGATGCTGAGTTTAGGGATATTGCAGACTCTGAAGAGTCAGACTGTGGAGAGCCTGTTCATTGCTTAAAGCCCTCAAAACCACCTAGCTTGAGTGGATATGATCCATCAGATAAATCAAGATCAAAAACTTTAGAGCTACAAACAGTGCAGGAGCTCAAAGAGAGCAAGTTGCAGGAAAAACACATGCACAGAGAGCATAAGTATTGGGAGTGGGAGTGTTGTGAATGTGATATGGGCTTTGATGAAGTGGCAAAGCTGCATATGCATTACATAAAACATGCTACAGGGGAGCTACCTATACCTCAGGATTATAGTGAGGATTAAAGGTTCACCTTAGCGTTTATGTTCTTATACTGGGCCTTTTCATTACCGCAATTTAGACTCTCTGAGGTTGATGCAAGTCATAGCACATATTTACTCCATTGTTTTTAAAAATATATATAATTAACAATTTCTGAATTTCTGTTTACATATGATTTTTTTTGTAGGGAGCTTATTTACTCACTGCTTCTCTGCTTCACTACATAAAGGACAAAAAACCTTAAGGAGATTGATTTAATACAATTATGTACAACAGAGAAAGCCTCTGCAGCTCCTGACTGATGCTTTTAAATCATACACCAGGTTTTTAAATGTGTATGTTTGATTTATGAACTGAGGTGAAAACAAGGTGTTGCCAAACATTGTAGTGAACCTTAGGAAAAGTATGGAGAAAATGTAAGACTGAAGTAAAGCTACCTACCTCTTCTTGTAAAACCAAATAAAATTAAATACATTTAAAATTTTGTTTGTCTTTGCACTGTATACGTGTTATTTATGAATTGTGGACAGCAACATGAAGAGAGCAGGAATTCCATACATATAGCTCGACAATACTGTACTAAATAAAAGCATATTCATCAGTCCAGCACTTTATCACTTGAGCATTATGAAGTGTGAATGTAGCCTGTAGTACGAATAATGGCTGGCTTACTTGTTGATTGAGTGCTAAAAGAACTCAAGAGACTTTCATGCAATCTCATAATTAGAAATCCTATCATAACTTGCCATGCTGAGCAAATATTAACTGCAACACTGTATTTATAGGATGGAGGCCAAACATTTAAACAATACAGAAGCTCATCAAATAAATGTGAAAACTAAAAAATGTTGCAATATAAATACATGTAGAATTTATAGTATACTGTATACTACAGTACACTGCTCTTATATACTTTTTTATTATTAGTTTATGGATGTTTCCATGGTATTTTTCAATCGGTGCATCCTTGTGAAAAAGATCCTAAATCATGCTGCAAAATAGCACAACCAAGTGGTTGTAACATGTTTTACCTTATCCAAAAGATGGCACTGTATGCCCTATTGAACCAAGATTTAACTCTATGTCAGGGGGTTATGGAGATTTAAATTGCTATTAATTTAATTAGATTTATTTCCTTGTATGGTGCCGTCAGGACATTGGTCTTTGTAAGGTGCATGTAAAATACCGGGTAGTCGTTTGGTGTTGCTGCTTCTTGTAAAAGTAGATTAGTTACATGATCAACACTAGTTTGTTCCTAGTTTTTAGCTAAACACGAAGATTTCATTAGGCTGGCCAAGACTCTGGTAAAGTAAAATATTTGGGTTAAAAAATTCAAGTATTTCGAATGCTGAAATATCTAAGTTATTGCCACCTCTTCTGCTGTTGTAGATAGGTTGAAACCATTGGGTTGTTTGAAAGGGCAAACAAATGTTTAAAAATATATTCTAATGAGTTTAAGTACAACATTTTTAGCTGTTCAATGCAGTAACTTAAATTAAGAGACTGATACGGGCTTCAGCTCAAATATGTGATTGTGGCCATAGCAATAAAAGTGACGCGACTAATGTTAATCACAATGTTATTTCGGCTGTATGTTTCGCTAAATGTATTGTAAAATTGGTTAAATACGCTAAGTGCGATAAGTGGTAGCACAATTGCTGTGTTGTAGTCTAGATGTGTGGTAGTTTCAGCAAAAAGACCACAAATGTGCTGGCTGGACCCAGAGATGCTGAATATGCTGGACCAGCCGCGGACTGACCTGGAAAAACCACAATACCCATGACCCCTCTGCGCTCTTATTAGACGCAACGTCATGATGTCTGCAGCTCCTGTGTATTGGCTTTGTGCGAAGCTCTACGCGTAGATGTTTGGGCGGACGAGGGAGCCTAGGTAACCTTAAATCTTCATCCTCCTGCATTCATACGGCTATACGAGTGTCCGTATGAGGAGGGGAGCGTAATAAACGCGTTAGTATCTAGCATCTGTGGCGCAATAACAAGTCGGAAATGCTAGCATCTGCAATCTGATTTTTACTGCAAATCAGTAAATTTAAGCTAACGTCAACGCTAACTGGGCTGTCGTTACCTTTGATATCCGTGATTTTCGTTAAGGTATTATTCGGTAAAATGTTTGCACTCCATGGGGCTGTATTAATAGAAATTCAAGTGATGAATTTGGGTCATATTCAAACCTCATTCGGCTGCTCCCTATGTCCGTCGGTCTTCTTTTGTATACCAATGTTGTAAGCCCATTCATTGTCTGATCTTCCAGCTGTCGCCATGTAACTTAGATAACAAAGATGCTGTCAACTGATTTTTAACAAAAAGAAATTTACTTGTCCGTTTCTATAAAATAGTGTAATAAGTTTGAATTTTTCAAAAACATTGTTTAGTCGGTATTTTCAGTGAGTTTTCATAAATAAATTGTGTTTCTTTGTGGCATTTGATTTTATAGCAATATATAAACAAGAACATTTGAGAAGTAAAGAGGCAAGGAGTCATGCAAAGTCCAACACAGTCAAACAGTGGGCCAAACCCTGTGACCACAGCAACCACAGAAAAACCACTGGACACTGAGACTGAAGCTCAGCCAGCAGCACAAAGTGAACCAGATGCACAAAAAGAGGGGAATAAATCAGTGGCTCCTGCTGAAACTAAAACACCAATCACACGACAGGAAAATGGGACAGAGGCAGAAACACCTGTGAGTATGGCAATCACACAAGCAGCAGAGAATGAGCCCTCTGTTTTCCTGCCGAGTGAACCCTCAGAAAACAGTGGAGGGATGGAGGTGGACTCTACCTCAAAGCCAAGTGCCCCTATTCAACCAGTGATTCAACCTGATTCAGATCCAGGCCCAGGGTGTGATGGCCAAAAGACAAAGAAACAGGATAAAGGTGGACGTGATGGTAGAAAATATGTTCCTTCCAAGAGGGCGATGATAGATCCTCTAAAGATTGACATGACCAAACCACTGGTTATGCCTCTAACATGTGAGTATTTTACCCTGTATATTTGTCATTCATTATAATACCTCTCTGAATAGAGCTCAGATTTAGAAACCTTATTGTTGTTTAATTATTGATTCAAGTGTAGGACTACACTTACCACTCTACAAACTAAACACAGCAGTGCATATATATATATACAGATTTATATATGTATACACACACATATATTTTTAGCTCATTTTTCAAACACCTCTGTACTTATACTGGCCTGACTCAAAAGTCCAGTCTTGGTCAGGCTACACTGCAGGTGTTCAAGTTCTTTCCACCTTGATACTTTACATTCAATGTAGAGAGGACAACAATTATATGTTTTCTAATTCAGACCTCCCATCGGCGAAACTGAATGAATGCATTAATCTTTCTGGTAAGGTGCCCACAGTATCTCAAGCAACCACATTTACTCTCCAGAGCCTCATTTGTCTTTTTGGAAACCTTAATGCTTTCCATGAGTATTTATTAGAATATCTAAGTATGTTATATTTAAATGTTTCTCCCTTTTGCCCTGTTTTCCTCTAGCATCTCAGCTCTCTCTACAGTGCATTGAGTGCCACATAATCTTTAGTGATCATAAGAGCAAAGAGCGTCATCTGAAGTTGAGCCACCCAGCAGAATATGAACAATCCATACTGAGAAATGCCCTGTTTGCCTGTTATGTGTGTGATCGCCACTTTACAAACTCCTCAGAGCTTATGGCCCACCAGAAAGCCCACACTGAAAAGAAACCCTTCAAGTGTCCAATCTGCAGCCAGGCCTTCAACAAGTCGTCAGAGCTCACCCTTCATAAAAAAATTCATTTTGGCTTGGATGGTTACGCTTGCACCGACTGTGGCAAACCTTGCAAAACCATGACATTGCTAAAATATCACCGCCGAACACACACTGGAGAGAGGCCGTATGTGTGCAAGGAATGCGGAAAGAGGTTCACCATGTCTAAAGCTCTACAGAAACATTTGATGTCGCACTTGCCAGAGGGAGCGGAAGGGGATGGAGGAGACACCACAGTCAAAGCACAACTGAAGAAAGATGATGGTAATAAAAATGTCCATGTTACAAATGTCTTATCATTTGAGTTAGTAATCTACATGGTGATCCCTTATAGTCTTGAAGAACCCCCATCTTACACTGGAGATGACTGCCTTAGCTAACCATTATTTAGTACAAGAAGATGTTTTTGTAGTCTGTGCATCCCTGTCAAAAAGGAGATAAGGTGTGGCTAAGGATAAAGCTTAACTGAATTTTTTTAAGAGTAGTTTTTCATTAACTTTAAATATTCTTTCTGATGGAAAGGTGAAGGCCGTTTAAAAATTGTTATATTGGAAATATGAATATGTCTAGCAGAAAATATCATCTTCACATTTTTGCCATTTTATTGTCAGATTATTTACAGTTATCTTGTTGAAATGTGCAAAAACAGATCATCAGTATTCATTATTGCCCCTTTATTTCCATGAAAATACAGCCCTAAATATGTTAATACTCTCGAGGATAAAACTATATTTGGTTGCAGAAAAAATGCCACAATGCACCATGACTGTCTCCTTTTATTATCTTTAGGTGCTATGAAGTATCTTTGTTCTGTGTGCAAGGCCAGTTTCAAGAGTACCAAGACTCGACTACATCACATGAAAACTAAGCACAACGTGTTGCCTGCTGCAGCCAGCAATGCCCTCCTTGCAGGACAGCACGTGAAACAAAGTACACCCATCATAACTCCAATATCAATCTGCCAACCAGGACTTCTACAGGTGGAACCCAATGGACCTCTGCAAAAAGTCGACGCTAATATTGACACAGAGCAGATTCGAAAACTTATTGAATCTCTGGGTAATGTGCAGAAAGTGAACCAAGTCGTCATACTGGGGCAGGTGCCACCTCATGCCCCTCCACTGGAAGTTCAGCAGATATCTGAACTGGCAGAACCAGTGAATTTGAATCTCCATCCACCTCAAATAGATTTTATGGGACTGAAACAGACAGAATCAAAATGTGAATTTGAACCTTCAAACAACCCATGTGATTCAATGGAGCAAACAATTATACTGGAACCTATTACACCAGATGGCCAGTTGGAAAATCCTACTTTCTCAGAACTAGGTTCTCACCTAGCAGAAGGTGAAAATATAGAGCTAACACTTGTTCACACTGAACATACAGAGACACCTGAGGGACGAGTGGTGCATCAAATCATTCAGCAGCCTGATATTACAGAAATTCAGTCTGATCGTCTGGATCAAATTGTTTGTCAGACTGAGGTAGAACTTAAACAAAACCTTGAGCAAACAGTCATATTGGAACTTACTCCCGCCTTGATACCAACTGTGGAGCTGGAACAATCCCAAACTATGCAACAAAATGAAATCCTGTCCTCCTCTCTTGTACCAACCACTGAACTGGAGAAGACTCCTAATCAGACTCCTGATCAGACTGTGATAGAGGAACAGGAGACAAGCTTGTCAGTTCCCGCACTTTTGCACACAGTTGAGTTGGAGCTGACACCTTTACAGAGGGAGCAACAGGACCTCCCTCCTTGCCCCTTTGTTCCACCAGATAGACTTACACAAACTCCAAGTGAATCTCAAACTAATCCCAGAGAAGAGGTTGTTTCACATTTGCAAACAGTAAGTCCAGATCAAGTTAGCACTGTGATTTATGAAGCTGCTTCACAAAAGACACAAGAAAAAGCTGAACAAGGACCATTTGAACAAGAACCATCCGACAATTTGCTGACAGATGAAAAACAGGGTCAGGTGCAGGTGGAGAACCTGTCTCAGGAAAACCCATCTGCTAAAGAAGAGGTTTCAACACAATTAGAGACAAAGCAGGTCCCACAGATCTCAGAGTTACCTGTAAATGTAATGTCAGCTCAAGAACTGGTAAAAGTGCGGAAAAGAAAGCCAGCCAGGGCATTTTTCCTTCAAGGATATATGCAAGAATTGGCTGGATCAATACATACAAATGATTTACAAATTGATGTCCCGCCTGCCAAACGTCAAAGAAAAAAGAAGTCTCATCTAGTCGTTAAATTTGGTCCAAAAAGCAAAGAGAAGAAAAACAAGAAACAAAAAAAGCCATCACAACAGCGTCAGCCACGGCAGGAAGATGGGCTGAGAGGTAAAACGCCAACAAGTCTCTCAGAGAAAAGAGTACCATCACAGAAAAAGGGCAGAAAAGGAAAAAAGGACAAGAAAGCAGGTCACTTGATATCTACAGCTGAAATAAAACTACCTTCATTAACCAAGGACTCACAGATGCAACAAATCAAAGAGGATGCTAGGAAAAAGAAAAAGAAAAAAGAAATGGCCACAGAGAGGGATATTCATGTAAATGAGCCCAACATTGTAGCCTCACCTGTATTAAAAAAGAAAAAACAAGGAAAAGTGATAATTAAAGACCAGTCCACAAATACAAAGGATGGGATCCAAAAGAAAAAAGTGGCAAGAGAGGAAAAAGAAAAAGCAGGAACAGCTTCAGCAGACATACCTGGCTCTCACATTACACAAGACGTTCTACATTTATTGAGAGGTCATAAACAGCCCCAGCTGAAAGTTTACAAGTTAGACACTTCAAAGGCATCAGGCCAGACACAGGAGGCTTCCCCTCTTGAATGCCAAACTATGCCCCAACAGAGTAAAGACAACAAGCTTACACTTCCAACATGTGAGTCTACAAATAATATTACAGCAGGAAATAAGAAAAGAGGAGGAAGACCCAAAAAGAATCAGAAAGCTCTTTCATTGTTGTCCTCGCTACAGGCCATCCGTCAACCTCCTGAGACACCGCCTTCAAAGCCAAAGACAACCAGGAAACGTAAAGCTTCCTTGAAAATTGAGACTGAAGGAGTGATAACCTCTCCTCATTCCAAGCGTGCCCTAGAGTGCAAGGACTGCGGGGAGAGATTTAGTGAAGTGTCGTCCCTTCAGAAGCACAAGGCGATGGTGCATGTCGTTGAGAGTCCTGGTCTCACTTACACCAATGGGAACATATTTGAAGGTGTCTCAAGGTTGGATCTTTACCAGCTTCCACAACAACAGGATAAGGTTGTTAGGGTGATGAATGCTGCTACCGACTGGGATTGTGAACCTGAAACAGGAGAGATGGCATTAGAGGAAAGAGAGCGAAGTGTCTCTTTTCCAGCTTTGATTCCATCCCCATCATTACCTGCTCCTCTTTCAGAAACTGAAATGAGCACATATGAAGACAAGGATGTAAGCAAAACAGGAGCAGATGATCAGTCTCATTCCTCTCCAGGTGTACACTCAACATCTGAGCAAATAAAAAACAGTGAGACCCCTCAAAATTTTACATCTGAATCCCCTTTAAATACAACTGTTAAGACAAGTGTGGAGACCAGGGAGCCTTCAGCATCAGACAAGGACAAGCAAGAGGGAGATGCTCTAAAGAAGCCCAGCTCAGGATCTGAAATGCAGGGGAATACAGATGAAGACATTAAGGAGGATTTACTTCTTGAAGTTGACTTAGTCACTGTTGGGGAGCAGAATGAGGGAGACGATGATCCAACTTCTCATGAGGGCACTGTACCCCAAAATGAATTAAATAAAACCTGCAAATCTGTGAATGGACACATTGTGCAAGTTGGTAGTGGAACAACTGTTAAAAGTCTAACTTCACAAACTGTATCATGCTCCACGCACACAGTGGAGGTCAAAGAAGAAGAGGAAGAATTATTACTCCAGAGGAAAAAAGGAGGAAAAGGAACTGTTACAAGAATTGCTACAAGGGGTAGGAGAAGAGGAATGGGGCGTCCAAAAGGGGGTGTGATATCAAATAAAGGTTCAGCTGGAGAGATTGTCAGAGGACAAGAATCAGAAAAAGAACAGGAAGAATGTCAGATAATTTATGAAAAACAGCCTGTCACCTCAGATTCAGAAGTTAATAACAAAGATGGGACCAACACAAGGACTTCAGAGCCAGGGACCTCTCCTGTTTTTGAGGCCAACAAAGCTACTGTTCCTGCCACCTCTTTGCCGCCAATGCCATCCACATTTGAGGAAAGTTCTGAAGAGCAAGTTGTGTTTGAGTTGGAGTCAGTAACCACTAGTGTTGAGGGGGTAATAAATGAAAGAGGACTGCAGGAAGGAGAGGAACACAACAGGGACCAATCTCCAGGCATCATACTTGAAAAATTCCTTACTTCTAGACAGAGAGCAAATGCTAACAAAGAGTTGTGCCTACTGGCAGCAAAGAACAATCAAAGACAGGTGAGATTCTGTTTGTCCCAACAAATACCACACATGAACAATGAATAATGAATTCAACATTGCAAACTTAGACTCGTTCTCATTCCAGGGTGTGGATAGCATTGATGAGAATGAAGTACAAGTCCTTGGGAACCAGGAGATCAAGGTTGAAGAAATTAACTTTGATCCACCGCAGGTTGCAGAAACCTGTCAAAACAGACAGTGTGCAACAGTGCAGCCACAGCATCATCGAGATATAAGGACTGTTCTGGTGAAGGAGGAGACCAGCCTCGTACTGAATGAGGTTCTGCCTATGCAGGGAGGCAGACACATCCAATGGAATGTGGAGCAGGTCAACACCGAAAACCCCTCAAGTCCAGGTAAGTGCATATTTTAAAATATGTGTTCAACATTTTGGGAGATACTTTTATTTGCATTATTTTTGAGGATTAAAGAAGATCAATGCCATTTTCATGGTGCATTGCATATTAAGCTTTAGCCAGCAGGCAAGATCCGCTGTTGGGCACTAGTATGTTTGAACTGCTTCCTCATCTTAATGCTTAGCCAAGCTACTCACTTCGTAACTGTTGCTGTGAAAGGTCACGGTCAATTGTATAAGTATAGAAATAAATCTTATTAGTGGTAAACCCTTTGTGCACTGCATTTGATGAAGGTCTTTTGTTTTTTGCTTTCAGTCATGGAGAGCGAGGACACAACAACTGACTGTCATGTCACCCCTGAGTTTAACACCAACCAGTGTATCTTCTACCCAGTGAAGGAGGAGGAGAGAGAGTTTCTGCTGGGAGCTGCTCAGACCAGTGGGGGGAACTCAACCACAGGCACGTTCAATGATGCCTTGCAGACAGAACCTCAAGCAACAGGTAGCAATATAGATATGGCATTGCTTTTTCTGTTATATTTACCTTCATAAAAGATTAGAGGAAGAACTTTATTTTCATATTAATTTCATATCAACAACAAATCAAGGAAACCATTCTGCACCAGACTACCAAGAAATGAGAATGAGAGGACTGCTGCCGGAACCAGGGATCAGTGACTTTGCAGATGGACAAGGTTTGTTTTCTATTTTAAAATGATTAATACTTATAGGTTCTTTATCAACACACTTGCGCTATTTATTTAAAATAGTCAAACTGTAGATACCCCATCTGTATGTAATGATCTTTCAGGTGAACCAGATGCTGAGTGTCAGCATCCACCAGACCTCCGGGACTTTCTCCTCCAGAGTTCTGATGAAGAAGACGTGGGTGTTATTGAGTTGTCTAGTCCTCAGCTTGACTCAGAGGCAGAAATAATGGCCTATTTCAACAGAAACCAAACAAACAGTGGACAGCAGCCAAAAGAAATGTCCCAAAAGTACAGTATATCTCTTTTTTTTTTAAGTCCTCACAACTTTACGGAACAATGTTATAAACCTTTTTTTCATTCTTTGAATTCTCAAGTGCTTCTCACTTGTGTCATGCTCATGATATTTTTTTTCCTTTTTCTTCCTTAGTTTGTCAACTTCAGTGAACCAGCCCCAAACACCAAGAGAGGAAAACGGGATGAAAAGGCCCATTGATTACTTCTCCAAGTATTTTGGTTGGGATACCTGGGTAGAAATTGCCAGATGCACAAATAAACTGTCCAGCATTCCCAACCCTGTCACAGCTAGAGAAGTTGCACAGTTTGTTGGGATCCACATTGCAATGGGAACTTTAAAGGTTTGTGCCCCGTGGGGACATTTTCTTTAATATTTATTGACTTTGTTAGCGAGATGCTATTATTATACTATTAAAGGTATATTTGGTCTTTTTTTTTTTTTTTTCCAGTTTCCCAGTCCGAAGCTCTACTGGGAGGACTTGACAAAGGTGCCCTTGATTGCTAGAGCTATGCCACTTCCCCGTTTCCTCGAACTGACCCGCATGTTGAAACTTGCTTCTCCTACTAGGGATACAGTCAACAGTAATGTTCTGGAAGGAAGACATGATAGTAACTTTCAAAATGCACAGCAGGGGAAAAATTTCTCAAGCAAGCAAAGTGGAGCTTCTCAGCACATTGATGGGCAGAGACAAGAGGACACACCAAACAACCTTCACAGTTCAAAAACACAGATTGATCCCCTGTGGAAGGTTCAGCCTTTATTGTTTCGTTTCAAAGCGGGATGTCAGTCACTGAGCCGAGATGGAGATTATGCTGTTGACCAATATCCACTTCCTCTGACCGGGAAGTTACATAACCAGAAACTGTCCCTCCACTGTACTACATTAATTGGATTTAGCGGTTTGCTCTTACATGTGGATCTTAATTTGGGTCTTTCCGGCAAAGAGGATGCGGTTGAAAAAATGGCCCCTAAAGGTAGTATGGTGTTCCTTTGCAAACAGGAACTCTCCACTCCTGCTATGCTAGAGCGCCTGTTAGTTGCTGGGGTTCATGGTGCAGGTAAGGTGGGAGGAGCCCGAGGAGAGATCGGAGATGAGTTTGTAAGCTCAGATGGGAAGCTGATGTTACGCAGATCACACTGTGGCTTCATACTTTCAACTGCTGGAAACAGCCAGAGGAACATGGTTTCTCTCATTGACAATTTTGAGAAGGCCCAGATGTCTGCTCATCTCAACAGAGATCTGCTCAGTCTTTACCCTATCCCCCTTACTGCCTCTGCCCCAACCTGCTGGCCTCAGGCGGTGCTCTGGTACCTTACAGATGTGGCTTTGGTCAACTCCTGGCTCTTGCACAGACAGGATCAGAGGGCAGCATCTGTACCTTTGACTTTCATGGCCTTTAGACTGGAGGTGTCCAAGGCTTTGATCTTCTCTAGTGGCTCTGATACCCAGGACTCAGTGCCCTCTCAACCCCCCATGGAGAAGGCTCATGCAACAAATGAAACCCCCAATCCCAGTCTGGTTGATGAAAGTCCTCTGCCAGATGCAGCCACACGTTATGACGGTTCAGGCCACTGGCCAGAGCAGCTTGGGGAGGGAGAAGGAGGTAGGTGTCGTTTTGGGGACTGTCAGAGAACATCTCGAGTGTTATGCCTTAAGTGCTGTGTCTTTCTTTGTATCTCACGCAACCACAACTGCTTTTTGAATTTCCATAATCAAGGGAGTATGGGAAAAGAGTAAGGTTAACTGCCAACTTTGCTCTTTATTTTTCAACATTTTGCATTCTAGTTTAGAATGTAACTGTGTTTGGTGTACGTGAACCTAGCTAATCGAAAAGTATCTCCTCTTACCTTACAACTTTTCCATGATGCCTTTCACTGGCAGTGTCATTCTCATGTGGGATTATTGTGCTGCATTTTAATAAACAAATGCTTTGTGATGTGGCTTAAAATGTCTGTGAACATTTTTAAAAATGAATTTGCCAATGAAAAGAAATATTTAAAAAATACTTAAAGCTGTACATTTTGAGCTGCAAAAAAGGGGATAATATGTAATTTTGGCATTGCACTCATTGTGATTTTTTTACTATTTATTTTAAACTGACCTCATTTACATTCTGATGAACTTGTTTTTAGTTCTATGAATTTTGACATTTACTTAAATTTCAGAAAACAATAAAAGACATGAACAAAAAATGTGTCATCTTTAAGACTCACAACAGACATTCACACATAACAGAGGACATTTTGATATACACTTTTTGCTACATAGTATGTACATTATTGTATGTAAGTAAAGAAAATCAGATTATGTTAAAATAAATACAACCCTGAATTGGATACATATATTTAAATGCAAAGGCATGATCTAATACAAGGCAAGAGCCAACAATTCCTACAAATCTGGGGAATATTGTTTAAAGATAACAGAGAAAGGTATTTAATATTTTTAAGATTAATTCTTTAATGTTTTTAGACATTGTAGCTTATTTTCTTTATCCTTGGCATGTTTTCTGGCCTCTCACCGTCAAAGCACTTTGTAAACTCGGTTTATAAAAGGTGCATAGATAAAGTTAATATTAAGTTAGGCATGGATTGAAATACGTTATAATGCATGTTTGTGGAAAAACATGACATATAAAAGTAACTGAATAATAAGGTTAATATTGAACTTGCACAAAAGGAACGTAAACAAAACCATTACAATACAGTAAGTAAAAATAATTAAGGACTTTTCGCCTATGTTTTGGGTCACGTGACAGAGACCGACCATAGATTTGAACTGCATAGAAAAGGAAGTTAGTTGAAAACCATCTTCATAGACGCGCAGCTGTTCTGATTGCGTCCAGATCGGTGCAGATTTTGTGAGTTAACACAGAGTATCACAAAAAGTGTTGACATTTTTAAATGATATTTTATCATAGTGCTATCACACTGCACAACTGTTGAAGTCGTGTGCATTGTCTCCTACACGGTTTGTGTTCCTCCAGCACCCACTACGATGTAACGAGTTGATCTGTATCTGCGACCGAACAACTAATATGATGTGTATACGATATCTAAATGTTGTGAGCAAAGACGATCAGCAACAACATTGTATCGAAAACTCTCTGGCAGCCATCTTAGTTGTACCAACGCCTGTCACAACCATACACCAGGAAGTGTCCGATCTAGCCGTTGTACTTCTCTGGGGTCAACTCTCTCAGTCAAACTACCCTCAAAGAGCGGTTCGAGAGGTAACGTAAACGTCTGTTCAAATTTATTTATGTTATTTTTAACGCCTGCTGATCGGACAGATATTGACGTACACTACATCGATATAAAAAAGATGCACACAACCCAGAAACAATGAGTTAAACTTGATGTATGAAAAAGCAAGAAAAGTCTTCGATTCTCTTTGAATGGCAGCCAGTGTTGTTAGCGCTAACTAGTAGCCAACTAGCTAACAGTAGCCCGCTCGGTAACGTTACCCTGCTGCTCAATGATTAGTCGTAGCTACTTACACGGACTTTAGGTTAATAAATGTAATAATTTATCTGTGTCGTTCCAGTTTCACAGCTATATCTGCCAAGGCACGTATTAGGCTTACTGATTGCAATATGCACGTAGGCTAGCATGGAGCTAGTTAGCTTAGCCAGCGGCCTTCAGTAGCGCTACGTTAACTTACGTTAGCCAAGATGAGCTGAAACTTAAGTGACTGCTGCGAGGAAACACGACAACTTTAAGAATTGTGGTAACTGTAAAGTAGCTAGTTTTCAAGTTAATGAATGTCCACCCAGCTAGAACGGAAAAGTAAGTGTATGTTGTCAGTCGCTGAGCATAGCTGATACTCAGTGTATTTGGCTATCGATATTTAGATAAGAATAACATTGTTATACTCCTGCTATTGATCACCGCTGCTGTCATTTTCATTTGATATTGAACCTGAATAATCGTGCTGTCTTTGTTTTTGCCCTGTTTTCCGAATAAATCCAGAACGTTTTTGTGAGTACCTGTTGAGACCACCCAGCATTCCAGGATGGACTCGGAAATTTTAAACATAGAGGAGATAGTAATGGGACGAGGTTTGCCAGATCCACCTCCAGAAGTTCCCCCTGAAAAGCCAGCAGAACCATACAAACCCATTACCTTGAATGGACCTCCTGCACCCCCTGTTCAGCCCTGTAAGTGGCACATTAGTCGCAACTTACACTTAGTTTTTTGAAAGCAACTAAAAAAGAAACTTTGACTTTTGCATGATTTCTCTTATCTAATCTTGTTATTCCAGATCAGCATGAAAATCTGCAATGTTTTCAGTGCTTCATCACATTCTGCAGTGCCAAAGCCAAGGAAAGGCATATGAAGAAGAGCCACCGGGAAGAGTATAAGCAACAGCTTCAGCAGGCAAGGATCAGAATATCAGTTCAATTAATTGTTAGAAAAGATGACACTTCTGTCACTTGCAAATTTTTACAGATTTTATGAATATTTATAGAGCTTGATATTGCTTGAGTGTATTCAGGAGTTCTAAGCACATTGTACATGTAGAGCATATACATTTAATACATTTTTAAGTGGGTTAGTTGTGGAAGGCCTTAAACAATCTCTCAAA
>JAQNCA010000030.1:14258664-14272127 GCA_029783725.1 Acanthurus tractus
ATTGTACATGTAGAGCATATACATTTAATACATTTTTAAGTGGGTTAGTTGTGGAAGGCCTTAAACAATCTCTCAAACCTTGTCTTTGGCAAATGAAGTGAATCTGAAAGTTTTAACTTTGACCATTTTTTAATGTCTTCACAGGGAAACACACTTTTCACATGCTATGTGTGTGACCGTACTTTTCTGTCGTCCGAGGAACTGACACAGCACCAGCCAACACACAGCAAGGATGACAAGCCCTTCAAATGCATTCACTGCAAAGAGTGCTTTAAGACCTTCTCTGAAGTGAGTATAATGTTACATTTTCTTTCTCCTCTTAATCTCTTTGCGTGCAAATTATAGTCTCTGACAGTGTTACAATTTAAAAACACTATAGATAGATATATTCAGTATACTGTGTTACTAAATACTTGTCCAACTTTTACTTCTCATCATTGCAGCTCACAGCCCATAGAAGACAGGTGTGTCCAGAGAAACAGTTGGTATGTAAAGACTGCAATCAAACCTTTCGAAGTGCTGGACTGCTGCGTACTCATCGCCTGACCCAACATCCGCGCCCAGACGTAGAGACTGCAGAGCTGCCAGAGGACCCTACGAAAACCCACCGTTGTAAGAAATGTGGTCAGGGCTTTGAAACAGAATCAGAGCTGGCTGCACACCAGGAGAAGTACCCTGAAGGTCAGCAATGTAATGGCAGTGCTGCATCCATGAAGAAACGTGGAAGACCTTCCAAAGCTGAAGACCCAGCAGCTGCTGAGAAAAAGGGAAAGCGGAAAAAGAAGGATGAGACAGAAGCACCTGAGGAAGTGGTGAAGGCGAGCAGCACACCACAGTCAGCAGCAGCAGCATCTCCAGCAGAAGAAAAAGGAAAAGCAGCTGGAGCAAAGCGTGGCCGTCCTTCTAAAACAGCAGTCAAAGCAGAAATGGAAGATAAGAAGAGTTCTGAGGATGACAGTCAAGCTCCTGGAAAGGATAAGAAACCTAAAGCAGATCCTGCCACATCCCGTCAGCACCCCTGTCCTGAATGTGACCTCACATTCCCTGGCATGATTCAGCTCCGCGCCCACAAGAAGGAGAAACACACTCCACGGAAAGCCCATCCCTGTGAAGAATGTGAAGAGAGCTTTGCCCGTCCGGAGCAGCTGGATGCCCACATGTCAAGGGCTCATGCCATTGGCCGCTTTGCCTGTCCAACCTGTGGGAAAAGCTTTGGCCGTGAGCGCACCTTGAAAGCTCATGAGAAAAGCCACCCAGAAGAAAAGCCCGAAAACCCAAGTGCAAAGAGATAATTGAGACATGGGGACCTTGCAGAGAGTGTATGACTTTTGAAGATTTTAGTCAGAAGTTGTCCTTTTTATTTTTAACATTAGATATCTGATGCTTCATATGATGGTCTCAGATGAGTTTGGAATGGTTTTGAGGATGATATTTTAGCAAGTTTTGGATTTAAAGTTGCGCTTTGATCATGGGCTATTGAAATTCTGGACAGACACATCTCCTACATTGACCAATCAAATGTTAGATCCATCTAAATCCCTGATTCTAAAAAGCCTGGACACTGTGTAAAACATAAATAAAACAGAATGTGATCATTCAAAAACAGAACATGATCATTTGTTAAATTCCTTTTGTCAAAGACACTCGAAATCAGAACAAAGACAATATACTTGTTTGTTTTTTTCCTCATCACTTTAATTGATTTTTGTGACTACATGCTCACTCTGAATTTGACGCCAGCAACATGTTGACAAGTTGGGTCAGGAGCAACACAAGACTGGGAAATACATGGATTGTACCAAAAACCTGTATCTGTTTGGAACTTTCCACAGGTAAACTAGATAACTGATACTGAATACAGTTCATTTGTGTGTTTTTATTTACGTTTTACACAACTTTTTTGTAATCGGGGTTGTACTACACCCTTTTTCACAAAACGGCTTATTTGTAAAAACAAACTGTTTTGATTAACTTTCTAAATGATTTGTTTCTGTTTTTTTAAAGCTTGAAATGTGTGTGGTGTGAATTTATTAGTGTCTTGAGTTATTCAACTCATTTTGTGGTTAATTTTTTTATGTTTCTTTTTTCTCTTTTTTTGTCGAAAAAAATTGGGTAAGTACATATTCTGAAGAATATTAGATGCCTAGTAGAGATACTATGTTTGAATGTTTAGAAAGTTTGTCAAAAGAAATGTGTATTGTACAGCTTCTGGTTAATATTTTTGCATTTTTTACACTTACTACTTTATGTTCCTTTCTAAATTAAGTCTCATTGTGTTTTTTTTTCTTGGTTTGGTTTTTTTTTTAAATAACATAATTAAGTTCTGCTAAAAAATTATTTTGGCAAATGTGTCAGGTTCTATTTGGGGCTTTTGTCACATGAGCAGAAACGATCCACTTTAATCCTGATTTGTAAACAGTAAAATGTACTCCTTTATTTTTTGCTTATTGAAACAATATTTCATGTCTTAGACATTTCTTAAGTGGAACTTTGGCTCTTTTGATGCCTAAGAGTCCTATAAGGAACTGTGTATATCATGTGTTATTCACTGATTGGATTGTTTCTCTCCCCACTGCAATGTGTCTGGACACTGCAAAAATGTAATAAAACATGCTATCCCAAAGGAAGCTGTTAAAGAATTAGCTGGCATTTCTTTGTCTTTGTTCTTGGTTCTAATGCAGGAACACAACATGGATCCTATCACTTGTGTGATGAAGCTATAGTTTTATTCTTAGAATGGGACAAGAATACACTGAATGATGTGTTTTAAGTATCTTATATATTGCAAATTATTAGGAATGCCCTTTTCTGCCTATCAACATCCTAATTGGAAAAGGACAGATGAGAAGTGTTAGATTGTCTGAAAGGCAAGCAGAACTGTTATTATGTTTGATGAATGTTTGGCAGTGTCTTTGCAGACAGAAAGCAAGGTTTGTGAAGGGCTGTAAGATTTAAAAAAAAAATGTTTATATAAAATACATAAACCATAAAAAATATTCAACAGCCATAATAAGTCAGACTTCTCAAAAAAGAAAAAGCATCATCTTCCAAAAACTTTTTTCTTGTAGTCCCTTCATCAGCACTAGTTTCACAACCTTGATTCAAATTCAAAACAAGACAAAACTCAAAAACCGTAACTATGCTGTCCAGCATTTAAAACACTGACTTGTGCATTCATATTGGAAATATGTTGCATTTTTAGAATCATTGGTTCAAATAAGTAATTTTATCACAAAGTGCTGTAGGAATATTCTCTTAGATTATCCATATATAAGATGCTTACGTCACAATTCATTCTTTGTACAACTGTTAGATATTGTATTACAAAATGTGTGATACCTATTTCATCATGGTGCTACATTAAAATGTCACTGTAAGAGGATCAGTAATGTGAAAAAAATAAACACAGTAGAATCATTACACAAATCTGAAATTTATTGATGAAATACAACTGTTAGCTGTGTCATCCTCATCTTCATCCTCCTGCTTGTCCTCTATGGTAACCACCTGCCCACTCGATGCTACATTATGGCTATGTTGCTTTGTATACCACTCATTTAGACTCATACTGCAAAGTTAAATTCGCTAACAAACCGGTGTCAGTGAAACTAATTATTATAAATTTTTCATGATGTGAACATGGGATATTGTTTTTCAGTTTTCATAACACTATTTATTAGTACAGCAACAGTTACTTATCATATGAAACAACTATTACAATTAATACTTAGATCATTGGAAAGAAATTCATTTATTTTAACTGCAATGTGGGGGGGGGGGATTATAGAGTTTTGAAAAATGTGTATTTTGATCATTTGTTGTGAGTTTTGTGTCTGGAGTTTTGAAATATGACATCAAGGTTCTGAAACCATTGCCAAAGAGATAAAAAACAAAACAAAAAAAAAACTGGAAGGTAAATATTTCTGAACTGCATCAGATTTAGCTGTCAGCAAGTGGCTAGCCATTGAACGGTGATTATTTTGGTTAAACTTTCATTTAACAGAAAGATATCACTTGAGTGGAATTGCATTTAATTACAGTATTTGTGTGAATTCCCTTAGTTAGAAATACAACTTCTGGGGAATTAACCGCTTTTTCCACATGACCACCCGAGTTGCTCACAAACCTTCGTGTAATACCACTCCAGGACACTAGGTGTGCGCGACCCGCCATTAGAATTTCCTCTCCTTATATTCCTTCATTTTTTCCCTCTTTTTTTCTATCTCCGCTTTATCATCGGGTAGGATCATGGGTAGGATATGTTTTCGTAGCCAGTAAAAGGACTAACGTTTATTGTTATTGCTTTGTTTTCACGTCGTGCTCGCGAATGTATGATTTTTTAAATAATCACGTCTCTCAGTCTCTTTGGAGGAAAAGGGAAACAACGGGGGTCAAGCTCGTTGTCTCTTTGTTCTGAAGCCACGCTCATGCATCATCAGTTCCTCCTGCCAGGTGAGCGACGTGATTACCATTAAGGTGTGTCAAAAATGAACAGCCATGGGAAAGTTGTTCTGCAAGCTTTGTAAACCACAAAAGGAAGAAGAACAGAGACAGAGAAGAGTAGCTCAGATGTAGCCATTCGACAGGTAAGTGAAACAAGCATTTGGACAGTATCTGGTTTATTCATTAACATGCATTTAATGTCTTGACTTAGACTTTTCGAGACAATTTGTTTTGTTCACCTTAATGTCAGATGTATATTGAACATTTGGCCTTCTCTGTCTTTTTATTGTGTGTGTGTTTTAAACTCCTGCTTTCTCCCTCGCCAGCAGTCATGTCCATTGAATACACCATTGATATCCAGCTAACAGAGTTGGGATTTCCGGAAATTCTGCAGTCCCAGGAGACTTCTGTTAGAGAAACACCATGTCCCATCGACCCGTTCTCCTCCAGTCACTCTGCCACACCACTTTCAGCCACTCACAAGTCAAGGCTACTGGTTGGAGGCCAACAGTCGGTTGATGGTAAACAAGCAATTGCAGCACAACAGACCTCAGATATTGAGACAGGACGTTGTGCATCTTTTGATCCTGCTCACAGTTTACAGCAATCGTACAAATGCACAGCACGACCTGAACTATCAGAGCCCACAGTAAATGATTTGACTGCTGGAGATGCTGCACGAGAGAATTCATCTGAACAACAGCAGGATGCAGAGGATGACTCAGATGACAGTGAGGTTTCAGAAGTGTTTGAGGAAGAAGAGTTTGATGAAGAAGAGGATGATGAGGACCAGGAAGGAGTAAACAATGGTATGGCTTGTACCCTTGTTAACATGCAGTAGTGGTTTAGCACATGATCCGTAACAATAATAAATTTTAACAATTGCTGCTAGTTAATGTAAATATAGTGAAATAATAATTTCCTTGTGGTCCACAAGTCTAAATAAAAGATCAAAACTAACAGTGAAGCTAAATCCTGACATTGTCTGTTTCTCTTTGCCATAAATCTCACTTTCTGTCTGAAAAATTGCTAGCAGCACACAAAGAAACTGCACCATTAAACTGGGGGACATGTTCCTTCATTGTGATGAACTGGGAGACTGTAGTTTGTTTTGATTTAATGTAATCTCCACATACACCATCGAGATGACAAAAAAAAAATGAGGCATAAATAAATGAGCTTGTGTCTGTGTGCTGCAGACAGGGTAGGAAAATTGAAATAATAAATAGATGAGGATGGAGGGGACATCTGGATCTAGCTTTCACCAGTTGGCACACTTTTAATTTCCTTTTTTTCCCCTTCAGATTCAGGTGAGTACCCCTGCAGTGCGTGTGACCTCCAGCTGCCCTCCCAATTCAAGCTCCAGGACCACATGAATCTGCACACTGGAGCACGCCCATACTGCTGTGCTGAATGTGGAAAGCGCTTCTGCCAGATTAACAACTACAGAGTCCACCTACGCACACATGCCCGGACCAAAAAGAATCATTTCCAGTGCCGTATCTGCCTAATGGGCTTTGTGTCACAGGAAGATTTGACAGACCACCTTTCAAAAAATCACTTGCAGGATGAGTTTTACGAATGTGACTTGTGTAAACGTGTGTTTACCAGCCTGAAGGATTGTGAATATCATGTGCAGATGCACAAATGTATGATAAGTGTTACATGTGATGTATGTGGCCGCAGTTTCTCCTCCTCTAAGTCCCTTGCTCGACACCAGAAGAGGAGGTGCCTCAGCAATTTTAAATGCACAGACTGCCTAAAAACATTTACCAAGAAGAATGCCCTTCTGAAGCACAGCTTCTCCCATCTGGGTTTGTTGCCTTACACCTGTGTAAGATGCCGCCGTCACTTCCGCCTGGCAAAGCTGTACCGCCTACACAAGTGTGAGCCTGAACGTATCCACTGTGTGGCGTGTCTGAGAGAATTTCTCAGTCAGGACGATTTCCAGCAGCACAAAAAGGACACAGGCTGCTGGGGCCATCAGGAGCCTAAAGGGGATGAGATCAGATGTTTGGAGTGTGGACAGAGATTTGACTCGACTGAAGAGCTGAAGCAACATGCTGGGGCTCACCAGAGGGTGCTGAAATGTGCTGACTGTGGAAAAGGGTTCCGGTCAGCCTTGCTATTAATGTCCCACATGGGTGGTCATGCTGGCAAGTCCCCCTGCCTTTGTCAGAGCTGTGGACTTGGCTTTCCCCACCAGCAGAACTATGACAGCCACCTGAAGACCTGCGGAAAAACACCCCAGCTTGCAGTGAGTATGGGGCTTTAAATCAGCATTTCATTAACCTCTACAGTTAAACGCTTTAACTCCATTTCACCTGTGCCCACACCTGACAGGAAGGTAATGATGAGGTATGGTCAGACGTTGGTTTTGTCGCACCTGCAACCACAACCAACAGTCATTTTACTGTGTCCTCAAGTACACCTGCACATCTCTGCAATAAGGCAACTAGTGATGCAACTGGATTTCAGCTTAAACAGGGTTCAAGGGATGTTTAAATTAGATTTTATACCTTCTAAACATCATTGGTTTTTGTTCAGCATAAGAGAAAAAAATACTTTGAATGGTGCTACTTATTACGAAAATGAAATTATGGAAATTTTGTTTTGCTTTTGTCACAAAATCATTGGCCATGCATGTCCTCAGCTTCTTTTGTTGTCAGTGTGACATTGTTGTACTCTTGTATAAAGAATGACAGCAGAGAATCCAAAGTCTTGACTCTGAGAGTTCTTTTTAACACAGCAACATTTTGATAGAAGAAATGACTGAATTCACTCTTCTCTTAAGCTTACTGATTGGCTTGTTGGTTTGATTGTCTCATGTGACATCTGTTAGTAGAATCCTATTTGACAGCCAACTCCCAGGGATATTCTCCCTTCTAAGACAAAAATGATTTAAGTGGAATTTAAGTTTCTTAAAATTATGTCTACTCTTTCTCAGTGATTAAAAATTCTAGAAAGTCATGGACTGAGGTTCAACAGTTCATTCTTCATAAAAATTGAACATGAGATAACAACTGGTCTCCGAACTAAATATCACATAATCCTGCCTGCAACGAACCAAGACTTCCGATTACATCCTTTTCCCTTTAGTAGATTCATGTAAAAACTGCATTTGCACAATTTTGCACAGTAAATGTCAAAAATCTAAGTGAAGTAACAATTAGCAAAACACAACCAACAACAAAGAGTTCCTGTTGGGATAAGTAGTCTCATATGTTAGATATTTAGCCATGATTGAAACCTACCTTAAGCTTAAACTTGTTTTCTCTAACTTCCTGGAATACCACATTTGCATTTTCTATTATTTATTGAATGACTTGGTTGTTTTTGTGTTTCTTGCTTTAGAGTGCTCCCAAAAAACGCCCCACTCCGAAGGCTTCCCCACCAAAGAGGAAAAAGCCCAGTGCAAAACCAGACACAAGTCCAACAAACACAGTCACTGTGCCTGCTGCACCAGTGAATGATGCCAGCAGCCCAGTACCTGAGACAGAGGGTGTGTCTGCTGGCTCTAGTCCACCTGATGGATTATGGAAACTTTCCCTTGATAGACATCCACCTCCAGGTGCAAAACTTGTCCTGTTTCTCCCAGTCTGTCAAACTCAAAGCGATGGATTGACCATCCCATCTGCAGCCTCTCCAACACTTCCAGGTTCAGCTTCACAGATTCAGCCTCAGCACCTTGCTGTTGTTGGAGAACTGCCAAATCCTCCTCTAGATTTGGTAACTGGGTTTAAACAGGATCCAGAATGTGAAGCACCTTTGGATTTGTCTAAGAAATGTAACTCATCTAAGTCTGCTTTGAGGGATATTCCTCTTCCTCCTCCTGTTAAGAGTGAGCTGGAAGAAATAGAAATCTCAGGACAGGCTGATAGCATGGAAATACGAGAGTTCAAAAACAGCATCGACAAAGCCAGTGTTAAACCAAATACAGTAGGGACAGATACAAATACAGAAGTGAAAAAGTTGAGTATAGATGTCATGAATCTCTCCGATCACAATGGCAATAGAATGTACACTGGACTAAAAACAGACACAAATGAACCTCAGCATCCTGGTCTAGATTGTAATTCACAGTCATCCAGATCTTCTCAGCTGATGGAAGAAGAAAACAAGATGGAAGCTGATGTTTAAAGTCCTGTTTCAGAGAAATAAATTCAATGGGACCAAAAAATAAATAACTATGTTCCCATTTGTGGCCATATTCCCTGCTAGACGATGTGTCTAAATCCTGCAAATGACACATTATTTGTTTTGCTGTACCTGTAAGCATGTATGTTATTCTACAGCCAGAATGATTTACTACCCCCATATATAGTGCTTCCTACAGAATGACAATGTGGTGGGGTATGGTAAAGATGACACTTGTCACAGCCCCATGGTAGTGGAATATACTGTTCAATACTGTATATAGTATTTTTGTTAAATCTGAATATCTACCATCATACCTGTATATGACAAAACAATTTTTATTTCTTCTTCTTTTCATTTGTTTTCTCCTGACTGTCTTGTCTGTCTAGTGGTTAACCGTGAGAATTTTGGTTTAGAGAAAAACAAGTTTGTTGGGTTTTTGTTTTGAAATTTTAACATTCCAAGCTCAAGAACAGTATTGCATTTGTCTTGTTTTCACTTTGGGTAAAGCCTGTGGGTTGAGCTACTGGCATAGTTTGGTACTGTAATAGTCATGAAACCTATGCAATACTGTGTATTACTTACTTCATTTAGACCTATTCCTAATTTTTACCTGTTATGCACTGTGTGTAAAAAAGTGGATTTTTTTGCAATGAATGTTAAGTTAAAAGGGTACACTGGATTTCATAACAGCAGCTGTGCATTTTGTGTAGGGATTTGAACTTGATTACAATGTTAAATACTTAATAAACGCAAGTAATGGTTCTGTTAGATAACATTCTGTCACTATGTGATTAAAATGGATGAATGTTTACAAGCTGCAGATGTCCTTTCATGTTTTTTAAAGGCAAATAAACATTTGTGATTGATGCAAGATCAGTTTAAATGTTATTCACATCAGTATTTATCTTAGATCTTAGATAGACTACCTTGTGAGTGTTCCTGTGTGTGTATGTGTGCATGAATATAAATTTGCTTGCAGGCTCTGGATTACTATTTATACCCTTTAAAAAAAAATTAAATAAAATACATATAAATTAAATAAAATACATATACATAAAATTAAATAAAATACATATACATACATATACATATATACATATACACACATATATATATATATACATATATACATATACACACACACACATATATATATATATTTTGTTGGCTATGATGGCATCTACATCCCAGTCTCGTGATCAATCATGTCAGCCTGTCAGGGACTCATCCAACTGAGGTCACTCCTTTTTTTTTTAAGTAATTTAAATTTACTCATTAAAAGGGTTTAATAATTTATATCAACCAAAACATAACTAAAAAGAGATGCTTTTCAGTCTATTTTTAATATAATTTTGCACGTTTTATTGCATAAATTTCTATATTTGTAAGTGTATATTATATTTTTACTAGGGTTTTTTTAAAGGCCATTGAGGCCAACTCTCGCAAGATTCGACACGTTTTGAATAATGTGTATGGTATGGATGTGCACGGATGTAATACATCAGTGGGTCAGGGTTAAGGAAAACATTTAGTTAGCAGTAATGTCGATGTTGAGTAGGAGGCACGTCAGTATTCGGATTTGATCATACCGTCGTTCTTGGTCTGGAAAAGGTCAAGTTTTAGGTTAAAAAAATCACTCTTGCGAGCGCTCATACGCTTCTGGGATTAGGTTTGAGACCAAACCCCCATTAAGTGAGCTAGACTTTGAGGAAAAATGTAGAACTTCAAGTATTTCATAGTTCACGTGGTGCCATTGGGCCCAGAGGACGTATTCCCATTGACTAACATAGGGAAAGAGACGTCTACAATTCGCTGGAAACATTTACTGTAGCACACTGGTTTCGGTATGATAGTTTCCCTTTCACAGAGTTTTCATGTCTTATGAAACGTGAGTGTTTTTTTAAGATTCCAAAATAGTAACCCATCATGCTAGTTATTGCATTCAATGGAAAACGCTATTAATTGAACGTTTCTTCATACAGGCCAAATTTTACTGCGCATGTGCAATATCACCTCGTTTCAATGGCGTCAGAGGCCGTGTCCCCTGGTCCTAGCCAATGGTCCTAGCCTTCCTTGAATAGCCTTTGAGTCGGACCCGGAAGTCGCGCTGTTTGCTTCGTGGGCCTCTGAGCAACTTTCAGACAAATTAAAAGGGCTCCGCCTCCGGCGACGTATCTAGTTCTCTTTAACACATCCACGGTTGCGATCCATACACCGACCACCCTTACAATAAAAAAAGTATGCAAATACTGGCTTACGATCAAATAACCCGGAAATAAAATGTCTGCTAGCTTGGACGCGTGTAAGCCAATGTTTTAACGTTATTGGGCTACAGTGATCATGCATTAAAGAGACGCATTGGTTCAAAGTCTCGGGTCTGAAATCGTTGATGCAAAGCTTAGACGTCGATCTGGCAACAGCACATACAGCACCCGCGTTTGTTCAATTTCATGGACAAAGACAAGTGTAGCGACAATGTAAGTAGATGAGCAGATAATGTAAATCACAGGTTTTTGAGATGTTGTCAGCATGCATCTTGAGCAGTCTACGCGTTTTGCCTTACTATTCTTACAACAAATGCACTGACACTGTGCAACTACAACTTATTGCAGCATGGCCAGTGCACCTGGATGGAAATGCATCAGTTCATTGGTGACCTTCTCACATCTGGAATCACCTCAAAGGATCAACCAGATGTGCTGAACGCAACATGGGGCGGGTCTGGTGGTGGTGGCAGCAGTGGTGGAGAGGCTCTGGGCTTTAAAGGTGCTTCACTTGTATCTCTACAACAACCTCGACCTGCTCAGGAGGAGTCAGAGGCAGAGCCTGGTCGACGGATGCAGCCTGGGGCATCACAGAGGAAAGGAGAGGCCAGAGACAGGAGAGAAGGTTAGTGCTCAAAAGATTTGTTTCAGTCATTTTCCTGCAAATATTCTTTGTGTCCATGTCATTGTAATCCAAGTTTCTTTAATGCCTAGATATGCATCATGCCTGCACCTGCCCTGGCTGCCCTTACTCCTCTTCTCCACCTTGCTTTGAGATTTTAAAACCCAGACAATGTTTGTCTCTGTCGCCACGCTCGGATGCCATGTGCCACCACTTATCTGACACCGAACCAAACAGCACAACCACCACATCTGAGCTAGACACCAGGATGTCTAGGCAACCCCAGAGGGAAGAGGCAAGGAGGACTCAGAGCCCAGACCAGAACTCAGACACTCCTCCCTCCAGATCGTCCTCAGGCTCTGTGTCACACCTCTCCATGTTTCCCTGCTTATGTTGCCGTCGCAGCCTCCAAACCTGCACTCAGATACTGAGTCCCCAGGAAGGCACCAATTCCCCATTTTCTCACACTCATGCCCATCATCATTTTCATCACCACCACTGTCCTATAACGTCTTGTTTGCCCTGCCCTCAGCTTGCCCGTTCTCATGCATCACAGCTCTCCGGGCCTTTTCCCTGCTTATCTTGCCAGCACCCCTTCCCAACCTGTATTCAGGAGTGCCACCACCATCGCGGTACAACTCACACTCAGCAACAAGACGACAGAGGCAGGGCAGCTACAAACATGTTGTCGCTACATCCCTGTATGCACTGCTCTGCCTCTTTTTCCAGACCATCCCAGCTGCTGCAGCACCAGCGCTCTGAACACGCCCAGAAGCCATCCGGTTTTCTCTGCACAGAATGTGGGAGGGCGTTTAACTCGCACAGCAACCTCAGAATCCACCTCAATGTGCACACTGGTGCTCGGCCCTACTCCTGCTCTGACTGTGGCAAGAGTTTCAGCCAGTCAGGGGCCCTGAAGATCCACAGGCGCATTCACACAGGTGAAAGGCCTTATTCGTGTGGATATTGTGGCAGGGGTTTTCCACATCTGGCAGGGGTCCGGGCCCATCAGAGAACCCACACAGGAGAGAAGCCCTACCGCTGTAGCCAGTGTGGGAAATGTTTCACCCAGTCAGGAGCTCTCAAGATTCATATCCGCATCCACACAGGAGAGAGGCCCTTCATCTGCAGCCTCTGTGGGAAAGGCTTCTCCAACCGCTCCGGGATTCGCTTCCACTACCGCACAGTCCACGGCCTGGCCCCTGAACATGCAGGAGAAGCCAGAGGTACATCCCGGGGACCAGCAGGTGGTGGTTATCCCCCTGGACGTCCCAGGCTCTTTCCCCCAGCCCATGGGGGACTAAATACACCTAACAGCCAGGATAGCACTTCACATACAGCTACACACTCAGGAGACTCTCCTGTATTGAATTCTGCTCATCCCGGTTCGGCTCTATCTAGGAGTAATGAGAGCAAATCTCAGTCAGAGGCAGCAAACCTTAGCAGTAACAGAGAGGGCCTTCTGTATGCATGTGAGGACTGTGGTCTGCGTTTTAAGGATGCCCCGTCCAGGAACAGACACCAGACTTTGATGCACTACTCCTCTGAGGGGAGAGAGGAGGAGGAGGAGGGGCAGAGGAAAGAGTCAAGCACACGGGAGGGGGTCAGCAACAACAGTTAAGAAGTAACCAAATGTTATTGGTGGATTACAACAGGCTAAACATAATCAGCATCCAAACACCTGAGCAAATACAATTTGAATTAAAAAAAAATTATATTCTGTAGTAAAGAGTTATTACTCTTTTCAGTTGGAAAAGTCTTCGATGTAGCACCACTTCTATTCAAGCTATTATACTAACTTGAATTAAGTTAACCGATTATAAATTAGCTTAATCGATTATACATTTTTGACATCTAAAAGGATTTTGTAGGTGTCTTTCAGTCTGTCCATCATACTGTATTTTCTTCATCTTTTTGTACTGTATATATCATATAATTAGAAAATCAATCGTGTGTAGATGTGGATCCAGTTGCTCAATGTAGATTCATCACTA
>JAQNCA010000030.1:14276186-14297758 GCA_029783725.1 Acanthurus tractus
TGTGGAGAAAAAGATAAAAACCAAGTGTTAAAGTGTGTACATACTAAAAATGGTTTGTGAGTGTGCTAGGACTACTGGAGTCCCAACACTGGAAGGATTAGGGGATTATTTGTTCAGCATAAAATAATGGTTATTTAAACAGATAACACTATCTGTTTAAATAACCTAATTATCTTTCATATGTGTTTTCAGGCATAAAACAAAAAAAAAGCCAAAAATTTCTATTCAAAAAAAGCAGATGAATTAATAATTAAAATATTTTGTTAGTTGCAGCCCTAAAAATTAGGTGTCTGTCTTTTCCAGTCCTCAAATTTAAATGATAGCTTTTAGTGACAGAACCACATGCATTTGGAACAAATTTTAATTAAAGTGGGTGCAAACTGTACTTTGAAAATTAGTACATTCTGAAAAGTTGAATAGTATCAAAAAACACTACCTTCGCTTCCACCAGATTCCAGCCAATAAACAACTGCCGCACATCAACAGAGCCAGGACCACTCCCACTGCCACTATCACTGGCTGGCTGGAGCCTACAGGACGGCAAGTGACTGAGTAAGTAAACACTTGAACAAGCAGGAGCAAGGAATGCAGTTTATTGCAATGTACACAACGTTGAATGTCAGAGGATGTATTACACTGTTTTTACTCATTTGACATGCGTTTCTGCCTAAAATAGACTGGCATCAGTTCTTATTGTAAACATGGGTGACACAAGTACATACTCAGTCTTGTGTCCACTAACACTGGGCCCTCTGTGGGGGTGGAAGTTGAGCTGGAGTGTGGTGTGCCCATGTTAACTTTGATGGGTGGAGATTCTGTTGAAACATTATAACAAGAGATGATAAAAATATGACTTCATGCAGTCAATAGATCAATAAGTGGATTCATCTTAAGTAGTGAGGATACACACCAGGAGCTGAGCGTAACCTTGGTATGACCTTGGCAACAGGACAGCCCAGGACTTGGACCTGAGCTAAAGCTCGGCCATGCCAGCTCAGAGGCTGTAGCCGGACAAAGCGAGCCACCACTGTAGGAAACAGGCTGTTGAGGACCCTGAGGTGGCCATCAGTGTAGGCCTGAAACACCTGGGGACCAAAACAACTGAGTAACTTATTCACAGAGATAACCAGGAAGTTTACAGTGTAAACTCTGTTGCTACATCAGCTCTGCCGGCCTCAATAATCATCAAGTGAACATCAGTGACAACAGTACAATGCCCACCTTTTTTTCTTTGCTGGGAGCACCTTTGTAAAGCTTCCAATTTTTTCTGTCCTTGCTGAATAGAAGAATGTAAGATTCTATGTAGTATTCATTTGATCCTGTTGTTATTATTCCTAAAAAAAACCAGAAGACATAATTTTTTGTTCAACATTCTCAGATGTGATAGAAGTGAAGTTAATACAGAAAGACAAAAGAACATGTCTACCAGAGCAATAATGCTACTCACTGATTTATTTAAATAGTTTCTTGACAGCAGTTGAGGTCAATGGCACTGAGTAAAATTGTATTGTATAAAAAGCTTTGGAAACACACAATGCCTCTTGGTGAATAAAGTTATTGTTGGTTTTGATCCTCTTATGGTATTTTTTGACAGTAATATAAATATATAAAATGACGTGTCCTTTAGACAACCTCATTAAACAGAAGAACAATTTACACCTTTAATTCTAACTTTGAACATTTTACCTGTGATAGTGCTTCTTTCGCTTAGCTCTAGTTCCACCCACGGGTTTGGATCATTACCACCTGCAGCCCACCGTGGGAGCTCATTGCTAGAGCCAATGTTTCTGGAGGACCAAAACATTGTGTGCTCTTGACTGTGTTTATCCCAGAAGGAAGAGGCATTCAAACCAGAAACACTCAGGACGTTGTTGCACTCTGCTCAGAGACCAAAGGAAGTGATTCATTATTTAATTCTGAGTTTTTATACACAACAGATCATCTGAACTTTACAGCTGACCAGTTTTTAAAAAGATGTCTGCTGAGATGAATCACATATCAAAAAGTTCATTTTATATACCACAGTAAAAAAAGGAATGAAAGCTAATGGATGTCAAATGTCTTGAGAAATAAAAAAACAGGAATGTAAAAAATATCTTACTTGCAATAAATTGGCTAAAACACACAAAAACCCTTTGAATGCCCTTTGTAAAATTCTAACAATGTGTGTGATAAATGTCATGTCGTGCTCATACCTCTGCTGAACAGCAGCTTCTTTTCAGATAATGATCCCCTGTCAGGAGAGGACAATTAGAAAGTCAGTGCAAAATCTTTATCTCATCATAAACATGAAGTGAAATTTAAACCATTATGCTTGAATTTCAACAATGACAAAAGACACACATCTTTGAAAGGATTCCATTGGCAAAGGTTGATTCATAGAGTGTCAAACTTCTCCCACGATTCACAGTGACATGACCTCCCAGACTATCAGAAGCAGCTCCAGCATGGACTGCGGACTTGCACAGGACTGAGGTCTGAAGCAGAGAGGGAACTTGTAAAGCACTTTCATGCATCATTTTAATTCAAAACTTCTGCACATAAATTTAAAAAAAGCTATGAAAAAGCTAACACGATGTACTTACATCTCTGTAACCTTGTTCAGAGTTTCCCCAGACATCGCCTGTGACGTTCTTACATCCAGCAGGGCAGTACACTCTGAAATATGGGGTTAGCAGAATAACATGAGAAATGCTGTTGTGCTGATATACATTCAATAATGGGAAATGTAGAGGTCAACCACTTACCTCAAATGCTGCGAGCTAAAATGAGAACCTCGTTGCAAGCAAGAAATTAGATCTGTAACAGCACAAAAGACACAAAGATATATTAACAATTAATTCAAATTTTTTTAACAGAATGTATTGGTGGACTGGAATAGGATGGTGTGAAACCCAGTATCTCAGGGTTACATAATACCCCCCACCATTCTCTGAACCACACAAACAGTGTCTGTATGAGACATGTCCTAAGTGTGCTATATTAGGGGATGAGCGGTCATCCCTGTTGATGTGACTGAGCCCATTGTTACTGTGACTTTGTCACAGTTCACGAGTACAGCGACTGGTCCTCGTGTGATCACAGTTAACAGACAGTTGTTTGTATGTCCGAACATGGGCTTAATTCCAGACACTGCCACATTTCATAAACAACTCAGTAAAAGACAGGAAACTATGATACATACAGTAGAATACAGATGACTTCGTCAAAAGAAAAGGAAACAATGTCTAAATATAGACGAGTATTCCGACTAAACATGTCCACATCATTATTAAAATGAATCCCAGGAAGAAACTTGACCTTTATATCATGTTGTAATTGAATCTGCACAATCCAAAAGCATTACATTTGCATCTCAGTGCGACAATAAATTAATGTGCACACGTGTTACAATCTGTTGATAGAGAGAGTTAAGATATGTGGACTTGCACAATCAACAGCCTCTGGGATGCAACAAACGTGGTAGTGGGCTTTCAGTGGTTAGCGTGCTGATGAAAGGAAGGAGTGAAAAAAAAAAAAATTCAGCCACTCAAAGTGACAGACTGAACCCTGAGGCCTCCCTCCTTTCAGTCTGAGAGTCGACTCCTGCTTTCTGAGCAAGCACGCCAGAGCAAAGACAGCAATGGAGGCTGAACAGCAATAAGACATGACTCATGCACTCACAACCACGCACACACGTCAACACACAAGGTACACACACAAGGATAAACACTCACACGGTCTCTGCTGTTAAAATTACAGCTGTTTAAACTTGCAACTGAGCTAATTTCATGAATTCATATGAATTGACAAAAAGCTGAGCAATGTGCTCTACGTGCTCAGCTACAAGAATAATAACTCATCAGCAGTGTGACACAGACAACAACATTCATATACTTATTAGAACCATGTGAGAGCTTCGTAAACAGTAATCAGCCAAGAACAAATATCATACCTGGATACTGGTCTGTGGCATAGGACAGTAGAAACCCTCGTCCAGAGCGATGTGGGCCCGACCTAAAGCTTATTGTCACTTCATTGCTTTTAAGGGTCACATTCTTCTGTGATGCATCAAACTTCCCACACACTGGTCCTGTGAGAACGCAAACCCACACAAATATTTAGAAATGCTCATAAGCACAAATGCATGTTATGATTTCCAATATATTATGTATACAGATGCCTGCACAGACAGCAAAATTCATTAGTGTGAAGTGAATAGTAAAATGTTGCCTTTTCTGGTGTCAGTATTTATCAACAGATACAAAACACCAAAGTCAGTTTAACCTGATGAGTGTTTTTCTGCTGTATTTGTTTCCCACACCTACAGTGTTATAATGAAGAGCAGGGCTGTACCAATAGCCACATGGAGGATCTACATGTAGGAACACCTTTCCATCAGACACAATAAAAAAAAGGAATCCTGAGCCAAGGTCTGTGGAATCCAATAATAAACACAAAGGCAGTTTAGGAGAATATTTCTATCTTCAGAATCTCTGAAGCCATTTTTTTGGTCTGTTGTCAAAGTTTTTATGCCCTGAAGACACGACCTGATATGCCTGAATGGGATGTTTGCATATGTCTGTTGCAAAACTGGGTTTGCCTCTTTCATAAACGTGTCAGAAAGGCATCCTGTGTGTAATCCACAATCATGGCTGGTAGAACATTAGTAATGACTTGGAGCATAAAAGCAAGTATTTCATAAAAAAAAAATCAACAGAGGAAACATCAGTGCACATCTGTTTCAACTTGATATATGTTAAATTATGCATACTCTATATTACATTAGGCATTAACAAGCTTACCCAGACTTGGTTCCCCATTCTTGTCTATTATTACAAGAGAGCCATTTCTGCAGTCTGGGCTCCCTTCAATGTCAAAATCCCCAAACAGCAGTTGCAGCGTGTGGCCCTCTGGCACCCGAAGCCTCCATTTGCACCAGGTGTTACTGGGGTAGGTGCCTGGATAGTTCTGAGAGGCCAGCGTGCCAGACTCTGAGCCCAAAACTGTATGTCCACAGCCATTGCCTGAAATAATGCAAGTACAAAAGCAAATCTGTGATTGAAGAAGGATGACACTTTTCAATATGCCTAATGGAGAGGATCTTTAAAAAATGACCACAGCAGTCCAAGTAAGTAGTCAGTCTTCATGTTTCTCATGCTGAAAAAACAGTAAAAATACTCAACTTAGACAAGCTGAAATGGAAATTTATGGGCTACTCTCTCGTTTTTACTAGCATGATATAGATAATAATAACTAATTATCCAAATGTTTGACCCCTTAGTCATCTGTTGATTATTTAACAGCCTTATCATTTCAGTTGTTCAATATACTGTCAAACTTATTTACAACTACGAAGTAACGAGAAATATTTACTTCTCACACAGCTGATAAATTATCAAAGAAAAACTAATACGCTTCACCTCTAAAACATCTGTAACAGTGAAAGGATTATCAGATGAGTGCCTCATGCTTAAATCAAGGTGGAATCACACAAACACAAACAGTTTCATCATCAATTCTCTTAATGAAATCCACAGAATATTAAGGGCTTTGTTAATACACCATTTTAGGATAGATGACTAATACAGTAAGTCTCTTTTGAATGTGCACAATAGACGAGGGCATGTTTATACGCTTCTGATCATAACTGTGAGATGACACAACAGCCGGTGAGGGAAGTACGCTGCCTCATTGACTATGACCTTTATACTGGATTAAAGATTGAATACAAAACCTCCTCTTTTCACCGTACATAAAGAGTAGTTCAGAAAGATGAGGCAATAAAATGGATTGAAAATGTGCTTTTCTGTTTATCCATTACTTTATATATGAACTATATTTTCTCAAATGTTGTTTCATTGCTTCCTCTGACCTGCAGTGGCTTTGACTCGCACTTCAACAGGAACATAAAACACAAATATTTAGATCCTACACATCCCTGTCAGAAAATAAATGAGTCAATTCCCACAGTAGTCACACAGAGATAAGTGCTGTGGGGGCGGCAGGCTCCAAATGTACAACCAAAATGTTAGGAGGTGACGTGTTCCCAGGATGGTCAAAACTTGAAAAAGGCACCAAGGTCCATCTGAGCCTACACAACATTTCTGTCCTTATCTTCCATATAAGGCTCCCAGAGATTTGTTTGAGGGGAAACAGGAGGATAACCTTCCACTCACCCTCTGTCACACACATCCTGCATCACACCAGACGTTCCCCTACTTCCCGACAGCTCTTCAGTTCCTAATACCAGAAACCTTTGAACGTTATTGCCCCTCCTAAAGCCCCCAAAGGATTCCCTGGAAATGCCACAGCGACAAACTGTTACTGTGGGCAACAGAGCGTGGAGCTGTCACCTTCCGGTGGGAGGCCACAGAGGTTGTGGTGCTGGGGAAGTTCTGGGTGGCCAGTAATCTTACCCCCCTTGCTGAACCCTTTTACCTACAGTCTGTCTTCAAGCTAGTCTGTTTGTGGTCCTATACAGAGAGGGATATGTGTTGAGTCTGTTCTGACCAGCTTAGAAAACTTAGGAGGTGAATTATGGAATACTGGAGACAAACTGGATGGCATTATAGCAGACAGTCAGTCAGAAGCAGCCCAGCGACATTGTTTTCCACTTCAGGCTTTCCTGGCAGGCCCTTACAGGTCCTCACTGGCAGACAGGATGTTCACCTGTGCTACCTGTCACTACATAACCTTATGCTGTCTTGTGTGTCAATCGCAACTTTACAACATGGAGGTTAAAATGTTTCCCCCATACCCTGGCCTCTTTGCATACTTGCCAGCAAGTTTAGTGTGATTCACAGTAAGTAATTGACCCTTGACTTAATCATCTTCCAATATGTGGAAATTTAAGTCTCAGAGACAGATAGAAATAACAAAAAGATTTGTGGTAAGGCTAAGTGTAATAGTCAGAGTCTGCGGTGTAGTAAATTGTTTTTCTAATTGTCTGTGTATGTGTATGGTCAGTGTGATTCATACTGCACATGGACTTGACTGCTCCTATGAAAAAAAAACCTGTGGGAAAGGTTAGCTGATGGGATCAGAAGGCAAATATACACAGGAAAAGGGTATGCAAAGAATGCTGCCATGACATATCATGCTCGACGTTGGCATCTTCTTCAATATGTAGTATAATATTTTGCCAAACACATATTGTGACATTAATGTAACTTTTCAGTAGTTCACACCCGAAAAGTAGAATTGACAGCAGATCATGTCCAAACTGTCTGCACTTGGGCATTACAGAGTGCAAGCCTCAGTAAAGGTATAATCAGTTTATGGTAGGTGATGTAAGTTTTAATTAAGTATATGATAGGAAGATGTGTGTATATGACTGACTAGCTTCAGTACACTGGATGTTTTATTGCCTGTTTATTTTTGGTGCTTATCGCACTTCTGCTATCGCTTTAAAAACCATGTCTCTGCATCCAAAACCACACTAGCAAGTTAAACAAATAATAAATAAACCGGCTGTTAATGTTTTTAGCTGCTCGTGACGATCATTGTAGTAATGTCGGTAGCAGTTTGCTAACAAGATGTTTGAAACAAACTCGCCTCACATTCTTTAAAAAGCGTCAATAAAATTGTATTTTTCTTACCCTCTTGGCTCTGAACACCTACGGAACATACGCTAAAAGTGATCCAGAAACCGGTAATAAGAGACTTCACAGCATCCCGGAGGTTTTCGCACTTTACAAGCATGATGTCCAAAACTCTGTGCGAGAAAGTAAGGTGCAAGCCTGGGTGGCAGCTCGAGACTCTGCCCTCGGTAAAAAGTAATAGTACAAAGTACTGAATATTAACTATTGGCTACGAAGTGTAAACTCGATCTCTGATTGGTTATCACAGTTGTCAATCAAACAATCCATGGCATTCCATTCCCATATAGGGGTGGGCCGATTTGAAGGTGTGTGCTGATCTGAGACCAGCCGTGAGCAGTCTTACTAGTTATACGCTCTATAAATATAATGGAAAAGCTGAACTTGCGTCTCAGATGGCTCGGTTCTTCTAAAAAAGCTGTTTTACAAATTTAGAAAAGGGGAAAATATGCGTTCAAGAGAATCACGGTAAAGGGCCCGGCAGATAAATAAATGTTGTTTGTGCGACATATCTACTCCTCCATATTTCGTTTCTCCAGCTAAGTGCAAACCCCGCCACCCTCCGGTGAAATGCAGGCAGCAACAAAAATACAGTGAACAACTATCTTGTGCGTTTTTTTACATAAATTAACAAAATAATCAGTCAGTGAAAAAATTGTATTGATGACTGTACTAATCAGGATCTGTCCCCCAAAACATTTCACAGCCTACTTTACGGCGAAATACATGTTTCTGATGCTTGAAATCTTTCAGCATACAGTGCCATGGCTCAGAGGTGCTCAAACAAAGGCGTGCACTCGCACATAAGAGTAGTTTGACCGATTTACACATCGCGTGCGAACTAACCGCTTCTCGTGACAGCGGGACAGATGCTTCTCAGGCAAATGCTGCCTTCACTGCAGGAAGTGTAACGAAGCAGCACGGCGCATGCTCTTGTGCTTCTCCGACCAACGGAGGATGAATTATCCCCTGCTGTAATACGGTAGGTGAAACTGTGTCAATATTCTTTAAAGTAGCAGGTTGTGTGTTTTCACAGTTTTAGTGTCCACCCAGTGGTCTTTGTGCACCCCCTGTGGAAGACGGGCGCGCGCAGTCGCATCGTTGTTGGCCGGGATGTGCGTGCTGCCGCACCACCAGACGTCAGTTTGAGTGGGTGAAGGAGGGTGAGAAAGGCACGCAACTGTCCGTGGAGGAGTTGGTGATCCACTAAAATAGTGGGAATATGTTGATCAGTTTGTTGTAGGCTTTCTTTACTGCATGGAGAGGTTGCCTGCTCTGTTTTTTTCTGCATGGAATAATCCTCACAGACAGTTTGTAAATTAAATTCTCTTCCACCTCTTTCTGTGCTTTTTTGATATGTCTCCCCGTCTAATTTAACGTCTGAGCTGCTTCCTGTGAACCTGTGAAATGAATATTATGGTCAGAATCATACTATAATCAATGCAGTGACCAGTTTGTACTCATTTTTCTTTAATTGTTTGCCGGGGGGGGGGAGGGGGTTCTTTTTTTCTTTAATTCCTAACAACCATCGATGATACAGTGGACAGTTTATTTACATTTAACCCCTCAAAAATATACTGTATATTTGTTAACACCTATATTGCCATTACTTGTGGACTTGCAATCAGCTAAGACTTAATAATTTAATGTAAACTTTTCAAAAGTTGTATTACATAAACTTCATAATAGTTTTATGAAGAATTGTCTCTGGATACTGATATCAGCTTGAATATAAAGATATGCGTAATATGACACTGTAACAACACTCCTGATGGTTGCCTTCGTTCAAAAGCTCTTTTATTGATAGGCTATCATATATGTTGTAAAAGTGGTGTGTCCAAACACACAGCGTTGCATAACAGTATTGATTTGACTTAATTTGATTTGAGTTTTTTTAAGTAAGTGCTTTAAAGACATTTGCAATCGGACATTTCACCCATTGAGTAGAGTGTGGTCCAGTTTTTTTTTGCACCTTTTTTTTTTTTTTTACAATTCAGACCTCTTAACCCTAATCTCAGTGAAAATTCAAGCTTTTGTCCCATCATCTTCTGTTCAGGTGCATTCTCAACATTAATCGAAACAAGGCCTGTCCATGTGAGGATGATGTCATTTTAAACCCACCATAGATTCATTTCTATTACAGTTGCATGCAAGAGGAGTCTGTTAGGGGAGGCTTTCATCGACTTTTATGTGCATTAAATAGCATCAGTGCATGCGTGTGTGTGATCTGGATGTTAACATGCATGCTTGGCCTTCTCTGCGTGCAGCTCTGTAGGGAGGGGTGATGGCGGGTGCTGAGGTCATTGTGTCTTCAGGGGATCTCATGACGGTGAAGGAAGAAGAAGGGGCGTCCAGTGACAACAACCATAAGACTCAAGTCATCCTGCACCTGCAACCCATCCTGCAAGGGTAACATAGCTCATGGTTCATTTTTAGAGGACCAGTGGATGTTTTGCATTTACTGTGTGACAAGATTCAGACTAAAATGTAAACATAGAAATAGATTTGTATAAATATATTTACATATTTTTAGCAGGATAAAGCATTCTTCCTTATGCTTATATTAAGCAAACCATTCAACATCTGTTCTGTTCAATAGTTCAGTGCAGGTATCAATTAAATAATACAACAGTAAGCTATGTAAAAAAACAGATATGGAAGACATGCAGTAGCCTGTTATAAAAATCAGAAATATTTAACTCTCAGCTAGCATGAAATGATTTTACTGTTAAATATGAGATTCTGTTGCCCTCTGCAGGGTAAATGACGACATTGCTGACACTGGCACTACCGTCCTGGCCATAGAGACACATCATGGTATGTGACACAGAGACATTTCTTTTATGTTAATTCATAAATCCATCACAATTTAATTCTGGCTGCATTGTTACACTTCAACTATAATGAATATTGATACATTGTTGATTGTTGATTTATTGATGGACATTTGACTTCCATGTTTGTAAACTCCCAGGAAGCTATTCTTGTGAATACAATGTCTTAATTTTTGCTGAGTAAATTAAATTATAACAAGACTTCCTGGACTTTGTTTTCCAAAACTCCACAATGTTGTTGCAAGTGATTATGGTTTTGATTTGTAATCTTTAGAAGACAGTAAAGCAGAGGGAGAGGAGATTGAATATGGCTACCCCATCACCTGTGGAGACAGCAGGGCAGTTCTGCTATTTAAGAAGTTTGTTTGCCCAGGAATCAACGTCAGATGTGTTAAAGTAAGCTGATGATTATTGATTAATCAATAATATAGAATCACTTAGTGAGACATTTCCCACTCAGTCAGACGTGAATATGTTTCCATCTTTTCTGTCATATTTTTCTTATTAACATCCTCTCATGCTTATAACATGATTTGTTAATGTTGTGTTGTGTTCTTGTCATCTACAGTTCAATGATCAACTGATCAGCCCTAAGCAGTTTGTACACCTGGCAGGAAAAGCCACTCTAAAGGACTGGAAAAGAGCCATTAGGCTGGGAGGGGTAATGCTCAGGTAAATTTATCAAAATAAATTTTAAAAAATATACATAAATTTGTCTGTCTTTTCTGTTCCTCACTGAGATTTACAGTTTGTGTTCCTGCACACAAACTCTAAATCTCAGTGACCTCTAAGCCAGTCCTTCTCATTACTTTGACTCAGACTTTAAAAACACCTCAGTGTGATGCAGTCACAAGCGTATCTCATACATATAATTTGCAGCTGCATCGAGTCTGTCTGAGTTGGAGTGTGCCAGAACATTCCAGTGGTAGTCGGTAAGCAGCATTATAATGATAGCAGGATCGAATAACACGCAAGCAAGCTGCTGAGTGGTACTTCTCACCCTTTGTCGTGTTTGCACTTGTTCTTTGAGTTACAGTGAGTCAATATACCAACTTACTAAGCAATATCTGCGCTTTATATCTTTATTCCTCTAGAGGTCAGATCAATGGGTTTTGTGTCAAGCAAGCCTTTGAAAAACTATTGAGGTTGTGTAACCAATTCAATCCACACTTTAAAAGCCCCTCTGCAGCTGTGTAACAGATATATTTTCTCTGATATTCTCTACTGTTCCTTTTTTTTATCTGTTACTCTTCACACAGGAAAATGATGGACTCTGGCCAGATAGATTTCTACCAGCATGACAGTGTGTGCAGCAACACCTGCCGTAGCACTAAATTTGACGTTCTGATCAACAGCACGCGGCTCCCTCCAGGGACTCTGGTGCAGCAGAGCCCGACATGTCTGGCTCTCAACCCTCTTGGAGGACAGGTGCCTCCCTTGACAGGTAGATTTCAGCTGGCGTTTATAGTTTGATGCTTTTTCTCCCACATATGCTTCGGATGCTGTTGTGTATTATATCACTGATTGATGCAGACAGAAATGTTTGAAGCCACCTGGATGTTTACTGCATTTGCAGTAATGAAACAAGAATACTAAATCCTGACACATGCTGTTGGAGCTCAAGGACAACAAGGAATTAGGAACATAAACATTAAGAGGAGTAATTTACCTTTTATTAAAGCTCCATTTCGCCCACTTAGCAACCACTGCACAGAAAACAATATTTAGGATTAAAAAAAACTGTTGGATTTTCATGGCAGTGTTTTCTCTGCCTACTCACACACAACAGTAATATGAGATGTTTACAGACTTTATTTACAGTAAGATTCAAGATTATTTATTGGTCATTATACAATGCAAGGTTGTGTAATGAAAAGCTACGCTACCATTAAACTGCAAAACTACAACAATGCATACGTCATATATAGGTTCATGAAAATAAAAAGTAAAAAAAAACATTTGAGTGCCGAGGATAGGTCAAATTTCACAGCCTTAGGATAAAAGTTGCCCCCCAGACTGGTGTTACAGCAGCAGATATTCATGTCTGGCAAGGTGGCAGCTTTGTGAACAGGCTGTGGCTGAGGTGGCTACTGTCTTTTAATATCCTTTGGGCTTTGCACGAGAGCCTGACCTCACCTGATATCTCTAATGCTCAGTGAGAGGGTACCGTTGATGTTCTGGGTTGTTTTTAATCATCCTCTGCAGAGTCTTTCTTTCCTGGGCCGTGCACATCCAGTGCCATTTTGTGATGTTTCCAGTCAGAATGCTTTCTCTATATCCCCTTTTGTCATAATTTCAGGAGAGGCTGTGCAATTGCATGATGCAGCAGAGGTAGAGGAGCCGGTTGAGGAGAAGTTCAGCACAACAGCACAGTGGAACCCTGGCCCAGCTCAGCTTGTAAATCCCACGCCAGCCAATGGGCATGCTGCAAAGAGAAAGAGGGCTGACACAGCTGGTAAATATAATAAAGGATATACAGGTGTTTGTCAAACAGCCTTTACAGGATTTGAAGAGTACAGAGGAAAAAATCCAGAGATGGGTTTGGTAGCAGTAGCATTTACAAGGAGTTAAATTCACTTTTCTGTTACAGGAAGCACAGATTTAACCCGATAACCTTTAGCTGTACAGAGGCCACACATTCAAGAACAGTGACTTTTAAAGGTCCAATGTGTAGGATTTAATGATATCTAGTTGTGAAGTTGCAGATCGCACCTAACTGAACATCTCTCCACTCATCCTCCCCTTCCTATGGGTGGTAGAAGAACTTACACTTACTGTGAAACTTGCTAATGATGGAGAAAGTCCGCTATAAAAGCAGTTTTTGTTTTGTCCATTTTGGGCCACTGTAGAAACATGGTGGTGCAATGTGGCAGATATCTCGGAGGCAGACCCGTTTATTGCTAATATGAAAGGCTCATTCTAGTGCAATGAAACACATGCGTTCTTACTTTCAGTTGACATTACACAAATACAAACCTAATTTATAATATATATAATATATAATACTTTATAATAATAAAGTAATTTAATTCTACAGGTTCTGCAAAAAGAATCCACTAGAACCAACACTGGGCCTTTAAAAGAGGCATCCATTAATTCAAGACACTGTATTTTTATGGATACAAACATTTACAGATGATCAAAAGAGATGCAACATTAAAATTCCAACATTCACTGCATGAATAATGGATGCAAAAAAAGCAAAAAACAAAAGAAAAACAGTGACAACTATGAATATAAACATCAGTCTGCAGGCCCATCAGTTCCTTGTGTCATACCTCTTGCAGCTGCTGCTGTTTGACACCTTTGACACATTAAGCCAACGAACTTCCGATTCTGCGGCTGTGAGATGTTCTGCCTTTCCTGCAGACTGGCCTTAAAAAGTTGCTGACCACTGGCAGGCAGAGAGTCATGTTCTTTTATATTATCACTGACATTATCTGATGTCTCTAAGTGGAACTTTTTCTTTAGGGACCAAAGCTTTGATTTAAGGGCTTTTAAAGGTGACCTGATTAGGCATTGTTCCAGCTGGACTGCAGTCTGTTACAAAGCCTCAGGTGATCTTTTGAGTGCATAGCAAATTACAGGCCATCACCGCACAAATGAAGTTGCTTGTCAAAGAGCGTAAAACAAATTGACAACTCTCAGTAAAAGTACTCAGCCCATAGCTATGCTCTTCTATCTCCAGAGATGCATTTTTTCCCATTAGTGTACATTTCCGACACGGAGAGATACATGAATTTAGCTTCAGATAGCTGTGAATGGGATTCGGAATATTTTCCTTGGGCATATTGCATTTATCTTGACAAGGCATTTAAGGGAACGTGAAAGTAGAAGCATTTCTCGCAAGATAAGATATCAAGCACTTCTGACATTTTATCACTCTAATATACTCCACTTCAATTTCGCTCAGTTTTGCACAGATCCAAAGTAATTTTTCAGCCTCCTTTCAATGTTCCCTGTCCTCCTTCCTCACCTCTTAAAGCGCCACTTTTCTAACCCATTTTCCTACTCGTTCTTCTCTGCCTCACCCATTTAACATCCTCTCTCTAATGCTGCACCTTTCCCATTTCCTCTATCTCGTTATATCTTTTTTCATTGTTTCTCCAACCCTGACGCTTCCTGTTTCCTTCTCCAATTTATTACTCTCTTTCGATTTTTTTAACTCACCTTAGATCTCCCTTCCAGACGTTTCCCAGCCTCTACACTTCAACTCATTTTTCCCACATTTCTTATTTATTTTGCTTGCCTTTTCTTCCCATTAGGCTCAATCTATTTTTCTATCCAGCTCCACAGCTCACAGAGGAGAGAAATTTCCTCACCAAAATCTTGCCTGTTCCCCTATTCCTCTTATTCCTTTATGACATTTTGTCATATTTTAAAGACAGAACAATGAAATACACACACATACACAGTCACAGTTGCACACATATCATAATAATGTGCCTCCTGACTGACCCTCTCTAGATGGAGTATTGAACCTGTGGAAGGGTGTGGCAGACTCGGGGCTGATGGGGGAGGTCCTGTCCAGTCTCCAGACTGAGTTATTAGCCACTCTTAAAGGAGTGGAAGTCCGCAGCGAGAAGGCCAGCCTGCAGGAGACAGGTGAGTTTCCGCAGTGGGACCTGACCAACCACAAAAAGATTGAAATTCAGTCATGTCGAAAAAACAGTAAATCAATTTTCTATACTGGTTCCCTCAGCGAAATCTGGTTTAAAAAGAAAATTAAAGGATTTTCAAAATAATTTTTTTTTCTGTTGATGTTTTTCTTTTGTCAGATGCTGTCATACTGAACTCCCTGTGTAAGATGTTTGGACTTTTAGACTCAGTGAAGCAAGCCGTGGACCTGAAGCGCAGCCAGGATGAAGAGAACAAAATCCAGAACAACGTTTATGGTGAGAAATCTGTTGAAGGCCACGTACAGTATGTGCTTGATACCCCAGTGGATTGTATTAACTAATATCCTGTTTTTTTCACAGCATTGGATGAGATTTTCGAGGACCGGAGGAAAAATGCTTGTGACAAAAGCAACTCCTACAAAATTAAATCCTTGAAACACCTGCGGCCTCATCGTCACCAGCCTTCAAACAGCCAGCCACATAACTCGCTGTCCCCCGTCAAAACAAGCCCAGTGATCCAGCCTCTCTCTGTCAGCGGTTTACCTGCTGCATCTTATGCTCAGCTAACCATCAACCCTCAGCTCTTCGCCCACTTCTCTGCCTCCGCTGACCTGCATCACCATGCTGGAACTGGCAGGATGGACAGCGGCATCCTGGAGAAGGAGCAGGAGCTTAGTAAGACGAGCAACCAAGAGAAGATTCACAGGCTCAGACAGGAGAACGCGGAGAAAGAGGATGCCTCAGGGATCCACAATGAGTCTTTACAGAAGACTGTTGATTTTCATGAAGACCCACATCTTAGCAATGAGGAGAGAGAGGAAACAGAGGGCTTGCATGACTTTGAAAAGGTTGTTGTAGGAAGGAAGGCATCAAAGAAACATAAAAGTAAGTGAGGGAGTGAGATAATCTCAAAGGGTTGCTGGACTGAGTGAGGGAATGTGCCTGAGAGCTGAAGACTAAAAGGGGAAAAGATTCAAAATAACACAACGTTGTCAGATTACTCTTTCATTCTTGTTTTTTTCATATATAATTATATTTTGTGGTTCCTTTAGTTGTGGTTGCTGCATTTAGTTTGTAAGTGACACATTCAAGACAAGCTTTTTTAGACTTGCTTTTTACTCAGTGGAGCTGAAATAATTAATTGATTCAATGCTTCGTTGCCGGACAGAAAATCAATTTGTTTTATTTTGTTAATCAATTTAATGACATTTTCTAAGCAAAAAAGCCACAAATTCACTGACTGCAGCTTCTCAAATGTGAATATTTGCTATTTTTCTTATTCATGTTTTGTGTTTTGGACCGTTGGTCGAACAGAATATGCAATATTTAACAAGATATCACATTTGGATTTGCTATAATGCAATAAGTTTTTTTCATTTTTTGATATTTTTATAGACCAGAAAGGATAAATCGATTTATCTAGAAAATAATGAGCAGTTTAACTGATATTTAAAATAGCTGTTAGTTGCAGCCCTAAAACACCGACTCCTCTCCTGTACATAGTGTTGTGAAGATGCTTCTCAGATGTCTGTAAATATAATATTTACATTATCTAAAAATAATTTTCAACCTTTTCGGATGTTCATGACTCATATTTACTCATACATTTTCAAATTCATTTTAAACAGTGTGTATGATTGAAAATATCTATTTTTGTGAGTTCCTTGTGTGTTGAATTTGACAAGATCTTAATTTTTAAAAAAAGTATCTCGCTCAGGCTTGCATCAAGGCCTCTCTCATGATGCCCAAGCGCTGCCTAAGATCTATGCATCAGACGCTCTCAAAAGAATAGATTAGTCTGAATTTTTTGAAAGTAAAAACTTCATTTAAAATAAGTCTTTTGACTGTTTGACGTGCTGTTGCTTTAAAGAAGGTACTAAAATGTTCTTCATGTTTAAGTTTCTTTCCTCCTATTACTGCTTTCCCTGAGAAAATCTAAAAGAGAAAATGATCTTCTGCACGTCAGAGTTTGATAAAAAAAGGACCTGTGTGAGAGCAATGAACTCATTATCAATAAAAACCCCTGTGTTTGATATTTTAACAGGAGCATTGTTGATGACAGCTGTAAAACCGGTAAACTGGTAGTTCACAGCACAGATAGGAAGGAGTTCTCACTACATGTTTTTTAGTTTCTTTCCTTTTCCTCTAGTGAGTCATGTATTTGTGTTAATCCCTCACCCCTTCTTGCAATGTGAATACCTGTTGCTCTGGTTCCGTTCATTAAACCAGAAGTTAATGATTAATCTGACAGTAAATCACACAGGGTGCTGCTTTGTGCATTTGCCTGACAAACCTATCCCACTTGTCACACAACAATCACTGATGTCAAACAATCATTTTCTATTTGACGGGCCACTGAAATCCACTTTTTGTGAGATTACTGTTTGATGTGTGGCCACGGTCAGGTTTAGGATTAATGTCTCAGAGTTTCACCACACAGATTTGTGTGCAGTTTGTATGATCTGCTGTTCATTCAGCATGCCAAGGCTGTGTGATAGACGGGAAAGTTTGATAGCCAGTGTTTGACACATCCCCTCAGATGGTAATGGCATGTTATTATAAATTCATGTGCAACACTGGCTGTGTATTGTAGACCTAGTCGTTTTTTGTTTTGTCTTTTTTTTGAGGGGATTGTGATTGGCAGCTGCTAAAATGACTTTCATCACAGTGCAGCCATCAGCATCCTGGCCTGTTGTTGGGTTTGAGCAGTATTTTGCAAACATCCTGTTAGGTTGACTGCAAATTAAACTATCATGCAATTGAACAGGTTCAGGTCAAAATACTCCCTGGTTTAAATAAATTACTACTTTGTGCCTTGAATACCAGGGCGCAAAAAATGGCCGCCATGCATCAGGCAGGTGTAATTACAGGTGTTGGCTTGACATACGCTGTGCTCCTTTGGTTAAATTAAGTAATTTGCTGAGCAATCCATCGTTCATCTGTCATTCGGGGCCAACAACATTAGAGGCTGAGATGTGCACTCATTGAGGAAGCCTTGGATGCGTCTGTTGGCCCCCTTTAATTTAATCCACAGCTCTAATGTTCACACACGACATCAGAATGAATGATGAATAGCCTGCATAATGGCATCTTGATCAAATTGGGATTCCTGGAGCCGGAGCTAAACGTGTCAGCCTGGCCATGTTCCACCACCAGCTTGCTTCATGTAGAGCAGCGGTTGCAGCATCAGCACTTGTGCAAGCTGTTTGATTTCAAAGATGCATGTTGGAGCCTCTGTTAAGTTGTTAGGATGTGTGAGAGGACACCTTGCAACATCTGACTAGTGTCCTAACAACTTATAATCAAATAAACAACACTAATGCTTTTAAACTTGTTATGTGGGACTATGTCAAGTAGTTAGATGTGTCAAAGTTACAGTCAATTTTTAAGTCTTTTACAAAACATGTTTACATCTAAGTTAGCACAATAAATTAAACCCAAGAGTGATTTCTGTCAAGTTTTTCCAAACAAACACGGCCAGCTGTGAGTTGAAAACTGTAACCTCATCCAATGCGAACCCAATGCACGTAGCATAATTTATGGAGATATATGCTTTGCACCTGTCATAAGGGGTGAGGGCATGCCTACCTGTCAATTGTGTGTGAATATATGACTAGTGTTGGATTTAAAACAACAGATGTTATGTGGAAAACATTATTTTTTTAGTAAAAGTTATGTTTAGCTGGAATGATTAGAGCTCAGACAGCGGATCAGATTAAAAAAATCTGAAAATGAATGCCACCGTTTATTGCTCAAATTGAAGTTGTTACATTCTTAGCTATTTTTTTATTTAAATTTAAATAGACTTGCATTTATTTTCCAGAGACTTCCCCTCAACAAAGCTTTTCCTACTTAACCCTAACCCTAAGCACAACCCAGGTCTTAAAATTCTAATTCCTCTTCTATTCAAAAATATGATTTTCCTTTTGTTCAGTTGGATGCTTGAGCTTTGCTGTGTAGAATGATTTATGTGTCGACTCTGGTACTAGAAAGCTGTTTCTCATTCAACCTGCTGGGAATAGAAACTTGGTGCTCATTGAAATTTGATTGATTTTTGGAGGAGGGCCTTGAGAATTACTTTTTGAGGAAATAAAATACCAGGCACAAATTATTGATTAAAGTAGAGTATTTCTACCGACTAAATACATTTCTAGAGGGTATTTTTAAGGATTTCACTTTATTAGGAGTCGCACTTACGATGTAATACATGTCCTACATGCGCACACACTAAACAAATAGTGTCGTTGTTGCACTGGGCCACTTGGAGGCGCCCGGCTCTTACTTTACTCGGTCTCTGGCGGAGGGAGAAGTGGAGGCTGGGAAGGAAAGTGGGCTTGAGAAAGAAATCTCTTCCCTGAACTGTTTACCCTGACGTCAGTTTGCAGAACTGGCTCTGCCCTGTCTCCCTCAGTGTCTCTGAAACTCCACTCAGTGAGATTTGGGGGTGTAGATGGGCTCGGCTCTACTTCTTGCGCGCCCGGACCTGACGGAGTGAATGAAATGATTTCTCCTGCACATTTAAAGTGGACTAAAACAGCTAAACGATGAACACCTGCGCCTTTCTGTTGATTTTGACTGTTCAGATCTACGCCGATGGCATTGAGGGACCAACAGGTAAGGCGCTTATTCATCTCGACCTCCTAAACGCAGTTGGGAAGTTTTTAACATGAGGATGAAACTCCAGTGAAAGCAAAAGCAGAGGGAGTCTGGTGAATGTGCCAACTTTGTGCCCCCTTTCCCCAACACGTTGCTGCGTTGATCTGCGGCTCAAAGCTGCTTCCCGTGACTTACAAATGGGACAACGCTCGCTCCAAACAACTGGAAATTAAACTGGTTTTAAAAATTAACTTTACAAACTGATATGTTAAGTTTTCTTAGTGCCAGACCCCTTTAAAAATGTTGGTTTTTAAAGGGAAATGGGTCTGGGCGTTCAGGGGAACGCTCCCTTTTCCCAGAACACAATCCTTTGCGCTACACTGCCTCTCTGCCTTTTTGTTATTCCCCAAGTCCTTTTAAAGGCGCCAGGTAGCCTAGAAGGTGTTTGTCATTGTTAAGGTGTCATGTAAAGTTTGATATTAGTTTATTCTGATCTACAATGTCGCCTTAAAATGGAAAGAAAGGCACTCCCACGACCCATAGGCAAGTTAATCAATATTTGGGGATCATGAATCCCGCAAATCCCAGCAGCCTGACCTCAGTGTGATGACATCCAGAGACCAAAACCTGGAGCAGCTCGACACCGGCGCTGGGTTGCATAATTGCATATAGAGTTTCACCTTTAAAGTTTACATCTTAATGAGTTTTGAGCCATTGCGATGCTTAATGGTCTTTGAAAATAAGTTAATGAATTATCAACATCTAATGTGGAGAAATAGTCGGATTCGTTCTCAAAGCCACTGTTTCTTTTCCTGATGTGATGAGCTGTCTCTGGTCTTTTGGGTTTGTCTGACTGTTGAAGACGTTTGTTTTGCTCACAAAATCAGCTCTAAATCCTAAGTAAAAAACTGATCTGTGTTCTTGCGTCAAATGATTGATAGAGGAGCCTTTTACTTCTTTAAAATCTTCTTTTTTGTTTTGTGTGCAAACAAGCTGGTTGGAAACATAGTGAGAATGTGTTTTTTCAGATAAAAGGATCAAAATTATGCAATTTGCCTCAATGGCTGCCTCAAAATACACTCAGACTTTTTTCCCCATTTCATTTTCACAGCAGTATTTCTATTCGAATGAATAAATCTTTACACATTTTGAAAATCAGCCACATATCAGAGTAAAGGAAATAACAGAGAGGCAGAGTGGCAAAAATAAATGTCTTTTATGGGAATCTGACACAGAGCTTTTCATATTTGTCACATTCATTTTTTTCAAAATCTGCTTTTATTCTCTGAATTCTATTAGCCATTCATGCAATGTAATTACAGGGCTGTATTTGGGATATTTCTCATCTAAAGGCTAAAATGGCTTGGGCCTGATAGAGTCTCCTTGTCTCTCTCTCTTGCTCTCTCTCTCTCTAACACACACACACACACTTTCACACACAGAAAATACATAATTTTACCCCTGTTGAACATTTAACCAGGGTTATTAGGCAGCACTATTAATAACATTTACACTGCAGGCTGCCTCAACACTGTACAACAATGCAGCACAGTGTTTGTCACATGCATGTTGTAGAGAAACCTAATTAGGCAGAGATCACTAGTTACTTTGATTTGCTGTTGTACAATAGAAATGTGGCTGTGTTTTAGAAGGAATGGGAAAATGTAGCAGTGCTCTGTGCAGCGCTTGTGCTTGTGACTCGTTGTGAGAGAAGCAACAGCAGAAAACAAGACAAAAAGATAAGGCAAAACCATGTGAGCAGAATGTGTATTGTCAAGAGCTGAATGGAGCAAATCATTAAGAGGAATGGGCTGAGACATATAAAGGATTAAATCAAACACAGGTAATTAAAAGAAGTGAATGGAACAGTGACGCTTCACAGGGGCTGTGTGAGAGCACCCTGTCAACAAATATCTACATGGTGTCATTTTTTTAGTTTGTCA
>JAQNCA010000030.1:14297858-14308209 GCA_029783725.1 Acanthurus tractus
ATAAATGCAGCCTTGACACCCACAATCTTCAGTGTGTCTCCTTTGATTAACACACTCACTGATTGTGTGACGACCACACCTTAACCTTGAATGCTTGAATATCAGTTAAGTCTCTGCTCTCCTTTGGGGATTTCTTGCCTTTCTCACTCGATCTAATCCATATTTTCCATAACTCTTTCTTGTTTATGCCGTGCTTGGTCCGCAGCTGTCAGTTGGTTCAGGAGATGTGGAATTATTAGAGGCTATGAAATATGGAGGCTCTCTGCTGCACTGGATTGACTGTAGTGAGGTTGATAAGAGGAAAAAAAAAATCACATTCGCATCATATGTTCACGGACACAAAGAGCTTCTGAACATGAAAATCCAGCTCCCGGGTGAACGTCTATGTGGGTTTTCTTTTTATGGTGTAAAGCCCAATATGATGCATTCACTCCTCTTTTGTCTCTTATGGGAATTGAATGGTTGTTCACTTACCATCTGTCTCCTCTATTAGCAGCAAATGTTGTCAACTGAGTGGTGTAATTATCCCGTGTCTCATGACTCATTTCCCGGTTTGATCTAAAGTTAAGTCAGAATATTCTTTTTGCTTATATCAGTGAATAAGATAACACTTGGATTGAGATGAAAAGGTCTGTGAAGCTCAGACTGTCTAGTTAAAGCATGGCATGGAATGAATAATACTTTAGGGCTTTAAGTTTACAGTCTGTAAACATCAGCAGCGGCTCTGGGAAACGCAATGTAGGACCACCAGCACATATAAGCATGAAGGGATTAGAGCTGCAGTGTTATTTTGATCAACGAATAATCTTCTTAGTAATTTTGAAGCAAAAATGCCAAACATTTGTGAGTTCCACTGACTTAAACTTGAAAATTTGATGCTCTCTTTGTCAAAATTGTGAGTGTCTATGGGATTTGGTATGCCGGTCAGAAAAAACAAGACACTTGAAAAGCATCCTCCGCTGCTTTTTTGACACAACCTGCTCAAAAATACAGGTATTAAAAGGTGAACAGGGCCACGGCTGCAGACAAACAGGAGAACACTAAAGAGATTAGAGGTGCACTATGACACTTTTTTAAAAGCCAATTAACAAACAACGAGACAGGGCCCTTGATATTAGGAGTGACAGCTGGTCAGAGCTTTAGGATCTTGTAGACGTGCACAAGTCCATATGTATATCCATATATATCCATATATTCAAGACTCAGTAGCACTAAAGAGCAAAAGGAGCACACTGTTCATCTTGACTTCATCACTAAAAGTGTAACTACAGATACGTAATGCACCTTTAAACAAGGCTTGTCGCAAAAGTGATCTTTATATAAGAGCAACATTTTTAACATGGCCCAAAATTCTAAATATGTAATGTATTTTTTTTTTAAAATTTGTCTTAATACTGTTTAAATGTTCTTGCTGCACGAATTGTAATATTCTTTTCATGTTGTTATTCAAATGTTGTTATTTTTCTCATGATGCCTTTTGCACTTACGGTTACTTCTTGGTTCTTAGGAGTCCATTAGGCATCCAACACTCTTAAGGCTGTTAACTATAATAAGCTCCTAACTGACTGGGTGGTTAAAAAAAACTAGCCTGAGATGTATTTGTGAATTACTCTAGGAAAAAAAAACTGTAACCGTCATGTAGAAAATGTTGCCTTGCACTGTTTAGTTGCAGCAAATCCGTAAAGTGGAAGTGTTCCCTGCAGGAGCCAGGCCACCATCTGTGGATAGAGGGTGAGAGGCGGTAGGGATTGGGCCTGAATCAGACTCCTGAAAAGACTGGTTGATTTCCATCTTTGCGGGATCACGGGCACTAATTCAGAGAGCAGATGGAAAACTTTGCAACAAGGAGGGAGGGGACTGCAGGGGAAGAAAAAGGGATTTTTCAGAGAGAGGAGCTGAGAATGACAGAGGGATTTACTCAGATAGATCATCAGGATGTTTTGTTTTCGGCTGAGGGCGCAGCAGGACTTTTTGCTGGGCTCGTGTGTTTCGGCCATTCTGCCTGCAGCACTTTATGAGAGGAGTCCTCTGCTCTGCAGCGCATCTCTTCCAGTTTCTGTCTCTGATCTATTGTAATGTGGGGCTATGTGGAGGAGAGCCAGTACCCGATTGGCTTACTCATCTCACAAGACTGGAAGATGAAACATATCCATCTATTGTACATGTTCAAAGAATTCTGCTTAATGCCAAGTGTCATGATGGGTACTCTGTATCATTGGAAGCATGTGCCCAGTCGGGGGGCCTCCCCTGCATTGACCTGGTATCATTGCTCAGCTCTTTTTGTGATGCAGCTCACCTTAGCTTGTGCTGTGCTGAGTCTTTCTTTATGCTAGACTGCAGCTCACGCACATCTCGTGATTGTTGTGCATAATTATTCCTTTTAAGCCTTTTGTTCCTGGTTTAATTATCACATGTTGCTGTTTTTTTTTTTTTAAATCAGCCACATTTTTTTTTTTCCCCCTTTGTTATAAGCTTTGTGTTGTGGCCTGCACGAGCGAGGGATTGTTTGCTCCTCAGAGAGGTCAAGTACAGGTTGGGAGTCGTGTTTCTGAGGCAGAGGCAGAGCAGGTCGTTGCCTTTGAGAAGAGGGTAATGCCCGAAAGCAGGATTGTTCCTGCTGTGTGCCTCCTTTGGCATTTTGTGTGCCCGCTTCCACATGTATCAATGCTTGCTCACCAGTTCTGCAGACAAACGAAGATTTCTAAAAGGACACACAAAAGGAAAGGAAGGAATTGCTATCATTGCACTTGCAGTCTGTGTCATTTGCTGTAAATCTTTAAGCATACTGATTAAACACCGTATGGTTTGCCTTTACATTTTTATCTATATAACATGTGTTCCTCAGCTTCGGTGTTCAGCAGTGTGTTTGTCCGTAAGAACTGAAAGTCAGGTGTCAAAGTCTTGTCATGTCACACTCCCACAGTGTTGAGCGACTGAGACCCCGGCACAGATGCTAGAGGGGTAAGAGCTGCCGCCACCATGAGCTCTTCAGGGTTACTGTGAGACCTTCCAGCATCGTGGAAGAGATGCCAAGACTGAGAGATTTACAGTCAGCAGTCGGCCTCTTCCTTTCCACTCTGCAGTCAGAGCCGGGGTGCAGGCTCCTCTGCTCCTTCAGCCAGGTGTTATTAATGCAGTATTGATCTTTCAAACTCCAGCAAGTCCATTTTACTTAAATTTGATCAAAGTGGCATCCCGCCTGTGGCCTGCAAGTTTGATGTAGGAGTGAGAATTAGCAAGCCAGGACTTGCATGATGTAAGCGCACACAAGGAGCTGGGTTTGCAGCAGAGGAATGCTAGCAGCATTGTGTGGACCAAAGGACAGAAAAGTGTAGAAATCCTCTCGAACATCAAAAGACTGAGTCTCATTTCCGTAAGAAGGCCAAATTTATTGCAAATAAGCTTCCAAATATCCTGTTGATGCGCAGGTCTAAAATGACAGCACCATTATACTCATTATCACTTAAAAGCATATGTTTTTCTTCAATAATGGGCATAGAAATTTATCATTCCACACAGATGGGCCAGTGTTTCTAACCTGGATATGAAGGAGAGTAAGGCTGCAAATAGTAGCTCCTGCACACACACAGATGTGTAATTATCCAACTCAAAAATAAGCAGGGCTGTGTATTGCAGCCGTTTCAGTCCCTGTGTTTTCTTCCCCCGAGGTAGTGAGCTCCAGACTGCAAAAAGTGGGTCTGCAAGACTGATGCTGCGAGTGCTGCTCCTTATCCCCCACCCAGAGGAAAGAAAGCCTCCTGAGCAGTTTATATTTAGCTCACTGGCCGTGTTTCAGCTCTTTACCTTTCTCCTGTGTCAACAAAGTTACAGCCAGATTCTTCCGGCCCTCTGTTGCGGTGAATGTAGTGTGTAACAAATGCTCAGGTCACCAGAGTCGGAGTTCAGGATCAAGCCAGGATCGCAGTGTCAAGATGTGACCTGTTGTTGAGCTGCCTCTAGTCCTCTGCATGTGAAGCCCCCAGTGAAATCTGAACCGCTGACACTCCTCTAAAAGTCAAAACATTCTCTTCAGGACATTTTTCTCCCTGGTGGTGTAATGGATGCAGGCTTTAGTTGTCTTTGTGCCATGAAGCCTGCTCTCTGAGGGGAAGTGGTATTTCTGGTTTGACTAGTCCCTTTAGGCAGAGAAATATCCTCTCAGAGACCCAACCATGAACCCAAACACTTATCACCCTGATGTATCTCGCACTTATTAGAGTGACACTCTTTCACATAAACTTTATTAGGACAGTGGAAATCGCAGAGTATTAAAGTGTAACAGAGCATGGATAATGTCTAGTGTGCTGATTTAAAGGAGCGTAGTATTTGAGGCCTTCATAGCATGAAATAACTAAAACTGAGCTCCTCTAAAGAAATGCAATATGTGCTCAGTTATTGCTTCTATGTTGCATTACTGGTCCCTGTTTGCTGCTGATTTGAAGGCATTTTTTTTTCATGCGGCTCAGTCGCGTGGCACAGCGGTGACACTAGACTGTGACAGCTGCCGGTGCAGGTGGGTTACGGGTGGGTCATAGCAGCTGTGGTTGTGCAGGTGCCAGCTGTCACTAAATCAGTCAAGGGACTGGTTCCAAACCATGTTGAGCTTGTGTAACATGTATGAAATATTTGATTTGCTGTCTGAATAACAAGAATGTGAAGTTAACTAACCTCGTTATTGGCTGGATGACATTAATGGGGGTTTTCAAGGAATTTATCTGGGATTTTTCGAAGTTCATGAAATCTTTAGTCGAAGTGAAAACATCAGACTTACCCCGATGGATTTTTGCAGTGACGTGAATGTTGCATGCAGTTTCATCACAGTCTCATGCAGGGAAAAATCCACAGCACACTACCACATTTACAAGAAATAAAAAAGTATTGCCATTATCGCTGAATGCATGTAATCCTCTATCCTACTGCTGATTGCTGGGGCATTGAATGGGTGGGTTATTTAAATGTAAATCGAAACTGTTGATATGTAGAGTATAGGAGCATGCTATGATACATCATCAGCATGGCAGCTTCAGACCGTCAGCTGGGCTGGAAAGCTTTTGTCAAGTGATGTCAGTGAGGAGAGTTGGAGAACTCGTCCAGGATTGAGCGCTTTGTTGTGATTCAGGTGTTGGAGTGAGACAGAACAAAAGCAGAGCTTATTGATTTCTCAAACCCAGCCTGTCACAGTCAGCTTATTGTCTTCTTCCTCTTAAAACTCTCCTTTCGATCCTACATGACCTCCCATCACAATCATCCCCACTCTGACATACCGCTATTTCAGCAGTTGCTCAGGGGATTGTGAGTACTTTTTCCACAGAAAAAAAAACAAAAACTCTCCCCCTCTACTGCTCCACTTTGTGTAGTTGTGAGACATCTCAGGGGCAAGCAGTTCAGGCGTTGCCCACTTTTTGCCATTTCCCTCATGTCCCAGAAGTCAGTATGTGCGATTTAAGTCACTCATTAACAGTTGATTCATCGAAAACAGCCTCTATTATTCATTTCTTTTGACAAGGTGGTAAAATTGCCTGAGGGCAAAGAGATGAATCTGTACTTGCTGCCCAGTGTATTTAGACAATGTGTGAGTCAGTTCTACAGGGACACTAATGAAGAGAGATAGCTCCTGACTAGGAAAATATGTGCCCGTCCTCTTCACTGGGATATTATTGTGTTGCTCAGAGGCAGGTAAGACACACTATCCCTCATAATGCCTTTATATTTTCCTTGACATTTAGGGCTGTTTATTGACACCCAGAGAGGCGATCTTCTTGTCACCTAAATGCCATGTGGGGCAGAGTTGTCAAACCTTCCTTTAGGGCACTTCACAGCTTTTCAGTGCCCTCCAGGGTCCTCCTGGGCTGGTGATTGCTGAGCTGCCTGGTGTTCTAGAGAGAGCTTGTCAAATAGTTTGCAAGACCTTTGTTTGTCCCTGTGCTGGCCGCCTGACTCGGCCTGCCAGCCAAGAGGAGGCTGGGTGTGGGGAGGTGATTGCCCTGCGTGATGAAGAGCTTATGGTTGGATTGAAGTTGGCACCAACATGACCTTGTTTGAGGAGCCTTTCAAGTTTCTTGCCACAGTCAGGCAAAGACCATGTCAGTACTAACCTGGACACATCAGAAAATGCATTTGTTCTGGGTCTGCCGTCCATGGCAGACAATAAAAATTGACCTTTTTGAAAACTCTTCCCACAGATGATTCCTTTAGCCTTGTTCTCACAGCTGTGTGTGAACCGGGGAAAAGGGGAGCTTTTGAAAAAACGCTGACACCACCTTTGTGATGTGATCTACTGTAAGCCACTGGCTCCAGGGGCCTGCATGCACATGCCTGCTGGAGGAGATTTTAGCACTTTTCTTTTCTTTTTTGAGCATTTTGATATGAGTGTCAAACTTTTTTGGAAAAGCCTGGAGAGACTAATGCAGACTGAAAGCTTTTATGCCATTTTCAAAGGATGTGGACCTTCTGCAGCCAAAGGCAGAAGCACAACACCACAAATATGCAAGAATGTCCAGGGAGCCCACGGGTGTTGTTAACAAAGAGCTTAATTCAGAACCACAAACAGAAGATTATAATAATTGCTTGGCCCTTCTGTGTGTTTATGTGCGTGTGTTTGTGTGTGTGGGTGTTTTAGGAGGTGTTTGTGTGCATGCTGGCCAGTGTCCAGCTGTGTATTTAGTGTATATGGTAGGGGCAGATTGGTGATTGTTCCCACCTGATTATATGTAAATATTTGCTTAACTCCGTTGGCCATTTTGAACTTCCATAAATCACAGCCATGTGGGTTATTGTGGAGCTCTTGTTTGCTTTATTTCCTCCGTGGCGTAGAAATGCTAATAAAAATTAGCATACTGTGCTCATGACACATTCTTGTAAAGATAAATGCATTTCACCGCAAAGATCAAGAGGCTAAGCTTTGCCATAGAAACAGGCGTTGGTGCTCTTCTGTGTTTGGAGAGTAGGTGGAGTACACAGTGTGTCATGGACCTCGGAGCAGGTCTGCCCTGGCCTTTGTCTGTCTGGACAGCCAGGGTAATTAAGAATCAGCTTAGGCTGGGATTACAGCTGGAAGTAGGCTGATCACAGGCAACAGGAGAAAAGGCATTAGGAGAATGGTGGTTAATATGGGTATTACTCTGCTTAGCAGTGGTATCATGTGACAATAAGACAACTGACAATGGAACCCTGTTGATGCTGAGATCCCTTGCTCTGCGCTAATAGGCTTTACTGCAGATAGCTTTGTTTATCCACAGCGTGCACTCCACCTTCCTGCTTTATCTCCTTTCCTCACACATTGAAAGTTTTTATAATTTTACTCAACCTAATTAGAAAATGGTAATATTTTGCTGTACACCTCCCCGAAGCATTTTTGCAGTGTTCAGACTTATTTGCCTTACACCAGCACCTTTGAAACGAAACATGCATGATTTTCCTGCTCTCTTATGAATGCACACACACACACACACACGCACGGTCTTGCTGTTTTTCAGATATTTTTGTGGAATGTAATTAATGTTCTCATTAACTGAGTGAACGCGCTGTAAGGCAGAACTAAAAGCCTGATACCCTCGGGTCCTTGCCCTCCTCCACTACACAAAACATGGTCGCAGTAACTGATAGCCTGTGTTTAGCACGTGAAACAGTTAATGGAACGATAGCTACTTCCTTGTTAGCACTGCCTTTTGTTGTGAACTGCATGGAGAGGTAACCTGATGCTTGTATCAGCTGCACCAAAAGGAGAAACCATTTGTTGCCCTTAAGAAAGGATATGGAACAAGGCCTGTATGAACAATGAAAAAACCAAAAGGAGAGAGTTTATCCAACCACAGAGAGGTTACGTCAAAAGGCCTGCCTAATGCGTCACATTACTCTTCTTTACCTTGAACCTGTGCCTTTATTCTGGTATCAGCTCTGTAAGTATTAGGAGACATTCCTGCAGGTGAAGAGTTGGCAGAATTATCAGCGCATGACGTGACACAGCGATGCTTTGTTTTGACCTTGTTGAGAGGGAGCCGGGAATTGTTTTCCACAGACTTAAAGAACTAATCCCATCAGAGGGACCGCGCAGCATGGAGGGCTAACTCAGTCACGTCTGAGGTAGTGCTGCCAGAACAAGAGGCAGACAGGAATGTGTTTGTCTGGCTAACTTGGCTTTATTCACTCCTAACTGGAAAAGCAAAGGAGGAAAAACTCCTCCCAGACAGCTTGACTTCTTAATTCCTTTCTCTGAGCCAGGGTGAGGAGCGAGTGTCTGATTCCCTGCCTCCATGTGTCAGTGAAAGCAGGAGGCCACTTTTGTTTGGGACTCAGTGGAGGTTTGGGGAGATGCAATGGTGGCTCAGACTGTCATTACGGCAGATGAATTAACTAGGTTTTACCTCTCAGAGGAGGGTTCCTCGCTTCACTGGTTGTCTGCTGGCTTGGTTAGGCACATGTGCTCCTGGGGGAACAAGCTCATTCAGTGCTTAGGCCATGGAACTGAGGATTTATCCCAGTCCAGTGAGTCCCTGTGGCGCCACAAACCGCTGCTGAAGGATTTAGCATCGGTCTGTCTGTCTGTTTCTTCTACGGAGGTTGAGAGAAGGATGGCTCTTTCTAATAAATGTTTGTGTGTGCGTTTGTGGTGGATATGCTCCGGCTGAAATTAATAATGTGAAGTGTGGGGTGAAAGGCAAAGTTCAGAGAAGTTATTGAGAAGAAAATGTGGTTTTTATAAGTGCTGACAGTATTCTTTGCTCTAACTCAGCTACATGATAAAATAGGTTCAGATATCTCCGTGCCACTTAATGAAAAGTCCCTTTTAATAAAGGCTCTAAAAGTTGTAACTAATAGCTTATTAATAGTTAATTACCAAAATTCTAATGCTTTGTGGACAGTCATAAACCTATTTTAAGCAAAACATTGGCATGCCAAGTTGTAAAGCACTTTTGACTACTTGCTCTGCACTTAAAAACTTCAGTGGAGCATTCGAATTTTTAATTTTAGTCATTTTTTAATAGATGGATTTTGTTCCAGCAGCTCTCTTCCAGCAGGCCAGAGGTCAAACGATGCCTTAAATCTGGGTGTCTGATTAATTTAAGAGGTGAGAAAATGAAGCAAATTTTCCACTAGAGGCAAATAAATACTCTCCAAAGAGATAAGAAGCTCATTCCTAGGCAACCTACACAAGCATACTTTCTTCACATGGTTTTCACAGGCTAAAAATGAAGCTGCAGCAGCCACAGCTCAAAAAAAGTCCTAAGGTAGATATAGCCGAGTACTTAAGCTAATTTTAGTGATTGGAGCTCAACACTTGATGCAGTTGCTTCACATTAATCAGTCGCCATCTGTTTGTTTTTCTTGAAGGCTTTTATTGTGAAGCAGCTGTAGAAAGCATTGAGTCTGAATTACCAGAAGACAAACATGAAAAGCATCTGCTTTCTCCCAGCTGTTGTCTGCTGCTCCACTTCTTCAGCCAAGTTTAGTCATTTTGATTGATTGTACTGCACTTTTTTAGGTATGCCTGGATCATTAAATGTAGTAATGCAGTGACAAATTGAAAATGTCTCTACTGGCTTCAACTCCCGTGGATCAACATGGGACAAGACATTCATTTTGTAAAATGGGCTTGAGCTTTTTCATATAACATCTCACGTGTACAATGCCATGTAAATCATAGGGTTAGGGTTATTATGTATTATGCAAAACTGTCAGCCATTTTAAAAATAGCCATAACTTTATCTAACAATTGGCCTTGTTGAGCTGGTCCTGTGGTTTTTTGTTAGAAACTTGACATGAAGTTAACTAGATACCCAGTATCTAAAAGACAAATCTTTCACACCTTTCCCAGTGTCAAGGTGATTTTCTGTTCTTAATTTCCCTTTCTTCACTGCTCTATCATTCCCTCTGTGTGTTTCACCAGGCTGTTTCCTTTCCATCTTTGTCCTTGTCCTCTCAGCCTCCGGGCTTCTCGGGGATCTACAGTATGCTCTGTGTTTCTGGGAAGGGCTCAGTATTCTAGGCAGGGTGAGCATGAACTCAAAGCAGACCTGTCTCTGAGTTTATGTGTGTCTACCTGCCTCCCCAGGCACTCATTAAGCTGGTGTGTGAAGGTGTGTGTTTCCGGAGGCTGTGGGGGGAAACATGCGCGCATGCGGAGGTTAAAAGGCCGCTGACAGAGACATAATTTCTCAGCCTGAGGCGATGGGAGAAGGTAACTTCATTAGCCAGTTCCCGCTGTGCAGATTAACTTGATTATACTAACCAAGTCTCGATGGCGACAGTGGTGCAGAGTACAAATGTCACACCTGGAACCAAAGTCTGTGCATCCTTTTTCTTTTTTTGAAGAAGTTGTGGTGTATCTGTGTGTGTGTCTGCGTGTGTGTGT
>JAQNCA010000030.1:14314447-14325630 GCA_029783725.1 Acanthurus tractus
ATAGCAAGCAAACAGTTAAAGCAGGCATAATACCAAAATATAACAGCTAAGCAGGCCATGAGTGGAGAGAAGATAAAATAGTGCAAAACTGCAAAAGGTTTTCATTAAACTAGTTAAATAACATTTAAATATTTGTCTGTTAAATAAAAAAGTATGTGCTATACATGCTGTATATGGAAAGTGCCCTTAGTTAACTTCCTCGGTGATCTGGTGCTATATAAAATAAATCCACTTGCACCTGCTGGCAATGGTGGAAAACACACTGCTTTGTTCAGTAGTTAGTTGCTTGCTGAGTATTTCATGCTATTTAGTGCTTTGTAGCTGACTGCCGCAGCTTGAAAGTGATTAGCAGCGAAGTTGTGCACTATTACACCAAAATATGTTAAAAGATGCTAAAAAACAAAGTTAGTGAAGATTTCGGTATTTTGCAGCTAAAATGACTATTTTTTTTGTCTGTAGTTTAAAAGGACAAAAAAAAAAGCTCAAAGGGAGCAAATGTCATGGACAGAAACTCCACATGAGAATGCTGTCGTGGCTTTGTAGGAGCTGGATGCGTATATGAGCGACTCCTTGCTAATAAATTCACCATATTAGCTTTATAAAGTGATAATATATAAGTGTTGTGTTTACAGCTTGTTTCCACTGCCAGATCAGTCTGTGTAGGTTTTGTGTAAAGATATTGATTACTGAAGTTTTAATTGAAACTGCTGTGCAACCCGTCGTCTGTAAGCCTAATGGGCACTGTGCTGGTACTTGTGTCACTTTTTTTACTTGCTAATAAAATTTGAATAAAAACAAACACAAGGCCAAGAGTGTTTACCAAGCAGACTGTAAATTAATCTCATTATCCAGCCCATGCAGACACAGCAGTTATTTATTTATTTCTGTGAAGAGACTTCAGTATAGATTTAAGGCAGTGATGTTGAACTAAAGTACAGGGAAACATTTTTAAGGGGGAAGAAATTAATGATTAAGATGAATGACAAGCTGGGCTTTTTCTTCTTAATTAGACCAGCTCAAGCGACATTGTTTACACACATACACACACACACAAATACAGGTAAAGCATGGCCAGGCCCATTGCAGTCTGACTCACTGGACTCGGTGGCATGTGGCTGTAACTCAGCCTCAAAGCTCTATAAGTCATATCCATAATGCACAGCATGCAACTGCATTGCCGTAGTTAATATTACTGAATCATTTTGATGAATTACTGCAGTTGAAATGGCTTTAATGTGGTCCTGACTTATTGTTGGTGGTTTGTGATAACCCTCTCTGAAGCACTACACAGGATAATGCACTTTACAATTCTATTTGGAGTGAAACACATTAATAATCAGTTCTTGGAGCAATTTATATTTTCTGTAATTCGTTTAAGTTCATGATTATAAAACACAGCAGCACTCACTGAATCAGTGTAATCTTAATTCACGAAGAAGATCATTAGCATGGAGCTAAGATGTTTCCTCTATTACAGATTTGTTGATTTACAGGAAATTATTATGTGGCATTGTTGACACAGAAAGACTAGCAACCACTTTGTTAAAGTGAATGGGGGGATCCAGTAATTAATAAAGATTAAAGGATGAAGGACACCTCAAGCACCTGCGGTCACCTTCAAGCTTAACCTCATACAATCTAGAGGGTGTCCAGTACATACTGTTAATCTAATTGAATTAACCCTGTGAGAGTATTGGAGGACATGCACTTTGAATTATGTAGGATTGTGACCCATTCTTATTCCCGTATGGTTCTAAAGGAACTGATATTGCCGTAGTAGTAAAGTGGTGCTTCATGGCCTGCAGCTGCAGCTTCAGATAATAAAGGAAGGGTCTTTGAATTCTGGGGGTTCAACAAGGTTTTTAAAGGGGATTTCAGAAAACTAATATCTACGCACAATGAATTTGCACATACTGCCAGTATTGTTATTTGTGCAATTTAAATATTTGGCAGCTATTAGGAAATAGTTTAATTTCCTCTCCAAGCCAATGCTACTGTGGGCATTTATTAGTTGTAAAGTCAGAAGTGTGTGAATTTGCTGCATTTACTTGTTTTCTATTATAGCGGATTAGTGGATTTAGGCTTTGCATGGTTGGTTGGCCAAAACAAGACATTCAAAGGTGTGACTCCAGACCCCAGGAAATTGCAATAGGCTCCAATTAAGTAATATTGGAAATGCTTGTTCAGTCCCTCATTGTACTGGCTGTTCAAAGGGTAGCAGCATCCTGCTTTCAGTGAATACAAGCACATAAAAGAGTGGCTCAAATAGCCTGTTATGACCATTGATTTTCCATTGTTAAAACATTGGACTGATTCTAATTTTATTTTCGGTTATTAGGAACTTCCTTCATACGAATCTCTGAAACATGTCCATACAGTATGTGGGTTGAATTGCTTTAATGATTCCTCCACTGCTCAAGCTGTCACGCTGTTGCGTGTCAATTATGTCCTGCTTGTCATTAGCTGGAGGGTATAAACAGGATTGTATGATCAATACTTTAGCCCTCTGCAGCAACCTCTTATGTCTCATCTCTCTCACTCCTCCTCCCTCTCAGATACCGAGTGTATTTCTATGACTGGCTGCCTCTGTGAAGTCAATAACACATTTGTAAGAAGCAAGCCTTGCCCCCACAAGAGGGACCACTCCGGGTTCATCATTGGCCTATTAGACATACGTTTGTCTCCCATCGACCTGTTAGGCCTGCCACATGATCCACAACGTTTCCTCTCCACCTTCTCTCAGTTTTTTATCTTCGCCCGTCCCGCTGACAGCCTGCTGTTCATACATAAAAGTGGCAGGGCGACTGACAGCAAATTTGTCTCGCTGAGGTTTTGGCTGTAATTGTGCCTGGAGATATGATGACCCAGTTTAAGGCAAAGAAGTGATAACCGAGTCAATGCAGAATGTGAATCAGTTAAATGGGAAGCAGGGAAATATGCAAATGGTCATACATAAAAGATTCCACCATTTTGAGAGAATCTCTTTAAACATGGTAATGGATTCATTCAGTGTGCGAGAAATTGCACAAAACTGTCGCCCATTAATGAATTTTGTATATTTAAGTTTTCATTAGCAACAGGTAGAGACGTTGCTCCCACATATACATCATCGCTCTGTGTCTGTCTGTCTGTCTGACTCCAGTTGGTAGGTTCAGTGTCTATATATATTGTTTTTTGGGCCTACCAGACTCACAATGTTGTCAGTCATTTTGTGTTTGGCCTTTCAATGCAGTGATCTAAATATTCTTTTTTATTTTTAAGGTGAGTGCCACACTAAACTACTATATTAACCTGCATAAGTCTCATATTTTACCAGGCATCAAGACTTGTCTTAATGCCTTTCTTAGTCATCTGTGATGTGAAAAAATCAGATTTTCACACAGTCAAAAATTGAAAGTATGCATCTTGCTCAAAATTTGTTCATAAAATCCCTTCACACTATGGAGTGTCTTTGCTGCGGGCTGCTGACCACGCTGTCAGTCACAGCAGAGGGCAGTAGAGCAAGTTGTATTGCCGTCTGGTTCAAAAGTAGTTTAGCTGACTATGTCAACATTGATCTCCCCGCAAAGAGCATCAGGTAGACAACAGACTGTAGTCCCTTGTTTCTATCACCTCTTGCCACTGCTTCCTAAGTGAGAGAATACTAGCAGACTAACTTACCCAAGCTGTCTTCACTTGGGCATGTTACTCTCAATTACACCTCAGCTCTGATGTGTCCGTATGAGGGATGTCCAGCAAAAAAAAAAACAAACAAAAAAAACACTTCAGTTTTCTGTCATGTCACTTGGTTTGTGAAGTTTAAGGTAATGCCCTGTGTACAGTGCAGTGATTCAAACTTAGAAATGTGGATTTACCAATAATTTGAATCACTAACTGTTAGGGAATCGTCATTTTCTTTGCTACTTGTGCTTGAATTTGTCCTTTAAGATGTATGTTTTTCATACTTAGAGGACATAACCCCCTGACAAGCATTTTTCCTCTCTTTCTCCCTATATATTTTTGACTGTTGTTAAGAAATTGTTGGGTCCTTTTATGGCCAAATAGACAGACTGTCATTTTCTTAACTAGGTACAGTTCTATGAGTAATATGACTCCAAGTAGAACAGAGCCTGATGCAGGGACAAACATCAGAAAAAATGCAGTTAATGTGGCTGTTATTTTTTTCAAATTTAAAAGCATGACTAAATTGTTGCTAAGCTCTGCAGTAATTTCTCCAGGGCTCTGTAATTTTGATAGCTATTCCTAAAATTACAGACAAGAAAAGAACAGACAAGCTCTTCAGTGCTAATTGCCTCTGGAGAAAGCTTCCTCCCTAAATGTGCAGTTTGCTGAGTTATTATTACTGTACCTCTGCAGGCCTGTGATGAGCTCAGGTCTCAGGTGAATGGCTGCGGTGGCTCTTTGTTGCAGACAGGGATTATGTGCTGACTATCTGGAACTGGCGAGGTACTGGTAAGGGTTTGCGTCGCTTGCAGGTTCTTGTTCCACCCAGTAGTCTTCTTCATTGCCCGACCGGGCCTGGAAATAATGCTAATCATCTTTGATAATGGGTAGGAAGGAGAGGGAGGCAAAATACAAACCAATCAAGAGTGGAAAGTGTCAAATGGGTGTACATAAATTTACATTTGTGAAGAATTCTGTCTCGCTCCCAAACAGACTGCCAAGTGGCTGTGTTTATAGTGAGCAGAAACTGCCACAGGCAAGACGGTAGCTGTTATTTATGTTCAAAGACTTTGGCTGTGATTGAAAAGGCACCCGACTTTTTTGATTTACTACTGTGAATCAATCAATCAATCACGAGTGTGTATGAGCGAGCTTGCCTCAGACTGCGGCGCTTCATCGTGTTACAGCTCTGACATCATTAGAGTTCACATAAGAAGACATGTCACACATGCTTAAGGTGGAGCAGGTGCTGTGCTGCCCTGTCAACAGATGCATAACTTGAGATGATCTCTCTATCAGCTCCTTTAGCTTGCAAAAAAGCAGAAACTTCAGCATGTGATTGGACGCTAATGAGACATGACTATTGCTTGTGATTGAGACATTCAGTGTTACTATTGTTTGACAGTTTCCTGCTTCTGTAAAATGAATCCTGCTGTTCATTCCTGCGGTGTGATTTTTCTCTCATAAAAATCTTACGACTCACTGCTTTGAGCACCTTGTTATTTCTTTTTTTTTGTTTTTTATGCTCTCTTCTATTTGGAGACTGACAGGAGGCACTCGCACCAGCAAGAGCAAAGGTGTAACCGAGAGCTAAGTTAAATAGGTCAAGGGAAAATAATTCTTTTGCACTTATAAATAGTTATATTTAAAATCCGACAGCTCCACATTCTGACTAACAACCTTAGGTGCAGAGGGGAGCAATTTCAAGACGCCCGAAATTAATTGGATAAAGTATCTTGTTCCAACAAATCACATACTGTTTTTTGGCTTATTAAACAACTTAATTTGCATTTTGTATGTCTTGTCTAAAGGACTGAATTAGTAATTTGTTGGATTGTGACAAAAGCAGCAGCTCCGGATGATGAATATGTAAAAAACAGGGAGATGTGTTGGATCCCTTTGCCTTATGTTGGACCATTTTTTGCATTTTTATCAAAGCATCAAGCTTTTCTCCCGCACGTTGTGCTCCCACTGTCTTGGACGCCATTGCAATTTAACCGCAGAGCTGATAAGCAAGCCTGTATTCGCCTGTGACTGACAAACATCCCCTCTCTGCTCTCTTAAGGGTTCTGCTTGAATAGTAATACCCAAGGACACATTTTCTCCTCATTTGTATACAGCACTGAGTGTTATTTTTGATCTTGATTATGAAACAGTGGCAGATTTTTGTTTTCTTATGAAAGGGCAATGTTAATGCTAATCTGAAGTGAAGTTTTAGACAGGCTGTTTATTGGGTGAAGTTAAGATCGGAGTGCTGCTGAAGGACTGATTTTGTCGATTAACTCGCAGCAGGCAACATCAAACGGGAAACAGGAGTGTAACCTTCCAGAAGAAAAAGATTCAAAGCAGTGACCAAACTGATTACCCTTGTGTTCACCTTGTCATCTGATAGCTCTGTGGAGAACAGAGAAACAGAGGAGGGAAAGCCAGTAATCTCTGACGAAAGACTGATACTTTTTATGCAGATTAGATGCAGAGTATTTTTAACCAAGCAAACTCTGGTGGATAACAAATTGTTTGTTTTCGGGCTTTGACAGTTTGTTTGAATATGTAAATATTACAGAGGGAAAGGGAGTGAGGGAAGGCAGGCAGAGATAAGGCTGCTCATGTGCAATCAAGTCTTGAGATTAGACGATACTTATTGGTAGGGGTGTAATAGGCTGAGTTTAGAGCTCGTGGCCTTTTTGTAACCTCTAAACCCCCCAAATTTCCCTTTTGTTTCACCTTTAGTAGCTTTAGTTTGGGTACAGTCCTCATTTCATGTCGTTAGACAGTATATACTCCATCAGCCTGTTGTAACCCTTGAACATTTTATTAGATAGATATGTATTGTCATTGTCACTCTTAATGGTGCTATAATAGAAAATGTACATATAAATTTCTATAGAGTCAATATAGTCCAAAAATAAAAAGTCATGTAGTCAGTTGAAAAACATAGTATAGTTTCATACTAAAATGTCAAAAAAGAGTATCTTTGTTTAATATTTTGCTTAGTTGTTTGTTTCGAACAACTTTCAAACTCGGTGTTTTTGTCACCTGTTGCTAACATCCTGGGTAACCCTAGTCAAAGAGCCAGGAAGGATGTTTGTACACATCACTGAATGTAACGTCCTCAAAACAGTAATACAATATTTCATTTGGGAACTTTTCTGCTTGAATAAGACAAGATAGATTTTCCTCTGTAATGGCGGCCGTTAAACAAGGAAAAAAACAAATCCTATGATCACATGTTGTTTGTTGCCCCTTTCAAACCTTGTTTTCATTGTTTTGACTGAGTGACCTCTCGTGGCAGAAATGACATAGCCTGTGTTTAATTAATGCTGTATCGTGTTAACATTTAAGTCAATTTTAAGTTGCTGTCAGTGTATTGAAGGGCAAAGCACTCGGGTTAACAGTCAATCTAATTTTGCATGTCTGGTCACAAGTTCTGGGACAAAAGAATGACGTTGGATTTTATTGTTCTGCGCTCATGGTCCGAAATGCAGCTGCAAGCTTACACACATATAGCTGCAAAAGCTAACATGGAAACTGTAACATGTCGTAAAAGTTCATGTGGGATCTGTGAATACCTGCCATGTTGGATACATCCGTCATGTGCTGGTGTGGTGATATCAACAGGTGAAACCCACACAGACGGTATTTATAACTTATCTGCTGTTCACCTGTAATATTAATTCAAATTCAGCTTTAGATTGTTGATACTGGTGACTAAAAGCAGTTTCCTCTGGGCTAAATGGAGTACCCTGAATATTTAGAAGGGGCAATGAGTAAAAACACTGTTTCTTCTCAATGAAAGATGGTTGGCATGGTTTATTCATCATAAAGGATACTGAGGTTTTCAAGACACGTACCGCTGTAGACCCAGGACTCGACCCCTAACATGCTGTTGGGATTATGTATCTCATCTGGTTCTGGGAACAACCCAGAATCCCGCAGGAGGAGCTGGGGGACAGGACTGACCGTACCCTCAATGCCGTACTTGCCAAGTGGCAGAAAATGGATAGACTCCTGACCAACTCCAATTAATTTGGTGCTGAGGTTATGCACATCAAACCCCCTCCCCTCACACCCACTCCTCCCCCTTGTGTTCATGGTCTAAAATCAGCCTAATTTTGGAGGTGACCTGCTGCTCCTGAGATTAAGTTATGTATCATTCTCCTAATCCTTGCTGACAAGTGTGCGCGAGTGGTGAAGCCGACTTCTGCAGCGCGTCATCCACTAACAGATGGCATAAATCATTCTCTTAAACGCTGCATTAAGTATTAATCATTCTCAGTGCTGTCACTGTCACACTGCTCGGTGGGCCGCAGGCGTGCAAAGTGTGATGAATGGAGGTGGAGATTTAAGGAGCCACTTTTGAGCCCCTACCCCTTTTACCAAGCATCCCCTATTGGTTGCGGCAGGCCTGATGGGCTACCTGCACTTCCACAACAACGACCTCGGAGAAGTGGCCAAATGGATCACAGGGGATAATTCGCTCTTTTGTGTGGCAAAATCCAGCTGTCTCGTCTAGGCAGGATAAAGCAGAAAAAATCATGTACCGTTTTTCCAGACTGGCATGGTGCTATGTTTCATTTGGCTTTGTAGAGTCTACTTGCCTTTGTCTGTGACACCGCATCCTTTTTTTCTATGAGGCAAAGAGTCAGAATATCTGGAGGGACACAACTTAAGAGACATAGTTTTGCACAGTGGGAGGCACACGATTATTCAGAGGAGAGTCTTATTCTACACCACAGCACTCATAGAAGGGTTTTGTAGAATTGTGTCTCTGAAGTAAGTTTCCATAAGTTTGCTTGACAAAATGCAGTGCAGCAGAACACAAACACATCATTTGTGAACGGTGAAATGTGTGACATTTAGTTGCATTTCGACTTTTGGGATGTGTTTTCATTGTTTATCCTTCCAGTATTCATTCTGAGATTTCTAGTGTTGAATTTTCCAAATCTGTAAACTAAACCAATATGACTCATTTTGTAAATATTACAAAGTCTTTGAGCAATGAATCTACATTCAAACCTTCCAAGGCTCTGATCCTGTTGCTGTTCTAGTCTCAGACAGTCCTACAAGGAAAATGACAGCACCATTTTGTCTCACCAAATGCTCAATAAACTTGACTTTTATTTAACCCCTAAACACAGCCTGTTGCAATAGTTTCCATGATTTTTTCAAATGTGGTTTCTTGTCCTCCAAATCAGTAATGCCATTGTCATTTGCAATTATTAATCACACATATTCTTGATCAGAAGCAATTAAATTAGAAGCATCAAATCAGTTATGACAGGGGTTCGAAAATGGCCTCCTACCTCCTCTTGATGGTCTTAAAAGTAATATCCTGCGCAGGTGCAGAAAGAACCTGCTACTTGGCTGTCGATGTTGTCTTTGTGAAGTGTGCAAGAGCAACAATTTGGCCAAGACAAAAATGCTGCTAGTTCTTGAATGCTGGTTTTGTGTGTCTTGGTTTTTAATCAAAGCAGCTTTAGTTCACAAAGACCTTTATTTTAGTAACAGTTTTTGTAGGGACTGACAAATAATGTGCTCCTGCTAATTGGTGCATTAGATCAGAAAGCATTTGTATGGCAGACAATGCATTTGCTCTCTAAAGCAAGACCTTGTGGTGTCTGTTATCTAGAATTAACAATTACAGGATAGTGAAACATGAAGCAATAGCAGCAGTGCGTCATGTTCGGCTTTACAGTTAATTGTGAAAACATCTAGAAAACAGCTCAAGCTGAAGTACTGTACTTTGCAGTAATTCCAATGCATGACTCTAGCCTCAAGATGCTCGCTCTTAGTTTAATATGCTTAAAGAAAATTGATTCCCTGTGCAGCATTGCTGCATATTCCTCTCAAAGTCACATTGTCATTGAAAACATAATGTCACTTAATTGTAGTAGTTTTTGAGTACAAGCTTAAGTCCTTTCTTGAGGAGGCAGATTTCACTTCATCATTTTTCATCGTGTTTCCAGTCCCTGAAACTTCCTTCCAGTTATGTTCAGTGGCAGCGCTGGCTTCTGGATTAACACTCTCCTCTCTTGCTCCCAGCACTCTTTTGCCACCCTTGCCCCTCGGTGCCTTCACTCCTGCTCTTCTTGCCAGTACCCTTAATTTGATGTTGATGCAAAGTGAAAAACCACTGGCGCTCCTCCGACATCCCTATTCAGTCCCCTCTGTGTCTGGTCTCCAATCCACTGCTGTTGCATTCCATTCGCTTAGCTTCAGGCTCCGAACTTCACCCCCCTGCCACAACTCCCCACATCCCTCCTCCGCTCCCCCCCTCAGCTCCAGTGCTGCTGCTGGGATGCTCGACTCTGAGCTGCAGCTGATGTGGTTTGGCGAACCGTGTGAAGTGAGCTTCAATGCATAATTATGTTGTCAGAGGACATCATGATGGAAACGTCTCATTCCAAAGACATCACGTTGGGATCCTCCGCATCCGACTGTGTGCAGCGTTAATAAAATGGAGGCTCTCGCTGTCCATGTTGGTTGATGATGAGATCCACAGTGCTTGTTTTTCGCCAATTTTTTTTCCAAGCGTTTGTCCTTGTAGGGAGATTCTCATGAGAAGTCTGCTTGTTTTCATGACCACAGTGAAGGTATTTTATGTACATTGCTTTTGGTCCTTCTAAATCTTATTTTATAAAGCCAGAGTTCATCTATTTGTTCATTTTCAAGCTTTATGAATATGTTGAAGCAAATTAATGTGATGTTAAGACATGCTCTACAAGACATGCTCCCAGAGTCCTAAGAACAATTAACCTTTAGAGATAACCCTCGGGGAGTTATTGGATTTTGCTTTTTTTCTCTCGGTGTTGGTTCAAATAATTATACCGTGAAGATATTTATCAGTTTCTGGTCAAACTTAACATGTTCATTGCTTTGCAACAGCTGAATGAATTTGCAATTTGATGGCTGAATGCTGTGTATTGATGTGCCCTTAATGACATCCAATTATGTCCCCAGACTCCACACACACATTATTTAGAGCAATAAAAAGTAGAGATGAATGTGCACACAGAATATAAATAATTAAATAATAAATAATTAATAATTAACTCACTCACTAACAGGGATTCTTGCCTTTTTTCAACGATACACATTCCATCAACACCTGTATTCAGTTTGGAACTGCAATTTCATTGAACTTACCAGATGTAACGACAGCAGTCCAATTTCTACATAATTAGATTTTATAATTAGGAAACAAATGGATCTTCCTGAACATCTTCCTCAGCATAAGCCAGACAGACGCGTGCTGGGAAAATGTCAAGTGCACCAGCAGGGACACTCCACCTACACAAGAGACAATCAGATGGTGGAAGGAGGATATATTAGAGAAAGACCTCAGCCCCCCACTCGAGTCTGCCACCAGGTGTCCCCGCATATAAACCTTTAATATCTGCTGTAAGACGTCAAACTTGAACCCTGATAAAGACCCTTTACTGATTTTTATTTGGCTATGTATTTAAACTGTAAAAATTAGGTAATGTCCATATTTATTGATGTTTTGTCAGTTACTTCAA
>JAQNCA010000030.1:14325730-14345804 GCA_029783725.1 Acanthurus tractus
TTTTTATTTGGCTATGTATTTAAACTGTAAAAATTAGGTAATGTCCATATTTATTGATGTTTTGTCAGTTACTTCAAACCGTAAGAAGAACGTGAGAGTGTTTTGTTTGTCCTTTCCAGGTTACTGTTCGTAACACAGAGCCAGGTCTTTCTCCATAGCACTGTGATGGCAATGGAGAAAGCTCCAGCTTTATCATTTTTCTATTTGTTAAAAAAAAAGCTTTAGCTTCTTTATGTGACTTTAAACCAACCGCAGTCATCTTGGGTGGTTTTAAGTCAACAATTTAGCGACTGGGACTAGGAGAACAGTATTATATAGATAGTAGAAGTGGAGAAGAATGCTGCCAGCAATACTCACCCAAGGACAGGCTTAAACCCTCAGTCTTTACCCCAAACTAGGCTACTGCAGAAACATGGCGATGCAACATGGCGACTTCTTTGAAAAGTAACCTGCTCTCTCTGTAGATAAAAGGGCCTGTTTTTATTGTCAGGAGATTGTGCACTAATGAAAACATAACCAAAAAATATATTAAATTTCTACCATTTTCTGCAAATAGATCCCTCCAAATCTTACGTGCATGACCTTTAAATGCAAAGTTAAAAACATACACTCCCAATGAAGGATTACAGAATGTAAATGTTTCCCTGCTCTCAACAGTTCATTTCCCCTTTTGATGCCTTTGCAGGCACCGTTTTCCCCTTCATGGTGGATATTATTGCACACAGTGAAGTACTAATAGAAGGCTAAGAAAAAACTTCAAGTAGACACCTCATGAAGGGAATGGATTATTTTCTGACCTTTTTCTAAATCACAATGATCTTTTGAAAGCAGCTAAAACCTTTCACAACCGCGCCACCATGAAAATGTATTTGAGGTGCATTTATGGCCTGTGGAAAATAATCCCTCTTTAGCCGAGGCGTGTCAAAGAGAGTTCAAATTCATTCTTTTACTCACAAAAAACACTGTTGACTTTTGAAATTTACATTTTGGGAAAGAAATTGCATGTTTTTTTTTAGCAGCAAGACCCTTAGGAACTAATGAATTTGAGCTGTAAAATGAAAAATAGATGAATACAGATAAATTGGTAAGTAAAACATTTCTCATATGCATAGCTCACGCTGGTCCTGTCATGGCCTGTTAAGTGGAAACTCCTGTTGAAATTGATGTGAGTCCAGCACTGATTAAACATCAAGTCTTGTCTCAGCGTACAAGTCGAATTGCTCTCTAGCTGTAGCCCTCCCAATCTCTCCCTCTATTTTCTGTGTGTTTGAGCCTGCGGCCATCTGTGGCTGTATAACCTCTAGTTCCCTCCGCATGGGTCCCATAACTGTGGCCCATTATGTGAGGGGGAGATGGAAGTAGCCCGTAGGGTCTTCCCACAGCAAGGCTGACCAACTGGGGCAGAACTGCAACTGAGCTTCAGCAGGGTGCAGACATATCTGAAGGCTCTGAATGCTCTTATGTTGGCTTTGTTAATGTTTATGGTTGCACCCTGCATTAATGCAGCTGATCTGAGAGTTTGCCACTGGCACTGAATATCTAAGAAATGTTTGCTGTTGCATCGCTAAAACTCATCATGGACCATATATGCATGATTTTAGGCTCATGTTTTGCTATGAAGGCTTCCGGGTAATTTTGGAAATATACAGTTTAGAGCAAAAAAGGTGGTTTTAATTAACTTTTAGATTTTTTTTCACATGTGTATTGTATTAAAATGAAATAAAGTAAATATAAATCACTAATTACTAAGTAAAATAAGTAAAATCTTTCCTTTACATTCAGGGGTCACAAACAACGTAATACTGCTCTTACCATAACAGTCAGTCAAGGAAGAAAAACATTTTAAGGAAATTGAATGTGCTGTCAGAGTCAACATTAGTGTGAACTGCTGTTATTTCTCTGGCCAGAAGCCACACATAACAAATGAACCCCTTTGCTCACCAACTTCCAGCAGCGACCCTGTACATTTGCCAGCAGAATGTCCTTATCCTGTTGAAAAATTCTGAAAAAATTTCTTGGATCTGGTAAGTTGTATTAAGCAGCAGAATTACAGGATTTCTTAAAGAAATGGAGTGCAAAAGGAGTAAGGCTTTGCAGGGCCCAAAGGGGCCATTCTGTGTATTCTTAGAGTGTTCTCATGTTAAATTTGATGTTGTGCAGAAAGGTCTCACAAATGTGCTGAGCTCCTGCCTGTAGAATTCTTGCTATGACTGTTTGGAGTTTGGAAATAACAGCATTTCAATGTCTAATGTAGTATATATTTTAATGATATTTTGCAAAATGAGTAAAAGTAGTGGCCAAGTCATCAAATCATTTCATTTCCAGATTCTTGTGTCACTCCTTCAAAGCGAGACAGCTGCTTTCGTCAGTCGGCAGCAGATGACGACTCCCACTTTCATAGTCGAATAAACCAGAGTGTAAAAACACAGATGCCTGCTACAGACAGCACTGCTGTTTGTCAGTGCACTGAAAGCACCGCCACCTATTTCGTGCAGAATTTATTGTGTGGTGGTGCATTGTGTTTTCCTTTTAAACATCTTCCGCACACACGAGGAACTCATCTCCGCTCACACAGGGCACAGTGATTGAAGCTGCAAAGGGATTCCTGGAATTGCTTTTCCTTTTGCAAAAGCTAACAGAGGAGACAAAGGACGGTGATCAGCAGAGAGACAGGGGAATGAGGGGAGTGATTGAAAAGTCCGTCGCTGGCAGGTTTGTATGCCTCAGTGGAAAATCTGCCTGAGTGAGGCCGCTCTGAGGCTGCTGCGGCGCTTCCTGGAGCGAGCTTGAGCCCATTCTTCAACCCTCACCCTCCTCACAATAGGCCAATAGTTTAATTAGCTTTGTAACAGTGAGTGTTGGCAGCCGTCCTTCTCTCTGTTCCCCACAGGACTTCTCACCTCAAACACTGTCCCCTACTGGTTGGCTGAGGTCCCATAGACTGTGCCACTCCCTCTGATCTGCCTCTCTTTCACTCTCTAGCTCTCACTGTAGCAAACACACTCGTTTTTGTTTTTTTTTTATGCACAGCACAAGAGTGAAATATGCATTGAAATGTCTGTGCATATTTAGTGAGTTAGTTACACACACTATCACTTGTATTAGTATTAATACACTTTCTTTTGTATCGAAATATATGTAGATTTTCTGTGTGATGAAGCTCACAGATATTTTATTTGCCTGGGAATTTTCTGTGAGTGTGAATTGGATATTCATGGGTTTTTGATAACGTCTGATGTGTATGACTCCATACTGCAGACACTGAGTGGAAATGTAGATTTGTTCGGAATGCTATTTTTCCAGCCGGAGAGCTCTGAGTCTGTCCTCAAAGTGCTGTGACTGAGGCATGGCTAATCACTTTAAACAAGGCTTTTTGTTCCTGCCGTCTTCACTTGGCCTAACATGGCTGGAACATGGTTTTATCCCTAGCTCGTCTCCCTTCGTCGCAGACTCACCCAGCCATCTCTCTGCACCTCAGTCCTCTCCTTACTCTCTTCACGTGGTATCGACCGCAGACTCTCTGTCAAAAATCCTGCTGATTAGTCCCCGAGAGACCAGTGGAGACGTTCGTGCAGGCTTCTTTATTACGTTTAAAAACACACAGTGTGACCCAAAATCAGCAGCGGCTTCAATGTAATGCTGCGCCGCTTTTCTCATCATGCGCCTTAAACTCATCAGGACTGGGAAAAAGAGTAAAACCACAGATGGATGTGGGGTATCAGTGGGCTGCTGCTTTCAGTTTTACACATTCCATGTTCGCTGCAAAAACCAGCTGAACTAAAAAAAGTCTAGTCTTTCAGTCTGCAGCACATGAGGACTAGTTCAGGGCAGGTTGATGGCAGAACACTAAACCAATAACAATTGAAAGCCTCATATGCAGGCAGTGACATTTAACAGAACCCTCTCAGACTTGAACTCAGTTAAATCATGTCCTTGCTTCACCTCTCGAGAATGGAGAAAATGAGGAAGAATTAACAGAGGCAGGGGGAGGTTTATGTGCCATGACAGTTAGGACAGTTAGGATTTGGGTTTTATTTGGTGTCTCTCTGGCTGTCTCTCTTGGGATTGAGTGTGAAAGCACATCCTTATGTGTGATTGCTGGATGTCTATTCCCATTTGTCTACACGTCCATCTTTCTTTGAGTGACGGCCTGTCTCTGCAGCGGCTACCGCGTATACCGCACACATATAAATGAATTCCTACAGACAGAGGCACACATGCAGACACTCTGGGATGAATATTTGGGCACACACTGGACCGGCCACTTGGCTTGAGACGCAGAGAGATGGATGCAAAACACCACGCGACTGGGCAGGTGGCAGCTGCACCAGGAAGTAGGTCCACAGCAGGCCAAAGGACCATGTGCTCATAGGAACTGCCCGGATACTAGATGATCAGGTGGACGTTGACGGCTGGTTGGGTGGCAGCCCAGAAAGGGTGGCGGAGCAGGTGGAGGCAGGAAGGAGGGGAGCAAAGAGTTTGAGTTTGATTTCAGTTTGGGTTTGACCCTCTGAAGCATTTATTTGTTCAGCTTTTCTTTTGTTGGGATTTTCAGTGCTGTGATTGTTGACATTGTTGTCAGTCAGATTAGCATTGTTGTTCAGAAGATGCCGCATAGGACAGTTAATGAGTGCACAGAACCATCTGGAGTACCAGGTTGTCTGTTTTCACAGGAACTGAAGCGGATCCCTCAGTGTCAGTTCAGAGAGGTGTGTTTAGTTTGCTTTTCCCTTTCTTTCATTCTCTTTCAGGAGTTAAGAGCTGCCTCTGAAAATACGGCCTTGTTCACACATTCACTGTACTTCCTACATAAGAGACATACAGTATTACACTCCACTGAGTTATAAATTAAATTTTCATACACTTTTGATTCATCAGCATTTTGCATCTTTGCTGACATGTTACAAGTTGCATCATCAACTATGCATCTATAAATTGTGATGTATTGCATCATGGGAATGTTGGCAGGTAATGCATATGCCATGGACACAATGGGCCCCATCGTACACTTTTCGCTGTGCGCCAGTGGCACATTGGGTGGGTAAAGTCTTAATTTATTCAGGGGAGTTTCCAGGTGAACCTTTGCCACTTTGTTCCAGGAGCAGCAGAGGAATCCTGCTCTGCCCTACACAATGCGCCACTTGTGCACAGCGGGTCGTCCAATGAGCTGGTTAGAATCATCTCATCAATTCATAGGTGTTTCATGGGTGTTTTTCTGGCCAAAAATGCATGAACCAATCAGAGAATCGTACTATCGTACACCCGGCGCAAACATAAATGGCTGAATTTCAAGGATTTATTTATTTATTTATTTATTTATTCATTCATTCGTTTATTTGGCTGGACAGGGACAACGCTTTCTTTCAGCCGCTTGTTAGTATTGAATTTAAACGAAGAAAGGCGATTCAGCGATGAGGAGACAGAACTCTTGGCTCAGGGTTCATGTTATAGATAATTATTATTATTTAATCCTTGTTTTTTTGATCAAATAAATACGCTGACACGAACACAGCAGTTGCTCCAGCTGTCAGGGAACGATCTGTTAAAGACGATCCGACAGTTGTGATCCTGTCCCATCTATTGAGATTAATTTGGCTTTATAAATACAATCATTCCTAATTTGAAATTTAACGTGAGATACACACACTCCCATACGCAGGCTGTTTACTTCAAACTTCATATTTTGTGATCAAAAATATTTTCAGTGCACACTTTACTAACTTCACTAAATTTGTTCAAAGCACGCTTAAATATTTTAAACTGCTTAGAGGCAAACACAGTAAAGAAGGTCCTGGCCGGTCTGAACTCCTGGCGCATTTGACCTCATTGCGCCGGGTGTATGATAGCAAACGCGCCAGGACATGCCTCCATTCCGCCTTCATTCTCAGACCTCCCGCCCCTCGGCATACAGACCCAGCGCAAGTTGGTTTGCTATCGTAAAGGTGTCAGGTGTACGATAGCAATGACACCTGCGTCACTGGCGCACCACGTTTGTGCCGGGTGTTCGATAGGGCCCAATATTTTTATTCACATTCGGGATTTTTTTGATGTGATGTAATATGTTTTAAAGGGTTGATTGCTCTTGTGGTTGGTGTTACACTTACTTGGCTGTGACTGAAGCAGGTTCTGATGAAGCTTATGCTGCCATCTGTTAGTTGTCTCTTATAGGCCGTAAAAGGTTCAGTGTGTAGGATTTAGGGGATATATTTGTAGAATATAACAGAAATAGTCTGTTATAGTCTTGATTATGTTTATATTAGTTTATAATCATCTAAAAATAAAGAGTCATGTTTTTATTAGAACAAGTCTTTTATATCAACAGAGGGAGCAAGTCCTCTGTCATGCAGTTTGCCATGGTTGACCACTACATTTCTACAGTTGTTCTGAAAGAGAAGCTTTGGGTTGTTGAAAAGAGAGTGATCTTCAGTTGGATGCACTTTTTCACCTGACCACTAGGTGCCACTAAATCCTACATATATGGTCTTTAAAATCTGTTTCTTCATCAGATTCTTATATAAACATGTATGAATCAACCAAGATTGTTTTATTTTACTGATTTTAAAAAATGTGGGTCTCCTTAAGAAAAAGGTGATGTCATGTATCTCTGTGCTCTGATCAAATGTGATCAAAAGTCCTTACGGTCTCAGTAGAGAAGAAGAGAAGATGAGGGTTTGAGTGATAAACTCTCAATAAGTAACTTTTTTTCCTTTAGATTTCTGCTCATGTTGTCAAAAATGTCAAAGGTTACAGAAATATACTTTCATATTTCTCAGGCTTAAAATATGCACCGCAAGTTCAGCTGACACAGTACTACACTTCAGTTTCACTGCTAGCTGGTAATTAAACAGTTCTTTTTTGAAACAGCTTTTACAATTTTTGCATCAAGCAGCTCAAGTATTTTCCACAAAGAATTTCATCCATGTTTTTATCTGAGGGTTTTGGTTTTTTGGTGATAAAGAAAGCACATTGTATAAAGACATAGACTCCTCTTTAGAGCTCACAGAAACATGTTGAAACCAGCCAAGAAAGGCTTTTTTTTTTAGTCAAGTAATCTCAACTGGTAAACTGGTTTCAACACAGGGATTAATTAGACAGAAAAAATCTTTATAAAGGGTAAAGTTTTCCTCAAATTGTCTCATCCTCATTGATCCCAAATGGAGACAGAAGAAAAGAAAGAAAGGCACATGTCTCACGCTACATGCACAACAGGAACAACGGGTTGTAAGGGAGAAAGAGAGTGAGAAAAAGACAGTAGCGAGCTGAAAATACTGGCTGAAATGCTCCTCTCCCACTTTCCTCCCTTCATGTGAGCCCATATGCAGGTTAGTAGAATTGAAGGCTGCAGGTTGTGGAGACAGCAATTGGCTTCCTTTGTGTTAGTGGAATTGACAGGCAGCAGAGTGCTGAAGCTGCTACAGGGTATGTGGTTTAGCTGAGTTGATAGACAACGCTTTTTTTTTTCTTTCTTTTTTTTCACAGTGAGCTGGGATGCTACAGGCAGAATGATTAGGATGCGCAGTCAAATGGAGTTTCCTCAGCCGGTTGGCTGAGGTCAGCAGAGGTCTTTATGTTTGTGTGGGAGATCGTTTGTTAAGCAGAAATAATGGTGCACATTAAATGCAGATGCTGTATCTATGACCTTTAAATGACCCTCAGGACATACTTTTGCTCAAATGAGGGTGATCACAGAGCTCTTTCACACCAGAGGCACTTAGGCTTTTTTTAAAATTTACTTTGGCTGTTTAGTTGTTGCAAGAGCATACAGGAAGTGTTAACAGGTGGAAATGTTCAAGTCAGGCTCAGCTTCTCCATTTGTGAATATTTTCCACTGCAACCCTTTAATCAGGAGTTTCGAGGTGAAAGTGTGCGTGCAAGTCTAATATCTTCAATGAAATATGTGTTTGGCTTGACACATCATTATCACCTCTTAAGCACATTTGAATTGCATCATTGTGTTAAGAATATAATAATAGTGTAATTCATAATGCGAAAAAAATTATGGATAATTATGATAAGGTCATAACATTATTAGTATCTAAATTAAAGACAGCAATTATTGCAAAAATGAGCTGTTTCACAGTGTAGTATTTTTGTCCTTTTTTACTAAGTACTTAAACTGTCAGATGATGTCATTTTTGCCAGAGAAAACACTTTGGATCAGGCCTGGTCAGCTTTATAAACTGTTTTTAAAATAATAGATTTAGTCCAGCTAACAAGATTAAAATGTTTTTTCCAATCATAAGCAAAATATGTACAGTTGAGTTTGTCATACTTATATTATTTCTTAGAATTACTTCAGAGACACAGCATTTTTGTCATTTCAAGACCATTTTATGCCCCTGATATTATAACTGAGAGGTGTAATAATTCAAATGAACCCTCTTAAAGAGCAATGAACATGTCATTACTAAGAGTCAGACATTAGATTGTAAATGTGAAAAGAAAAAATCAAAATATCTTAAATAAAATAAAACTACACAACCACAGCCATGAATAAAATTGACCCTTGGGCTCTTAAAAAAATGAGCTAAATAATTCGGCATGTAGGAATAACAAGAAAGCTTATTAGCCTTGAATATCGTTAGCTTCCCCTCTCCCACTTCAACTATGTGTGTGTTATTTAAAAGCTCAGTTTTCATTGTCATCAAATATGTTTTTGTGAAAATATAATAGAAAATTATTATTCCCGATCTTTTAATCACAACTTGGTCCTCTGTTAATCATGTTAAAATTTATAAAACTACTGTGAAAACAATATATAGTAAGTCATAGTTTGGACATATAAAATCAGTCCCAGTTTTTTTTTTTTTGTGTTAAAAAGGTTATAACACGTTATAACACTGAAATTTTCTTCAATCAGAAACCTTTATCTTGAATTATTTTCATGGAATTATACACTAATTAAAACATTTATTGAGATTACATTCAATTCTGCCTATAAATTGTCCTAAACCTTACACACTGACCTCAATAAACGTGTCAATTAATATGCACTACATAATGTCTGCCACTAGAGGTCTCTGATATGCAGAAACGTGGGATCATGAGATTTTTTTATTTCTTTTGTTTGATGAAAATCTTTCTGACTAGCTCACATAGCAGTGTTAATAGAAGAGGTAATTTATTAAAGTTTAATTCATGTTAAGTTTAGTCATGTTTTCTCACTTTTTGATTAGTGTTACGCTAAAAATTGGCAACAGGCTATAAAGTGAAAAGCAGTGGGCCTACCCAAGCACTGAGTTTGACAATTGTTGGAAACATTTGAACATTTGGGATAAAGTAAATAGACAACTCAATAAATTATACAACTAAAATATAGTCTTATTGAATAGTATTATGTGGAAAAGTGAAATCTCATGCATTTAAGCCCTGTGATGAATCAAAACAAAGCAGTTTCTGGCCAAATGCTAAATTTCAAATCTCATTATATGTTCGCAAAATTTAGAAGAGACCATCTGCTGCCGATGTTTCAGTCTCTCACTGAAGTTAATGTTCTAGCCAGCAGACATGTGGCGTGTCTTACAGTCCTTCACCATGTCAAGGACCTCCTCCACAGCACTCTGCAGACACGCTGTCGTTTTTAGTCACTTGCTTTGAACTTACATTTGCAAATTAGTTCCTTTATACTTCTGTCAAATCTAAAGGAGTCCTATAATGAAACAGATGTGGAAAATGGAGCCACTAGATGGGAGAGATTTCCTCCTGCTAATGAAACTGATGAGTTTATGGACTTTTAAATATGCTTTTCCGTCATGATCCACTTGTGTCTTATTTTCTGTGGAGGTGAAGATAAATGCAAAGTGGAGATGAACGTTATGCAGGCGCAGCAATCCACCCCTACCTGAGAGGAGACATCAACTCAAACTAGAACTCAAAATAGACCAACATTTTGAAAAAAAAAAGAAAAAGAAAAAGAAGGAAAGCATGATAATTAAAATGAACTCCTTATCAGCTGTGCGAGCTGAGAGTTATCCTACCCCCTACCCTAAACCCACAGGAACTGCGAAGTGGAATAATTGATGTTCTGTTTTTTTTTTTTTTTTTTATTCTTGGAGAAGGAGAAACAGGAGACAACAAGCTCAGATTGCTTTTGTCTTAGCATCCTTGTTTTCCCTTTGTGTTACCCTCAAAATAGCACAGACAGGCCTGATATTGGAAGAATAATATTTTTGAGCCTCACACCGACATCTGAGATACTTTTATCAGCGCCCCACCATCGAGGGTGAAATATTACAGCAGTCTTTTAAAGTGAAGGAGAAATTAATTTCAGGGAGAATAGGAGTTGACGGGCATCTTAGAATTCAGTGTGAATACAACTGTAGGAAGCTTTTGTGTCATTGTTCACCCTCAGAAGATAAAAGGGAAATGTTCTGTGTAACTTTACTTCATTTGAATTACAGTGTGAAAATGATCAGGGGAGCAGAGGAAGGTCACTGGGGGGGTGTTTGTGGTTTTTCTTTTTGCTGTAGGGAGGGTAGGAGCCTTTAAACTTTTTCTCATCTCACAGTTAGATTGTATTTAATACAAAGTAAATAATGAAATGTGGACTTTGTGTGCACCACAGGTCTCAAATTAGCATTTTGCCATTTCAGATCCACTGTGGTGTCTTTGTGTCGCGTCAATTCCCCTCAGTGGATCAGATACAAGCTGACAGGATCAGTTTGGCAGTTTTTTAGAAACAGAATTGATGTTGATCTTTATTCGTTCTTGTTGATCATTTCATCCCTAAGCAAAAGCTTGTTTTACACCTACAGTCAGTCCTACTTTAATATGATAAGCTACACGTAGTTAGCAGTAAAATGTGTCCTAACATGTTAAACGTGTCACAGGGATCAAAATAAGGACTGTAGCAAAATTAGAAGCAGGTAGTTAATTTCTGAGGTTGGTTGTTGCCATTAAAAATGTACTGGAGAAACGTATGGTGGGAAATGAAGAGACAGCAGTTTGTTTTACAGTGACAATTTGTCTAACTTTGCAACACACTGGATTGGCCGCCGGCTTTGCTAATTATTATCTTTCAAGGCTGGTAACTAGCACAAGGCTAGCAACACACCAGATAGGCTACTGACCTCTGCTAGACATAAGCATCTTGGACTGGTTATTGGCATGCCAGGGTTAGGTGGATTAACTACTGATATTATTACTTCTCCTGTATGTTGTCGGCAGATTGGTTCAAATTTCATTCTGCTGCAGCCACCAACAGCAATTTAATCAGCTGAATCAGTGAACAGCTCTAGGTTTAATTTAGAGGGCACTGGCTCAAGTTTTTTGTGCACAACTGGCAAGGTAGGTTTAATAATTCAGCGGTGTCATATTATTTTTAGATATTATGAAGAGTGTTTTACATTTTTCCCAATATAAAGGAGTCCAAAAGATATTAATATTGCTAGGAGGCTCATCTTTTACAAAAAGTTTTTAAGTTTTTTTTTTTCTGGTTTACTTTATATAAAAAAAACCCCACTAAATTCAGCCCACCCCAGTAATATTCTTTCATCCATTTATTTACCTCTCCTCCTCCAGATGCTCTGCTTGAGGATATTTCAGGTCAGCCCACCCTGAAGCTCAGCATCCTCCTACTGTACCTGTTCACCATCCGCAGCCCTTTCTTTTCTCAATCTGTTTCCTGGCCCTCTCTGTGTGACCGGGCCCATCCAGCCACCAGGGTTGAGTTATTAATGCCCGGGGAGGCAGAGAGATGATTTCATTGCGTATTCAGGTGTGGGGATGGATAGCTTTCAGAGGCAGCCAAGGGAGTGCTGGGGAGGAGAGCCTCTGTAGAGAATAAATATACCTGTCTCCTGCTGATGCATCGGGCCACACTCACTGCAATGCAAATCAGCCACACTCATCCCCCTAACTGCCTCCACTATTACTCACCCATTTCCCACCTGGATCCCCACCAGCCAGACACTCATTCACCCCCAGACTCAGATGAGACTTTCTGTGCAGAGTGGAGGAGTTCTCAGGTACGGGCTGTCTTCCCAGCATGGTTTAGTCCCTGTTTGTAGGCGATGATATCACAGGCATCCATGCCTCATCATCACGCCGCATTTCCCAGGTGACTTCACAGGTCCTGGTGTTCATTACCCAGCCTGACTGCCAGATAATTAAAGGCAGAGGCTGGATTTGACATTAAAGCAAAGGTTGAGAATGGTTTCTTGGAGAACACATTGCAGCTTTTGCTATCTTTGTAATAAGTGAGAGGCTGGGTTTGAAGTGTTTTGGTCTATGACTCTAAATTGGCTGTGTTTTCATTTGAACTCAGACTATCAGTCTAAGGCTAAAGGACTGGAGTATTTTATTTCCAGGACCTCATGAGTGCACAGCTGGTGTGTTCATCCCTCTTGTTCAAATACTTTTTGTTTTTTCGTTTCTTTTTTTTTTTCAATTTTCCACAGAGACTGGACATGAACCTCTCTTTTACAATGCTGAACACTGACGCCTAGGGCCTTCACTGCCGCTGCATTTCAGTGGTTATCAAGTAAAAGTAGTTGAGCAGTAGATAGAAGAGGATACATTGTTAATCAAATTATCAATTCCTGACAAAAAGGTCTGAAGTACTACTGGTAAGGGGTTAAGTAATGTACACGGGGGCTGTATGAGGGTAGGTGAAATAGCAGAATCCTAAGGTGACTCTAAAAATAAGCTTTAAGTTTTAATACATTTTACAAATAAACAACCATCTGATTGGACTGAACAGCCAATTTGTCTGAGCAGGAGATATTGTTGATTCCTTGCAGGAAAAATAGAAGTTTTTTTCCCTTTCCAAATACCTGCTATGCTGTTTTTTCAACATGGCATAATGTCAATTATTTGATTATTTAAACAAACCTGTTTTCTCTGGTAAAGTATTTCCACTCCGTTTATTGTAGTCAAGGATTGGGATGTGCAGCCATGTTTCTTTTTCCCTTTAGCTCTTGCTGCACATCTGCAGCTTCAGTGCCCCTCACTACACAGTGCTAAAGCCATGTATGAGAACTTTGACTTGTTACCTTCCTACAGCACCATTAGATGTATTTCTACATTACCACTACTTTGTCACTGCATTGTGCTAAAACCACAGATAAATGATAAGTCTACAATAGTGCGCAGGGTCGACTTCTGGTTTTGACAGTTGACTAAAAAATAAGTTGATTATTGTGTGAAACCCTTACTGGTAGCCTGGAATTTCAAGGAAATTATGACAAAGGATAAGTGCAGTTATTTCCAGACTTTGATCTCCTCCCCAATTTTCCACAGAGTGGTTTTGAGTTATCTCTGCGAATATTGAGCATTTGTGCTGCAAATCAGTGAGCTGGATCAATTTATGGCAGAATTGGGTTTTTTCATATAGTCCTGTGTGCCTAAAAAATTGGGCAAGGTGTTAAATGCAAAAAATACCAGAATACAACTGCTCAAAATGAGACGGAAATGTCATCTGTTTGCACTTTGCTTCCATCTTCGCACCGACGATGGCAGCGGTTGGAGGCACAACATTTACAAACTGTCTCTCCATCCTTATGCTCATACGTCACATTCTTGTGAATGTCAAATCTTGACAACCTTTGAGCAAATTTCAAAACAAATATCAACCTGGACTTGATGAAGATGAACTCATCAAGGGTAAAAGGCTAAAGTTCAAGGTCACAGAAAATGTTTTTGGCCATGACTTAAGAAGTCATATGCCAATTTTGGCATAATTTCACATGAATGTGTGCTAGCATAAAATGATGAAGTGATGACATTTTAAAACTCAAACCTTGAATTGTTGGCGGAGGCAAACGACCATGATGCTGTAATTCTAGTTAATTCTTTTTCACACAGCATCACTATTGTTTTGGATTTGAATTTTAGTTTTTGCATTAATGTGAAGAAGCATTAGTTTTTGTTCTGTGTCGTACATGCTGGACTCAACCAAAATAAACATTCACGTCTGTCGTTGTAACTAGAGAGGCTTTGTCTATTGTTTTCAATAAACTATACATTACAGCATTTCATATGCTGTGATGCTTTACCCTCCAGGCTGCATTTCATCTATATTCTTGTTACATACCAACCTTCTTAGATATTTATTGCTCTATGCCCCCAGTTATTGGTAGTCAAAGGGCCCTGAAATTCCACTTATGTGTTCACTCTCCCCCAATTATAACACTTGAGCTAATTTACACAAGCACTCTCACATGCAGCTTTTTACAATCTTTGTAGAGGCTTATATGACAATGTGGTACTCAAACAAGTACTGCTAATTTACAATCTGTACAAGTACTGCCCTGTGGTGTTGGACTCTGCCGTTTTGTTCTGCTCAATCACTAAACTGAATCTTTCAAAAGCCAGTCAAAAGATTAAGTGCAGTGTTTCACATCATATGATTGCCTTCTCTATGTAATGACAGACCATTCTTTTTCTTTGAAATGTTACAAAAGAAAAAGTGCACATTTTGAGATTGGAATTTGTGGTCTTGACTGTGGCTCTATAATTTAAAATATCGCCTCAGATGTTATTGATACTAGGTGATAGGAGCTCAGCCGCTTCTTTGATTTCATCCTGTCGCTATTTTGTGGTGTTTGATTTATTCAAGTGGAAAGTTGTCAGAGTAGCAGCACCTTAAATGAGCTTAGGCCGACATCCTTATGTGTAAAACATATGCAAATAAAGGGGATAAGCAGAGACTCTGACTTTATTCACTCTGCATAGCTGACACTCTAATTAGATAGCCAGCCAAGGGGATTACAAAATTAAACAGGAAAAGAGATACCAAATCTAACACAGAGGCCTACATGCGACACTAACAAGTGACACGAGCAGAGACAGACTCACAGCTTTGATTAACTGCACATATTAAACTATGCAACATTTTTACAGATCACCGTGAAAGTGGCAGCAAATTGGAGTGTGTGGTAAACAAGTTGCCGCCTTCTTTTATGTCCTTATGAAATCAAAAAGGAGCCTCTGCTTCCAATCGTGTAACACAGTATAAATTCCACAGTATAAACCTGAAGCTGTTTTGCTTTGCAGTAAAGTCTTAGAGTCGATGCATAAATTTATTTATGGGCTGATGTGTGGTGATGCTCTTCACAGTAAACACCAAGATAAGTGTTCAAACAATTCGACCAAGATCTCTTTAACCCAAGTCTGTAAATCACTCCCCATCTCCTCATCATCATCTTCAGTCCCTTCTCATCACGCTTCCTCTCTATTTCCATCACACTTAGGTATTCCTCCAACAGCACAGTGTTGTACGACATGCAGGGCACCACAGCGGGCTGTTTTGGCACTGCTGAGTTGTTTCAACTTGTTTCTGCACGTATTGCATCCTCGAAACAAGTTTTTCCTGTCTTGTTTGCAAAGATTTGATTAATCTGTTTTTCCATTTTGCTTCCAACGACAGACACAGCATGTTCCTTCTGAAGGCTTTCCTTATACATTTAAAATGCTGGCAAGCCTGGTTAGTAGATCTGACGCCTGGGTTGTGATGAAAAGAGAATGCTTAAGCAGTCTCACTGACAAATTTATGATATTGGACCTATGATTTGTTTTCGTTTGTTGCCCAGAAATTTTGACATAGGGTATTTATATTTTAAAATAAAAAAAAAAACAGAGAATGAACTCTACAAAGCTATATGATTAAAATGGAGTTGAATTTATAGCAGGGTGTAACAGCAAAAACAACAGATCAAACTGTGGAACATGTTTTAACCTCGGCCACAAAATCTTGGCAGTATCTGACTTTGCATTGGTCACTGCACTGAATTATGCCTTAATTATTCAAGTAAAAAAATGGCCACTGACACCTTACACACCCATTGGTCTCCGGGAGGAGCTGAGGAGGTGAGGAGGGAGTGTGTTTGTCATGATAGATGAGCTGAATCTCTCCCTCCTGCTGCGTTGTGAGGAGATGACATTCGCGGGAAGCGCTTGCCTCGCAATCCGGCTTCCTTCTTCTGGATGATGAGACTTTTGTAGGGAGGAGTCTGCAGGCTTCATTTACCAAAGCAGTGGGGAATAATATAGTGGCAGCGTTTGGATGTGTCAGGTCCCATATCTCTGGCTGTTCTATTAGAAATAGACCCCAGTGTGGGACAATTAACCCCTGGCCTCAGCAGCAGATCTGTGCAGTAACAGCCCAGCACGGGACAATAAATCAGACCTAGAGGGAGAAACCCACACTCCCTCCCCTGCTGGTTGGCTGCTGCTATCACCCAATGTGCCCGGCTTACATGATGGTAGATATGCTCTAGTGTTATCGTATAATCACTGCAGGTGCAAGAGTGATGTAATAGGTTGGCTGGGGACACTCGGAGTGCGTTTTTACTGCAGTAAATACAAAGTGTAGAGAAAGTGTAACACCTCTGTAACTGTAAAACTGTTAACCAAAGACATCAACTTAGCTTCTTCACGGCAAGGCATGACAGACGTTTTTATTTATTTTAATTACCTGCTGGATGTTTGCTTGTTGTTTCAAAGTAAAGTAAGAGGCTGGTGTCTGTATCCAAATATGGAGGGTGTTTCTTCCTCAAATTTTTTAACATATTCACTGATTAAGTAACACCGTGTCTTTTTAAAACTAACAGGGTTTTTTTGAATTATCACACCACTGGTGATGTTGTGTGATACATTTCATTTTCTACAGCAGCATCACAACTAAAAGCCTGCTACTGTTTCAGTGGTGGAAAGCTGATATGGAGCAGCGGTAGGAGATGTTCATTTTACATCAGCTGTTACATAAAAGACCAGTGTGTAGAATTCAGTGACATCTAGTGGTGAAGTAACAGATTGCACACAAATGAATAGCTTTCTGCTGCACTTCCTTTTCAGCCATGGAGGAGAGACTATGGTGGAAATGAAACTTGTGAAAAATGTAAAAGGCCCTCTTTAGATGTGGGGTTTGTCCTTTCTGGGCAATTGAAGAAACAACAGGGCGGCTCTGTAGAGGCAAACTGCTACCTCTGTGTGGTAATGAAAACACAATCATTCTTATTTCTTAGTGATTATACACTGATAAAAGCAAACTTATAAATATTATATTTCACATCTGCTATATTCTACAAATAAAATCGCTGAATCCTACACACTGGACTTTTAACACAGTTCCAGTGCAGCTGTAGGGAAGTGATGGAAAGTAAAAAAAGGCTGGTTTGTAGCAGAGAAATAAATTTTCAAACCACAGACATTCTTCTTCTTCTTCTTCTTCTTCTTCTTCTTCTTCTTCTTCTTCTTCCTCTTCAAAAAAGGAGCTTTATCCTATTGTCAGCACGGCTACACTGAGCCAACAAGTTTAACATGCTGCTGATTTAAGGAATATTAACTGTTTGATTTCCATCCACACTTCTATCAAGCAGAGCACTTCAGGGCATGCCAGTTATCCCCTTCAGCTAAATGCATGTATTCATGGACTGATGCAGCATCGTGCAATATAGATATGGTGCTTGAGGAAAACATCCAAAAAATGAAAGCTGGGTTGAACCTTGATTCTTTTTGATCATTAGCCAAAATGTGTTTGTGTTATAGATTATAGAGCCATCATATGCCAAAATTGGCACTGAATGCTTATTCTTTTACCACATTTTTATTTATTTTCTTTTAAATCAAGCAGAAAAATGTATTCTGTTTTTCATTTATTTATTTTCAACACAGTTTTTTTAAGAACAGCTGTATACACGAATGCAATTTTGGCATATTTTGTAATTTTAAGAAATGTTTATATTTTCGAATATTCACGAATCCTTTTGGCAGCAGATAATCTCCATCAGTAGCCAGTTTTTTCATACTCTTTCTTGTGTCTTGCATTTTATTTGGCCTCTAACAAACCAGCAATAACGTGTTCATGACTTGAAGCTGTGGCTGTCCCATGCCTCAGTTGTAAAAAAGAGAATAATGACTCCTCACCACCGTGAGGTCGACTGTGGTTTTGTCTGCAGCTTGTCATATTGAGACCATTTGTTTAATGGCAGATTAGAGAAAAGAATGAGCAGCAATAAAGCTGCAGACCACTAGGGTCACCTTCAGGACCTGCTCGTGGTTATTCCTATCATTAGCATGTCGCATCTCGTGCTGCCCAGCTCCAATTATTCCTGACACAGGCTCTGGTCTTATGACTGGAGGTTCAAGCTGCCCACTGTTGGACTGCAGCTCTCACACTGATGGACTAATGTGAAATATGGCAACAGATGCAGAGCGCAATGACTGAAACACATTATTCAGGACCCAAGGGCCATTAAAGCCATAGCTATTAAATATAATTTGAAAAAATTAGCTTTTTGGCGCATGGAATAGCAGGTTGTGAGGTATTATGATAATCACTACAATCCCCAGGGTGCCTGCTTTCCCCAAATGTTATTACTATGCGTATGCCTTTGTGAATGGGTTTCGGGATATGTAGTCTTGTTTGCGAATGCTTTATAGGAAGGGTAATTCTCCTCAGGTGCACGGGCAATAATTGCTTTTGCCGGGTTTGTGCTCTTTTGTGTGGCTGTGAAGTAATTATAGCTTGATATGTTGTTGGTTTGAGAGAATTTGGGCATATTGCACACATTTCATTACAGCACAGAATTGTCACGCACACACACCACAGTGAATGAGGCGGGCTATTTAACTGACATTTGTGCTGATTTTGAACATGTAGACCAAACTCACGGTTTCAGGTATTGCTAAGTGATGAGTAGAATTTCGCCTTAATCAATTACTAAATTAATCTAACCATTTTTTTGTATGCAGTCTATCAATCCAACCACTGATATCCTTATTGCTCTGAAGAATTTTCGAGAATTAAAAAAAAAAAAAAAAAAAATTAAAATCAAAACTTAATAAACCTTCTCTGGCAGATGTTTAATCCCTTAAATACCTAGTCTTAAATTTAAAAGACTGCTGTGACAAACTGATGACACACAAACAAAAACAAATGTTTGTATTGCTTTTCTAATAGGGACACTACCTTCACTTAATGGGAGTCTCAGCACCTCACACTAAACCTAACCATAACAACTAAATGCCTAAATCTAACCCACATTAAGCTTTATTAAAACCTCATTCTAATCTCAGCCCCAAAATAAACTCTTTACTCTCAAAAAGCAGTCTGGACCCTAGGGACCTTAGTTTGTTGTTTCATAAAGTCACATGAGGTCCCCAGGGATTGGTTTGTAGTCAGGTTAGAGTCCCCACCAGGCTCTAAAAACAAACACACACACACACACACACACACACACACACACACACACTCACATCATCTCCGGTTGGCTGAAATAACAACATCCACAGACTATAACAGTCTGTAGTGTTAGTCTGAGCCATTTTCTCACCTATATGTGGTTGCTCGGATAAACATAAAAATATTTAACAGTAGAATAACAACATTAGATTGAAAGGGGTCTTACATTATGTTTCAAGAACAGCAGCATTAAAAATATTTTTTAAACAAAGATACATTCAGAAAATCATGTTTGAAGTGATTTATGCTAACAGAAACATGTATTAATCATCCTAATGTTTGTTGCTTGGGTGGGGACAGAGCTAAAGCAGGACTTGAGGTGCTGTCTTTTTGCTGTCTTGCTGCTGTCTTGACAGGCACTCTTTGATGCTTTCCCCTTCAAGTTCTTGTGCACAGTGTTTGCACTGCTGTGAAAAGCCATTTTTAATTTGCAGAGCTTACAGAGGACCATAATGTTGGCTCTCTGTCTCAAATATTCCCAAACCGCAGGTTTTTAGCTGCAGCTCAGGTTCTGGGGGTTGTTTCAGCTTTTACTGGGGTGCTGCCTTATTACTTCATTGTTTAGGACACACTGATACACATCTTGCAGATTGACGAATATCCCTCATAAATAGCATATAGTACATTGATCAGTCACCTGTCACACTAGAAATAAGTTTACCAGCTCTTGTTACATGCTCATGCAGTCAAACTCCAGAAAGTTTGATATTGACTTCTGTGTCTGTTCTGGGTAATGAAATCTGAAAGTCAGCACTGTCTGAAAAAATGGACATTTGTCTTTGTGCAGTCATCCAGTAATGTGGAATTGAATCATCCAACACTTACCTTGTTCATCAGATTTGACACTCTCAGACGAATATCTCTTCTGCATGATAAAGAAGTAGCTTGGTG
>JAQNCA010000030.1:14345904-14373443 GCA_029783725.1 Acanthurus tractus
CCAACACTTACCTTGTTCATCAGATTTGACACTCTCAGACGAATATCTCTTCTGCATGATAAAGAAGTAGCTTGGTGGTCACCATCTTAACAGTGGAGACATCCACAAAGAAGAGATCTGTGTACTCCACCATTGCTATACTAAGAGTGTGCAGGCTGGACAATGGTGAAAAATAAATGTGCGCCTAATTTAGGCCTTAAACTTATCAATCATTTCTCATGTACTGGCGATTTAGCATTTATTGCAGACTATCCATTCCAAATGTTTTGCAACATATTTCTTTGGTAATGTAAAAAAAAAAACCCTCTTAAACTTACTCATATTAAACCATCTTCACAATTGCAAAAAGTGTGAAATATGTGTGGGAAAGGACCTATAGATAACTCTGTTAATCATTTGAGTAAAATTGTATTTCTTGTGTAACCTTTTGTTGCTGGAGCTGAGCAGCATCAGGTCTGCCAGTTGCGCTGGTGTGTTCACATCAATAATAAACACAGGTCACTGCTTTGGTCTGAAATGGCAGAGAGGTGGTCAGTGGGACTGCAGTTCACATTTCATTGCGGCCGGCTGCCTAGATTGGTTCAAATGTACATTTAGTGCAGAATGAGTGCATTTTTGGTTGTATGATTTTTCTCTCTGTTAACATAAGAAGATAAAAAAATAAAAAAGCCCAAATAAAATAAATAAAAAATAGAGAAAACCCACACAAAATTTTGATGCACTTTAACCACCAGTTTGTTATATTTTAAGAAATATTGACTTAGTCCAAGTTAGTGAATGTCTTTGGGTTTGGTATTGGTATTCAATCAAAGCTCTGAGTTTAAAAGATGACAGATGAATCAATAATGAAAACTGTGGTTAGTTGAAGCCTTAGTTCCGTGCTGTTTGTTTTTTTCTCCCTAAATGTTTTTACCTCTGTCTACATCTTAATATCTGAGCGCTAAAGCCTTGAATGTCCTTTTCAATAAAGGTTATATCTTTGCCTTTTTTCAGCCGCAGGCTGCACATTTGAAGAGGATTCAGACCCTAATCTGTGTGACTTCACCCAGGGGGAGGAGGATGACTTTGATTGGTTGCTGTTTCGGACGTACTCTTCACCTTATGCCAGCTCTGACCTCCTGCGGGGTGAGTGGTCCTCTGTTCTACACTTCTGTGTTCTGTACAAATCTTAAAGTAAAGGCCAATTTACACAAACAAACTCTTAGCTTGATGAAACCTCTTTAAAATGCTGCAGAGAAAGGTTGCAATAGTTTAAACTCCCCTTTTTCAACTGGAAACAAATGGGCAGAAAGAGTTGTTCAGTTTGCCAGTTATCAGCTGTCTGGTTTCAGAAAAGCATTTTAGCATGTGCCTTAATGCAAAATGCCAAGTTTCTTTCACAGGAAGTCTGAAAGCAGAGCTTCCCTCTTGTAAATTTGTATCCCTGGCAACAAAAGGGGTCCCCTCGGGAGAATATAATGATTCCAAAAAAAAAGAATATCTCAGTGTCCTTTGTGTGAAACACCACATAGGAGAGTGCCCGAATTAAGGAAGTAAATGTCATGTTGGTAAAGTTTTACAGATGAAACTGTGATGTCCCTTTTTCATTATGCAGCAATAATGAATGCTACAGAAAACTGAAAGAAAAACACAGCAGTAAAGCATCATTGCTGTGTAAATGATGCATCTCTCATCTATTCACAAAGCTTTAAACTCACAGGTTTTAGAATGTTGCAGACCACATCCTTTTGCATAAAGTTTCAACTCGTTACGAATCTTCGGTGCAAATTCGCCCAGAGATCGTGAGGCAAAAGACAACAGGCTATTTTGAGACATGCCAGTAATTAGTTTGTGCTTCTGTTTCTTTTTCAAATTGTCTGAAAAATAAATGAAGATTTGTTTGTGTCACTGCGGCCGACATTTTTAAAAAAGTGCAACTATTTGCAAATCAGCTTTTACAGATGTCCAGCCTCCATTATGCATCAGCTTTAATGAAGCACTCACCCCAGTTTTGTCTGTTTCCCGCCAACCCCAAGGATAATTTTATGTTAACCAGCCTCACAGGACTAATGGAAGCCAGCATTTTCCTGCCATCATCCTCTCTATTGGTGGTTGCCAGAGGGAGATGGCATGCATAGTTTATAAGGCGCTCCTCCATCTCTGCATTAACAAATACCTACAGGGATCTGACAAAGAGAAGAGTGCTGTTTCAGCTTCTCAGCAGAAATATCAGTAGCGGCAGTGAGCTCTCTGCTGGAGTGCTTCAACTGTGGAAACTTGCAATAAGATTAAGAAACTAACCTCCCTTGTGTATAACCAATCAATTCATCATATGATAATGAGAATTCAACCAACTGATGACAAAAAGCACGCTTTTTTTTGTTCACTGTATATGAGAGGGTGAAAAAGACCTTTCAAGTTCAATGGCATTAGCAATTTTATGAGCTTGAAAGAAAGGTCCAACATTTGACAGCAGGAGAGACAGTTAATGTGGCAGATATGAAGATAGATGAACCAAGTCAAATGTGTGAAGATGACAAGATAGGATGCAATCAGATACAGTGGATCATTCAAAAAGAATAAATCATGGGCCTCAGGGAATACACCATCCTCATGGGAAATATCGACTTGAGCAGCCTTTGCAAATGGTCAAAAACTTCCTGCAGGGATACATGGAGGAATTTCGAAGAGATGTGTAGTTGTAATATTTACTTATAGGACTGAAATTCCTCCTGGTTTGCTAGTATTCTTAACTTGAAAAATCCTAAATTTTATCCTACACTCTGAAACTAAATCCTTATTCCGCTCCTCATCATCATCATTCGAGTGAAAATCTGCCTGCAGCCACCAGCTAATTCACGCAGGCTATGAGATAATTAATACTTTCCCCTTTGGGTTTAATTAAAACTTACTGCCATGGCATTTAAAGTGTTCCAGGGCCTTCAGTGGAACAGACTGGCACAGGTGGAACGAGGCAGGTACTGTAACCTGCACACGACGAGACAGCTCAGAGCATCAACTCTGGATTGATCAGGTCTGATAAGCAGGAGACAAATTCTGTTTAATTTATTATCTGCTCAGCCCTCAGCCCCACACCAGGAGAAATGTATTACTCATGTTCTTCATCTGATTGGTGTCATTTTTACAGTGACGGCAGAGTAGCTTCATCGGTTATGCCGTGACATTTTTGCCGTGTTATTTTAGGTGGAAAACCTCTTTGCAGAGACTGGCACAGAAGATGTTTTTCCTCTTTTTTTCTCCCCTTCTCTCTGACTTAATCCCCCCATGTTGACTTCTAGCCATGTATCACATTGGGCAACCAAGGTGAGGGGATAACAAGAGTTTATGAGATAAGGCTATTTACATTGGACCACTATTAACTTTGTGGGGCTGAGAAACTGGTGTCGAGGGAAGATTAGTAAACACAGCTGAGATAGCAGCGGCTTGTGTCTCCCAGGAGAAATTAGAGACTACCGTTCCCATGAAGAGAAAATAGTCTTGAAAAAAAAAAGGAAGATAAAATGTGGTGAGATCTTAATAAGAATGGCCCATTTTTATCACAGTCTTTTTTTTATTTTGAATTAGATCGGAGACGTCTGGTTGCTATTGATAATCTACAGTTCTCTTGCTGTTTTAATGAACGAGTCAAGCTTGCAGGATGATGACCTTGCAAGGAGGAGTCTGTCTGCATGTCAAGTCCCTCATTTTCTAAAAGGCTGATTCCTCAGCTTGAAAAGTTATTTGTCAGCTGTAATACCAATCACAGTATGTAGGTTTGGGTGGCCTTAAGGGAAAAAATGCATTTAAGATCTGAACAAGCTTAAAAACATCTTATAGAAATGTATCCTGCTTTCTTTTTTCACCTTGTTACGTTTATAAGTGTTGCGATTGTTTTGAAAAAATGATCAAAACATGTGGGATGCGATGTCTGGATGTTTCCAGGGTGAAGATTGAAAGCAGAACTGCTTAAGGTCTCAGAAATCAACAGTAAACATCAAGTTCCTGTCAGCCCATTAGAGGCAAATTGAAAGAGGCTGAGATGACAACAGTGACAGCAGCTTCAGCTGGCAGCTACAGCTTGAATGAATGTACAGCACATGCACCTGCTGCTGCTGCTAGCTTTCATGATACAACACCATCTTCAGTATCATATTTTAATTTAACCACAGAATTTTTAACATTTATGACTGGAATCAATTGACTAGTGTGATGCTATTGCTCTCTACCAGTAGAAATACAGAAGTGACAACTTCAGTTATTATTCAGACTCAGTGAAATGCCCCCACCACCACCAAACACAAACACACGCAGTGTTTTGCATGTGTTAAAGAGCCAGAGGAACAAAAAGACCAAAAACAACTTTGGGCATTCCTGTTTGTGGTTTTATCAGAAGAACTGTGAAGATCTGAAGATAGTTCAAGTTCGTTTGGTGGCATCTTAAAAAATAAAAGCCTTGTTTAAGGCTTATTCAGTCTTACACACAAGGAAACAACACACTAAGTTGCCTTTCTTCTCTATTGGACAATGCGCAGAGGTGGAAAAAGGACTGAAAACTCCGAAGCACCTGTCTGCACATTAGTGACAATAGAAGAAAGCAGGAATTTGCTCCAGTCTCGTGTTGGGTGAAAACAGGCTTTCACACACACTGTTAATGCAAAGTCAGTGGTCTTTACAAATAAAATAACATTCAAATGGATATAATATTGCCTCTTAGCCACTGGAAATCATAATCCTATAGCCATTTAGGCAAACAGTTATGCTGTAATGTTTCTGATCAGCAACAGGTTGTTGTAGAAAAATATTTAAGAAATCTGAACAGGAGTGTGAATTTTATTTTGCTTCCTTTTAAGCAGAAGAACCTCATATATACCTAACTGAATCTACACAAAATCTAATTCTGACATATTTAGCTGTTACCGTTGTTAAGACACTTAGTTTCCTGTTTTGGTAACCTGTTCAATGACAAGTCACTGCAAGCGAATGACATCGCTGCAGTGAAGCCAAACCATTACATCACTTTTCACTATGAGCCAAGGAAAGTAGAAAACATGTTGGTTTTGGCCCCAGTTCCCAAGTTACTTTATGCTGTTTACATGGTTTATTGTTAAAGGTAGGCCTGCTCAATTTATGTGAACTACTAATATTAAAATACCCTCTTCTCCCAGTGGTCTCTCTTTTTGGAAATGTTGTTAAACCAAACTCCATTTTAAGCAGGTGTTTTATTGTAGGTTATATAAATATTCTTAACTGGAATCTGTGCATGTCATCTTCTCAGTAACATTATTACCCAACTATTTACAGACAAACTCATATTGACGGGTCCCATAGGTCACCACTTTCATTCTCTCTGTAGATTGCCAGAATCCACAGATCTCTTCTTTCTCTGTCCTGCTCTTTGAGGAAGCAAAAAAACATGTGAACTAGGTTTTTTAGTTATCTGTCATGCAAAATGGCTGCTTTTCAGCGTGTTGTCTCTTTAAAAAATTGTCCCCAACACTTATTTAGTTCTTGTTTTTTACTAAAATTGGGGTATTGTTGTTATTAGGACTGGAAAGTGACTGCTCTCATTTATCTGTCGGGCAATTGGCCATTAGAAAGTGTCACTCAAAAGCCTTTTTGGGCCCTGAAACTCTGGCTGAAAAACTTATTTTTAAACCCAGGCCCGTCATGTTCAAAATACAGCTAAAGTGTTCTTTAAATGGTTTCTTGGCCCCAGAAAAAGTTCCAGTGGTGCTAGAAGCATAACAAAACACCACCACCAATGGCTCGCTTGAAAAAGCGCAACACCTCAATTTGTAATCTCCTTGACTTTCACAAACTAACTGTCATCTACCTGAGAGTGGATTTCATCCCTTAAAAGAGTGTTTCACTGCTTAACATTACACTTAGATTAAATTTGCAGACTCAGGATGAATGTTAAAAAAAGGGGCCGAATTATGCAGCAGAACTAGAGATATAGTCTCTTTTTGTTTCATGTTTCTTCTTCCTTACCCACAGTGCAACTGGATTGCCAACCGTTTGGTCATAAGTTTGGGTCTGTTGTGCTAGAGGTGGCTGATGTAGCCTCGTGCCCCAGCTGAAATCATCAAATGACATCACTTGAGGCAATGAATTTACAAAGCCTTCAACCCTTAAACCCTCTGTGCAAGGTGTTTGTTCTTGCTGAAGTGCCACTGATCACACAAACCTCGCTCAGTTGTCCACCTCAGCAGCCATAAAAAAAACTGTCTCTTGGATGTGCACAAATTGGGGCTTTAGTTTCCAGCTGAGTCATACAGAAATTCTCTGGCAGTGCTGAAACAGAGCATTGAAATATGCTACAGATTTTTCTCCCCATGTGTTGCATGCTAATCTTTCAAATCCCCCTCTCTCCCTTTCCTTTTTGTAAATGTCTCCCTCGCTGTCCAGTGGCACACATACAATGAAGGTAACCCTCTGCTGCAGGCTAGTATCCAGCTCCATCTGTGTATTTGTATATCACATTGAAACAAGCTACAAAGTCAATCGATTGTTTTTTTTTATTATACTCATATAAAAGATCCCTATACAAAATGCCCACAGGCATTCTGAATGGACTCTTATGTTGGATGGGACCTCATGAAGGTTAAGATTTACATGAAGCATGGCTTTGAGCGGTGTTTTGGGGTCAGAGCCTGGTCAATTGGCACATGCTGTAGCAGCAGGCTCAATGTAATGACCTTAACAGAGCTAATTCATACAGTAAAACACAGAGACAGTCCTCCATCTGTATCTCCCGCATCCACTACCAGTCGGCGATGGAGGACAATGTCATATCTTCTGGCCTTTATTATCTGTCACCTCTCACCCCTGCCTGGCCCCAGGCACACATCACAGACCAGCTGCACATGGGCGCATGTGTGTCATTGACAGCGACCCGAGATCCATCCACGTCTGTGAAAGGATGAGGCAGAGCGAGGAAACAGATACATCTGCTGTAGGAGACGTGTTGTTATCAGAGGTGACCAGCCATCCTCCTGGTTTAATACTCTATTACACTGCCCTCCTCCAGCCTTCTCTGCTGGCAGTCTGCTTTCACTGTATATATGGTTTATATTATCCCATTTATTGTAGACTCAAAATTCAGTTAGTTTTGCTTTTGTAACTGCATTTTTAGACAGATGCACTGTATGGCTTGTACATATGCTGCTTGGGAAAAGTGCTTGCTATATATATCATGCAGACATTTTTTTTGAATAAGGACAAAAACTGTTTATTTGAATCTTCTTGTAATGTATTCACCAACATATTTATATTCATTTACTTAGATGGTAGCCAAATGTGTTGTAGATACAGGGCCTACATCTATCTGTGCATCAGATTTTAAAAGTTCTATAGTAGGGAAATATGTTACAGTTTTTGTAATTTCTGACAAGCGTTGCAACTTTGATTTAAAATGTGTCCCTTATTCAAATTATAGTATTTTTTGTGATTGAGTAGAAGCACAATCACAATTTTTTCCTTTTGTAGACATAAATATATTCAGACAGCTTTAAGCTATAAATTTATATGCATTTATTAATATAGTCATTTGTCTGTTATGAAAAACAATTAGGAGTTTTGCTTTAATTCTAGATAAAAAGTCTTCTGATTAAACTGGTCTAGTTTTCAATTGAAACATAAATTGTGAATATACCGATTTAGAGATATACTTGACATTAATTTTAAAACAATTATATTTAGATTTAACTTAATATACACATTTAAACATCTGCATAGTTGTCCCGTTATTGCTACAATGACAAAGAAAAACAAATTAGCCATAATGATAGTTGAATGCTCAGGGCTGTAGCTGGTTAAGCATATGTTTGTGTTAGCTTCACAAACTGACAGTAAAATCGACTTTATCCCACTAGCTTAATTTCACAGTTTTGACACATAAAACGATGATATGATTTGCTTAAATGTGTAAATGACAGATTCCAACAACTCAACAGCTGTTTGTCATTCACGGTTGACAGCTGTCGAGCTAGCTGCTAGCTAAGAAGTGAGGCGATTAGCACCAGCAGTTAAAAAGACTGTGGCTATTAATTAAAGAGAAAACAATGCTTGACCAAATTGTAGGGAGCACAGATTGCAGAAATAAATCAAAAAGACAGTTGCATAAAAAAACTCATAGTGTTATGTTAATTAGCCACAGCTGAGTAGCTGCCAAAATTTGTCAGTTTAACAAGGAAAATTCACTTGATTAAGACGGCATTAATGGTGAAAGTTATAATGCAAAAACAAATACTTTTTGTTAGATTATTTTTCAACACTCTTCAAATTTTGATTTGGATGTAAATTCAGCAATGAGTCATTCTTTTTGTCTGAGCATGTCAAAGGAGAAAAATATATAGAAGCCTTAGCTACTCACCATTGTAAGATTCATCAAGGTGAAGAAGAAAGATGTAATTCTGTTGTTCATGTTTTAAAAACAAAATACCGAGGACCTGAAGGGCAAGCAGATATGGAGCTCGTAGTCATGGCTGAATAAATCACAGTAAAAAGTCATTTAATGGCTTAAGCAATGTATCAGCTTTTATGTGAAAGCTTGACTTGAAGGCCAAAACTGTGCGATGAAGAATGAAATTAAAGATGAGATAAAGTGGTCTGTTGTTTATTTTCAGGGATGCTATTGTATCTTGTTTATGCAGAGCGAAGGAACCTTTTTAACATCGTCTTTCTAGAGAACTTTATTTATCTTTTAACTTGGGTTACAGAGAACAATCGTTCCTTTCAAGAGTGTTATAATGGTCTGGTTATGGTTGATGGGTGTGCAGAGGTTTGTTTCAGCCAAACGTTCCACCAGCTGATCTCACTAATTAGCACACCTTCAGTCAGAGAGGGAGCAACTAATTAGTGAAATCAGCAGCTGTAATATGTGGTGGGAATGAAAACCTGCAGAGTCTTCCATGGCTCAGCACTGGACACCAGTGGCTCACAGGGATAATTGCTTGTGTCTCATTACTTCAAGGCAAAAAGGTCATATTTATTGATCGCCTATTAATTATATAAATGCCCTAGTTTATTTAAAGCATTTCAGAAATGCCTGTAACACACGGGAGCTTTTAAAATACAACAAATTCATTAAGTTACTTTTGAAGGTTGTGAGGATCAGCTCCCTTCCCAACAAGCTAAACAGGAATCATTAATGTGAATTTTAGACACATTTGGAAATGGCTTCCAGAGCAGACATTGTGCCCATCTTGGAAGCTGCAGTCAGCGACCATTTTCTTTTGTTCCCTGTGTTTTGCTCACCCACACACAGACACCCAGGTGATAGCTAGGCATGGTAATGCAGCGCCCTTTTGGCTGTAGTTTCCATCTAATTAGTGTCGCTTTAGAGGGACAGCTAGAGGGCTTTATATGCGTAAGGTTGCTGGTTTAACAACATAATTGGGGCTCAGGAAGCATACTCGGATTGTAGCCAAATAGACTTGCTAGGTGAATCACCTTAACTCAGGTGAGATGAAGTGGCCAGTCATTGGAAGTATAATTGTTCAGCTCATGAGAAAGGGCATGTGTGACAACGGCAATCAAGCTGAAGCATCTTTTGCTGCATAAATTGGGAATTTTGCATTGGGCTTTCTCATAATTGGCCCTTTTTCACATGCTTGCCTAGCTGGAGATTTACTGTTTACCATGCTCTTTAAACAACTTCAACCCCGTGTGGAGGGGAATGAAAAGTAAAGCAAGCTGAACTGGAGGGTTATAACATTAGCATAGTGAAGCTGTTTTCGCATTTTCTGTTGGAGGAAATACCTGTAACTTCAATGAAAGTGATTCTTCACATGGGAACAATAACAGAAACTTTCACTAGCGCTTGTAGTGTGGAAATACTCAGAGCCCTCCGTTTATTAAATCTTTGTAAACCTCTTTAGATAAAATCTGTCAAGAGTTTACAGCCATGCTGCTGGCTCTGTAAAACTGCATTAGCCAAATACCCATATGCTGATGTTTACCAGGTATAATTTCAACCTCTTAGAGACTGTTTGCATGACAATGGTAATGGCATAAAACAGTAAGCTTCTAGGCTGCCAATCATATAAATAATTGTTAAGATATTGCAATCTGCACAAAGAGGTGGATTAAATGACTCACAGAAAAATGTCTCCATCTTTCGGGCCTCATGCTGCTCAAAAATATGACAACAAGATAATGTTTCAGTCATTATTGGCAAAACACAAATGTGTTAAGAACTACAAAGCATCTCCAACTCCCATTTTGGTGCGTTTACTTCTTAACTGCTACCATGAAAAGAATAATAAATATTTCTTTCAACTTCTAATGTGTGTTCAACCAATATTGATCTGCAAAGTAAGTGTTAGCTTAGAGCCCAGAGTTTTGGTCACAGGGATGCTCGCAAAACTGTCCCCTGTCTTCACTTAAACTCTTAATCCAACTATGGCTCTCTGTTACTTTTTTTAAATGCAAAAGATTAACAGAATTGAAACATCTCTGTGGCTCTAAGGTGAACACTTGAATTAAGTTTAAAGTCATTTTTCTTGCGCCTGCTGGCTTTGAATGTGTTCTCCAAATATTTGAAGTTTCCTTTCTTCTTTTGATATCCCCCTCTGTTCTCCTAATCACACATTCCCTCTTTGGTGATCATGAGATTGGAGTATACTTTGGATGTGTGGCTGGGCTGGATAGTTTTAGTATATGTACTTAGATATTTCCCAACCTCTGTGCACTTCACTGCTCCTCTGGGCCCACAGTTTGCTCCAGCTCGCTCTGAATTTTCACAGATCATAGGCTTGTGGGCCCTGGTAAGCTGTGTGAAACTAGAACAGATAGATTCAGGGTATTTCTTAAAATTCTGTTTGTATATAGGCTTGCATTTAGCTTTTTCAATACATATGAAATAGAGATGGTGGAGGAAATGTACAGATAAGTAAAAGTTCTGCAATTATATCCACAACATCTCACTCATGACCTGTTCTAGGCTGCACTGGTTTTTAGTAGAGAGAAAGGAGAAAGAGAGGGAGGAAATGATTTTTATTGAGTACAAGATGTATGAAGAGTTATTACTGTAATAATGTCACATTCATTTTTAATAATGTTCACATTTTTGACAGCTCTCGTGGTTAAGACTCTCCAAGATGATAGCACAAATTATCACTTCTTTTCATACTGTCTACCATTATATATGTTTTTTGCATTTAATCATCAACTAAACAACTTAAAATGTGTCAGCAGGCTAAGTGTGTGCATTGATTAATTGCTACTTCATCTTTAAAACACTTTTTCCCAACCATCAGCAGTCCACGACCATCTTGTATTTCCTTTCTATTCGCTTGATGCATTTCATGCCAGAGAAATAAACAGTTTTGTGTGAACTTGAAAGAAAAAGTTGGTATTAAGGGCAGTTTGTTGATTTCTAAATTGTCGTCTCTGGGTTGGTTTTGACTCCACATGATTAAGTCAGTGTAATCAAGTCTCGTGCAGATGATGTTACTGTGGATGTTGTTGGGTCTTTGTGATGTGTTGTGTTCTACTGTTGAGCTGTTTCCATAGTTTGCTTTGGCTTATTTTCTACAGTTTTATCACTCATTACAGCAGTTTTGATTAATTTTATATGAGACTGTGCACCCTAGATAAATGTAAATGTATAAATACAGAATTGATATGTTTCTCATGAAGCTGTAATCAGTAAACAAAGCTTTAATGAACCAAACTGGCCGATTTTCCGATGTTATCGTTTAACACAAATAGCAGAGTAGGCAGCCACTGGACTTTTTACAGCCCTGGGAACTCATTCATTTATTTGACTATTCTTATTTTAGCCAGTAAGGACCCATTGAGATACAAACCTTCCTTTTACAGAGACACAGTTTCACATGTTAGAAAACAAAACACAAGTAACACATGAGAAACAGTAAAATAAAAGAAAGGCCTCGCAAAAAAAACAGTCCACCAGGATCAAGTTTCTTCAGGGCCATTTGTAAAAGATCTTTATAGCTATTCAAAGAAGCGAGTACCTCTAAAGTAATGGTTTTTTGCAGTTCATTCTATGCCCACAGTGCATAAAAAAAAGCAGTTTTACCTTGCTTTGAGTGCACCCAGGGGACATTTAAGGGAGTCTGATTAGAATTCCTCTAAATGCGCTGTAGTTACTCGCATGAAATGATAAGAGACTAGAGAAATAAGTAGGTGGTTTACCTAACAGTGTCTTGGTAATAAATAGAAATATGTGTTTTCCTCTCCTGATACATGATCCATATGAAATGCAGTGGATAGTGTGAAAACCTGCACAAATTACAAAACACAGTCTAGCATGATATGCAAAATCTATCTTTTTAAGCAGGGACCAAAGTGCTTGCGTTTTAACCACATCACCACAGTCCAACACAATAAAAAAACGAGCTCTGCACACTTTTCTTTCTTGCCTTGCATGGGAAGCATTTTTTAAGCCCAGTTTTGTCTGAAGCTTTTTTAATAGATTATTAATTTGCACATTAAAAAACATCTATTCATCAAAACATAAGCCTATGTATCTGTAAGATGTGACTCTTTCCTCACATGTACAGTATCTTGTGAAAAGAAAGTGGGATCAGCTGCCCTTAAAGTGAAGTGAAGATGAGTGAAGGTCAGAAGTTTTAATTTTGAGAATGAAAGCTGGAGCAATTAAGAGGCTTAATTTTTTTTAAACCTGTCTGTATGTAGCTCCAGTTGCAAAATGAAAAAACATTTTCATGGCCTTCAGTCAGGAGCAGAATCCAATGCTTTGTCAATGATAAAAGCCTACTTTTCCTTTTTTGGTTAAACATAGTTCAAGATTTTTGCAGGATTGCCCTATATCGACATTATTTTTCGCAGTTTGATTTTGTTAATTAAAAACGGGCTGCTTCAGCACTAGCTTAGTACATGTGCTCGCCTGTGCTGACAAAGAAGACATGCTACAGTTAACACAGTGGAAACATCCATATGGTGGTGCAGAGGAAACCAGAAAAAGGCATAAAAGGGCATGTAAGGGAGAGCAGAGCATGTCATCCTGCAGAATGGTGAGGGTAGACCCACCCGTATAGAATAGCAGATATGAAGTGTTTCAAGGGAAAATTCTACTTGGAACAATGTTATTGTCACTTATGTCAAAGTGCTGTAGTTTTTTTAATAAAAACAAGTGAGTTCAAGTGAGCAACAAGCCGCCCTTATAACACTAATCTCATTTCTCTATGGGATCATAACATTGCACTTATTATTGCCAACTTGATGACTTGCTTTTTGAATGACATTACTGTGCAGCATATGCTTTATTTTCACTGTTAGACTGACTGCATTTCTAAGGGGAAATAAAATGTTGTAGTGTTCTCCTGCGGGAGTGTGCAGTAACCAACATCTGCTTATAAATGCGGTGCCCTGTGTCCCTCAGGGACCCTAATTCATGCTTCAGAGACTCCACTGGGAAAACTGGTTGTGCTTTGAAAGACTCACAAAGTGACTTCGGCTGTGCAACAGCTCTTACAAAGCATCAATATAACCATGAACTCACACTTTAAATTTCACAACCATAAAGCTCCCGCAACTCTGTCTGATGTATAAAATATTTATAAGGTTTTGTTTTAAAACACATACGTATCATTTTAATTTTAAATGCTCTTAAAAGAAACTTTCCGTTTCCATATTTATACCGGCTGTCAGTGCGGCTAAGTAGGTGATGGATGTATCATTTAGGACTAAAACAGCAGTATAAACTCTAAGTATTCTCTCCATAATCGGGGTGAAAAGAGCCAGATAATGGCAAAGATAAACGCCCTGCAAATAGCATGAGCAGAATCTGTATGCAGTCATTGATCCTCTGCTGTGAGACTTAATGATTTCACTGTATTTTCTCTGCAGACTTAGTGGGTGGCAATCCAGTTGCCAGAAGGGGTTCTAAGTGTATGTTTTTTTAGTCTCCATTTGTTGGAATAACATTGATTTGAGATGGAGGATCCTCTTGATTTGGCTTCTGGTTGGAGATTCCTGAAGTCCCAAGAGGGTCCTTCAGGGAATAAAGAGTGGGGACAAAACATTGTCTTCTTCTTCTTCATGTTCACTGTTAATCCCTCATCCAGTCCTGCCAGCCTCATTCACACTCTTCCTCTCAGGTGCAATTTAATTCAGCACTGTTACCATAATAACTCTTGTCGTGCACAACACTCTGTCAGTAATTGATATGTAGGCAACTGCTTCTGGGTTGAACCATTTGCATTAAATCGCGTTAACTGATATGATAATGAATGTGAAAGGCCTGATGCAGGCAGAATAACTAACTGGAGATGGATGGCTATTTGAATTATACACAATCAGTGATATATTATATCAAGTCTCAAGGGCCCACTGATCCGTCTGCATTAGCTGCCTGTCCTTTACTGGGTTGGGCCTGTGTACCTGGATATAAATGACTGCATCAAGTCTAACATCTCCTTTGTTGTCTCCCTGCCATCTTCATCCTCCTTATTTCCTAATATGTGTTGAGGAGAGTGCTAAGAAAATATGAAAATAGATACAAGACCAAAATAAAACTTACTCTGAGATGCGTGAGGATGGTGACATATCAGGCATTCACTTATGTATCTGAAAATGATGTAAGTGACAAAGTTAGTGTTTGTTCTCTGACTATTTCGTGCCAATCTATTTATTATGCCGTCCATCTCTGTGCTTTTAACCAGTCTGCCGACAATTAGCTTCTCAAGCTTCACCAAACTTTATTATTCTTCATTAGCCCGTGTGAAAGAAGTTATTACTTTATGAAGGGTAGGACGGAGATGAGCTAAAAACAAAGACAAATTAGCTGCAGTGAAGTGACTGACGTTTTAAATTTTAGATAAATCTTTTTTGTACAAAACATCATCTTTCTTAAATCATTAAAGTTTTCCAATGGCTGATTCAGCTGCCTCTGGAGTGAGAGATGCTCATTCTGAAGAGGGCCTTGTGAGCTTTTATGGCATCTGTAGGATTACTACATTCGATTCCCCTTTCACAGTCCCAGTCATTACCGTTTTTACTGCCTCCATCAAATCTTTTCACTACCTCCTACCTTCAGAAATATTGACTGCAATTACAGGGTGTGAATGGCATAAAACAGCGACTGTCTTTGGAGATCATGATCAAAATGCAGCTGCGGATGCTTGCGCTAGCTGCAGCTTGAACCCTCACAATTGTTTTGGAAGAAAAAAAAAAAATCCAAGATGGAGTATTTGCGGCAGAACAAAAAACCATCAGATACAAAGGCGAGGAGACTCTATCTCTGGCTCTCTGTGTTGTTTGTAATCGGAGTGAGGAGCATGTCCCTCAGAGGAACACTCCCAGGTTGTTACAGCTAATGACTGCTGGGGCTTCTCCACAAGGGCTGTCTCACAGTATTTGCTCAGATATTAATGTCAGACGATGAGAAGGGAGACAATGGCACACACTGTAAATTGGTGCCACACAAACTCAACACATGCATGAATAAACTTGGCGAAAGCGCTCATACGCACACCATCATGCACTTATGCGGCACACTGTCTTATGCGTTTGCATAGACAGTAATTGATTTATGTAAGAAAGGAGAAGCCTCTGCGCTCGGAGAATCAGCCGCTTTGCCTCCGTGTTGGTTTATGTGAGTTTTGAGGCAATGCCATAAAGTGAAATCTGGAAGCTCTGCATCAGTTTTATTGTGACAGCACAATTATGAAGTTCCAGCTCCCACTGCTATGTGGGCTGCTTCCTTGTCACCTTGCTAAGGGCCATACTCTCTTAGGGGAGCAATAGAAAAAGTCATAATCATAACTTCAGTAGAAACTCATATTCTTTTATATGCTTTGCTTGTAATGTTTTTCATTGCAGAGAAAACAGAGAATTTCAGAGTTCAGCTTGTGGGATGCATAATGTTTCAAAGTCTTTCTCATGAACATGATTCCTGCAGGGAGGCGAAGCCGCTCCTCTCATCGTCTGATGTGTTCTCTTTGAGGTGGCAGGGACAGTCTGTGATACTCAGCTGGATGCCACTTACACGGCCGCAAAGCGCTCCCACAAACAGCTGCGGGATTTGCACATCGCTTAACCTAATTTATTTGAGGCCTCACTGGGAGCAGAGGAGTCGCCCCGGCCCAGGATCACATGCAACTATTTTTACACTCACACACACACAGACTCACACACATTTTTCCATTTTAGTGAGTCTCAGACTCTCCTCTCACTACACATTTTGCACCTGTATCTCTGCTCCTCCACAGCCTATCTCTCACTCATTTGCTCACTTTCTGCTCCCTTTCTTTTTTTTTCTCTTTCAAAAATATTCCAGCCCTGTCTCACTCTTTGAGTTTTATTTCACAGTTGTAGCATGATATTGAAAATAAGATGACACGGCAGTTCTGTTCCTGAGCTCTGGTTGGTGCATTATAAATGCCTACTCGCACAGACATGCTGTAACAGACCTTGAGTGCAAGACTACAATCTCAGCTGCAATGCTCCAGAGAAGGTAAGCTGTCTGTGGCACGGCACAAGCAAACGTACACCAGCTACTGTTGTCCCAGCTTGCAGCTCATCGCTGTAGGCGTGTACGCCTCTGGGTGTGGGTCTTTTATTTACTCGAATATCTGCGAGTATGTCACTCTCAAGAAAATCCGTACCTGTTCAGTTGAACCTCAGGTGCTCTGCAGTCAGACAATCCGTCATTTTTATTTGAGTTACTGTCTTGGCTCATGATCTGTCCCATCTTACCCTGTGTCAAGAAAAGTTCTTAAAAAAAACACTATCAGTAAGGCAAACTTGCTGCAGAATACTGCCAATTAGAGACTAATCTAACGATGCACAACAATTTCCGCAATGCACTGGCCTATCTTTTTTAATTAAATTAGGAGAGGAGCAAAATAAAGCAGATATTCCCTCCACATTTCTCCGAGCTTGATTACAGAAAGCACAGACTGTTCAAAATTCCAGCGGCAGGGTCAGAGTTGTGCTATTTCCTGCTACGATTAGAGGACCAGATAACCAAGATTTATTAGCCAAACATCCTGGCAATTAATTAGGAAGCGAGGCTAGACTAATCCTGTTTCCACGGGCTTTAGTGGGTCGAACCTCCTTACACTACCAAGAGGAGCAGAGAAACACTTCAAAGACTAACAGTGAATAAGGAATGGCTTAAATCAGCTCAAATATATGTGTGTGTGTGTGTGTGTGAGCACTTTACTACATCTAATGCCTGTGTTTGTGCACGCATATTTTTGAGTATGTGTGTATACAATGTGTGTTAGCATAATACCCTGCAGGAGACATTATTAGTGTATATATATGCTTATGGAGGGACACATGCCTTGTTACAGACTGCAGCTGTAAATCCTCCCTCTGACGTCTTAAGCGTGAAGGTTTAGCCCACTCCCCAGTTCAAAGACTCGACTCTAATGCCGTTGGCTTTCGGGCTCGTCCTCTTTTTTTCCCCCCCTTCCCCCGCGGCTCTGCTCGGCTTCATCTCATGGAGACCTCGCGCCCTGGGAGGCTTGGCAGGTCGCAGCACCACACAGAAATGTACAGTCTGCTCTCTTTGTTCTGGGCACGCTTGGCATTTGGTCTCATAAGACCCGCGGCTCTTTAGACGCAACACACACCAGCAAGCAGATGGCTGAAAAGCTTTGTTTTGGTCATTAGTAAGCCATCTACTTAGGGAATAGTGCTAGTTTTTTTTTTTTTATTAAAAAGTCAAGAAAAAGATACAGCAGAACTCCAGTGAAGGATTGCTGCGTGTGGAGGGATTGGGCTTAAAATCAGACATTTTGTGTTTGAATCATGGCAGAGAGCAGTTTAACCGAGGGTATTATTTTTGAGCTGTGTATTTGTAAAGGCATAGCTTATTATGCACTGAGTGGAAGTAAAGTGATACCTGAACATATGGTTCAAAAACCCTCGAGGAAATATGAGTCTGCTGTAGTTATGACCCACAGAAGTTGATGCGCAAATCAACGTGTGTGACGTTTGCGTCAAATCTCTACTCTTTTTTTTCCCCACACACTATAAAAATAAACATATAAAGCTTTCATGAAATCTGTGTATACATGAGGGGCACATCATCGGCTCTGCCCCTGTCACCTACAGTAATTGCAAAAGAGACGTATGTTATAGCACATGGAATCATCCTCCATCCCCCATCTCTCTAAATAGAAAAACTCCCCTGGTTGGTTGTGAGACTCTACCTCATTGAGAGACAGGAGTGAACTAATTACACATTTTGAATAAATAGTTCCACTGTGCTGTTCTCACATGACATTTCGTATTTCAATTTCGTCCTCATCTTGCACAACTCGAAAGTCTAAGGATTTGATTTATATTCATGGAAAGATGTCAAAACAGTAAATGTCCACATGACATTTGCAAAGTTAAACACAACTTGCCTCATGATGGGATGGTGAAATACTATATCTTGAGCATATTAATGCTTCACTCATATGCTTAGAATTAATGTAGTAGTTTGATTAGTCTCCTGGAGAGGTGCTGGGGACATCCTGGAAGTGTCCTTGAGGTAAGGAAGAGAGATTCCAGACATGCTGAAGGGAAGTACAGCATGTAGATCCACAGTGGACCGTGTTTGTGCTGTGCAGCTGTGCAGAACGGTCACAACGTGGAAGTAAAAACACACTTATGTTTTCATCGTGCACTTAAAAAAGCACATGCATGCTCAGCACATCTTTTCAGCATAAAAGGAGGATAAAACCAAAGTCTTTGAGTGCAAGGCAGATCTCTGCACCTGTTCTTGCCTGTTAGTTATTTATTTCTTATTTAAGTTATTTCTGAGCACTCTCTTGGCTGCGTGGACTGTGGAGTCAGCCAGTGGATCCTTCAGTCTCTGTCCATCTGGCTCTATTGTTGATTGCAGACAGACTGGCTGATGAGCGCAGCCTGGATGTAGAGGCAGAAATAAGGCCCTGAGCTCGCAGGAGCTCCCTTAGGCTGGGTCTTGGCAGGGCTTTTCAGAGCTGCTCTCTCACAAACCCTCTGAAAGCGAGCACAACAGTCTCCACGGTTGCCTAATGGCCATGCTGCTGCTCTTCGGAGTTTGGCAGTTGACAGTTTCTGATCCTTTTAAAGCAAGAGATAAAGCCCTGGCAGACAACGAGAAGTAGAGTCTGAGTTGTCCACAGAGATTTCAAAACTAGGAGAGTTTTTTGTGTGCTGTGATTTATTGATTATTCTAAAGTGAGCTTTGTAAAAACTACAGTGCCTTTCCAGAAATGCTGGAGACAGCTACACCGACATTCTGTAAATTTATCATTTTGCGAAGTTTGCTTGTGTGAAATTCCCTCATGGCTCGCTGACAACAGAAATCTGATCCTCAGATTACTGACAGTACAAGAGGAATGCGAGCCACTGAGGCTCAGAAGTTTTCTGAGTCCTCTGCAGTCCATTCATGAGGACACACTGTGTCGCCAAAATGAATCAATCAGTAAATAACCGTTTGTTTTACCATGCATTAAGCATACATCCAGTGTGAGAGGCCAGAAGCATACTGGAGGACGGGCATTCCATTACTGGACCCTGCCAAGCACATCATCTGTGACCGGCTTTAATTAATTCCCTTAAGGTACACCGATAGAAAGAAAAAGGGAATGAGACCAGAAAACAGAATTAAATCCTGGAAGAAGAATATTTAAAAAAAACTGGAAGGAAAGCAGAGGGGCAACAGATTACATGCAGCAAAGGGAGGACGAAGCAGGAGAGTCATGAGGAATAAGGAGTCCAAAATTTTGTTTTCCCTGTGTCTGTTTTAATCACTCTTCATTGTATTTAGTGTGCATAGTTGCGTACGTGAGGCAGTGTGTTGAAAACAAAGGCTCAGGGAGTTCCTGGCTGCTCTGCTCTGCTGCCTTACTGCATTTCTTTCTTTCTTTTTTCTTTCTCTTTTTCTTTTTCTAAAGGTTTTTTCCTCCTCTCTCACAGTCTCATTGTCAGGACGAGGATGTCACAACGCAGACAGCCACCACAAAGAGAGCTGTGGAAAAAAAAAATCCACTCTGCTCTCAGCCAGCAGAGGTGGTAATCGATGGGACGTTAAACAAAAACAGAGGAAGAAAGGCACGCTTTCTGCAAAGCTTTGAAAGATAGACACCACCTTAAAAGTGGAGTAAAGACTCAGCTCACTGTTTTTTATAGTGCGGTATACTGATAAGACTTTCAGGCAGCAGCAAGTTGTGATATTCGAGCAAATTTGACGTTTGTAGTTTTAAACATGGTGCTGTAATGTGGCCTCACAGTTACCATAGTTTTCCATTTTGTCGCCACAGAGCCATCGAGACGCACAGCAGGTGTTTGTTTCCAAACAACAAGCATTTCTCATCTAGTGACAACCACAGTCAGTGAGCAGCGCTTATGACACTCTGCTGTATTTGTTCATTTGCATAAAATATCTCGAGAATACTACAGTATGAATATTGAATCCCTCACCATTTGCATATGCGGGGACATATTCTCCAGCTGGCTGTGATTTGCTGGTGTTAACTGGCGGCACCGTGACTTGACTGGTGGATGCTGACTGTTTACAGTAATAGCCCTCTTAGACGGGACAAAAAACCTACTAACTCCACCTAACATCTGGCTTTTGGCTTAAGTGGGTGAGGGTACATGTCTGGGTCAAATGGCTCTGCAGCAGTTACGGGTTATTCATCTACTTAAGCTCTGATGGCAACATATCACCCTGAGGACACATGAATGTTCTGCTCTTCTCTGCAATGCTGTGACAGTTTATCAAAATCAACATGATTTCATAAAGGCAATGAGGCATTGCTGCCTATATCTAACTTTTTGTGATCTTAGCCTGATATCCCTCATATTCAAGGAGCAGCATTGCGGGTTTAAAAGAGACACTGAAGTAAAAGATGTTATAAAAAATGAATTTACTGTTACATTGTCATTGCCTGTTTTCCAGTACATTTGGGATGCTGAACGAAAAAAACAAAAGAAAAATAACCAAGAAAACAAATTCACACTCACATTTACCTATTTTTATTTTTATTTTATTTTTTCAAAGCTATATTCAAATGTTGGTGCAAATTTGCAGTAATGGGTGGAATACTTAAAATCTTCACTCAAGCAAAAGTTCAATTATTCTCATATTAAGTGACTCAAGTAAAAAATTTAAATTTACACTTGAACCATGTCAAGTAAAAGTAAAAAAGTAGGTAAATAAATAGCAAATGTAGTGAAGTTAAAAGTAGATTCCTTTCTCATGACATCATCCAATTAGTCTAGAAGTACAGCTTTAAAGTAACATTAAAGTACTATTTATATTAAAAAAACTACTTTTATATTTATGTGCGTTACTTGTAATAGATTACTACCCACTGTCTTAATAATGCATAGAAATTCAAGCCATAGCATTTTTTGGAGCAGCTTGAATGTATTTTTTCTCGCTGTTTTTGTGAAGCACAAACATGTGTCAGGTATGAGGGGTAATGCTACTCGATTGTAAGGATAATTGAAATGCATTGCATTAAAATAGTGCATGCACAAATACACCTGTGAGGGTGAATATAGCAGTGATTTTAACAGGTCATAACAGGAAAACCACGGGTCCTGTTAAATAGTATTAATGGCTTCATTCCATTTCGATCAGCCTGAGTCAGTGATAAATGCACTGGCATTGTACATGCTGATGTAGCACAATGGGACCCTTCAGTGGATCAAAGGCACTGTTAAAAAAAGATTCAGTCCAGCGGTCCGATAGCCTGACAGTTGACGTGTTGACCACATAACCATCAAGGGCTGAATTCTGGCATGAAACTTTTTGTTGAACACCAGAAACATCAGCTTCAGTTCACTCAAACTACATCTGCACACATTTCTCACTCACCTTTCCTGGTATCCAGCCACGCACATAGTTTGTTTTTATTTGCTGAGTGTTTGGAGATAAATCTGATATTTCTGCCTTTGCCCCAGTCTCAAAACCTGACAAAGAGCCAATTTGGCTCTGAAATGTTGTAGTGTTTTGAGTGTAATTAAATACACATTTTTTAAAAAAGCCTTGTACTGTTCTGCAGCAGATACCACAGTTTAAGCTTGGGTTTCTGCCTGTGTTTTGTACAGTAATTGCCTGCTCCCTCATACAGAGGAGAATTGAATTCTGTTTTTGGAGCTTACAGCAATGAAGATAAAGGGAAAAAACATTAATATTAGTATTTTATTAGAAAAAGCAGAGAGAGTAGCTTCAGTGGAAGTGGTTGACAATGACCTTGATGCTGCTTTTTGAATGGTATTTTAATTAAAAGAAGTGAGTTGACCTGTTGATTAGAGGGATTGTGTGTCTCTGACTCTTTAAGCTACAGACGTTTTTCACCGCAGACATCTTGACTTGTCATCATTAAAAAAGCACAGGTGTTACTTAAAACAGTAACAATGGCTTTGTTCTGTTCAAGTGTCCCAGTAAGCCGTGACAGCGTAACAGTGAGCAAACCTGCAGAACATCAGGGGCCTGTTTCTCAAAATTGACTTTGACTTTGTTTTATAGCTCGCACTAATGGTCAGACGGCATACTGACGTCTAAATCCGTTGGTTGAACAAAGCTGTTTAGTTCTTAACTATCTTAAGTACCTTTCATTTTCTGTGAATTCTGGATAAACAAGAAAACATGACTCATAAAATATGATTCGCTAACAAACCTGTGGAGCGAGTAATGAGAAAGGAAACAGCTTTTAGAGACTGCAGCAACCCACTAGAAATATACAACTGAGGACACCATCAGTCATTTTTACTGTTCCATGGAAACTGTCCTGAGTCTGACTAATGAGTTAGTCTCATCCCGCCACATTAGGAAGCCACACAATTTCAGCCCTGTTGCACAATTTTTGTGATACTGGAAGTTGAAGTTTATTTCGCTCTGTGTTGAAGTTTCTTGTGAAAAATGACTTGTTACTGTTGAATTCTTTGAAAGAGCAAACTTTTTTTGATGGAGTGAGCAGAGCTGTGCTTCATTTACATGTGTTTTGGATTAAAAAAAGAGAATTTATAGTAGAATGTATGGCAAGTTTTTCCATCTTGAAATAGTTAAGAACTAGACAACTTTGTGCAACAGTTGAATGTAGGTACCTCTCTGTGTATTTATTAGCTAGATCTGAGGGAAAATCAGAGTCTTTGCAAGAACTTAACGCTTGCTGAGCACAGAGACCAGACCTAGATACCCTTGTGAAACCAAACCTCTGACAGTAAAATGAAATTCAGTCATGATTAACTTTAGTGTTTACAACCAGGCTTAACTTGCTTTGACATAATAACAATAAAATGCTCAAAATATGTTGAATAATAAAGACACTATAACACAATCCATCTCCACAATGCTGCTGCTCCTGACTTGTACCATAGCTAACTTCCATCACTTTATTGAATATCAGGGAAAGAACATAATTTTTTAAATGGTTGTGTGTTAATTCTCTACGTCTCTGGGAATTCCTTTGAAAATGTCTGCAGCGTTCTTGGTAGAGGCCAAGGTCAGGGCTACAGTAGCTGTCATGATGATGAGTGGTTCTTACTGAGATAGAACGTCTGCCCACCAAACAGGAGGGGATTGACAGTTAATCACAAGCACATTACACCTCTGGGATGGGCGCAACTGCAGCCTCCTGCCTTTGGCTCCAGCCTGCCTGTCATTATGATGACTCTGCGGCCTATCAGTGTCGGCCTCAGATTTATCTACCCGGCACTATTCTGTGGCCTCGTCTTGGACTGAGCTTGGCACCTGTCCATCCATCAGCCTCTAAAGTCCTCCTGTGGCACAGTGGACACAATCTCTCTTTTTTGCACAACACCACATGGCAATGCTATTGTTCACGCCATTCATTTAGTGGGCACAATTAAGAAAAAACAAAAAACGATACGCATCGATTGAGGACGGGGCAATGTACAATACAAACCTGCAGAGCCAGAGTGAGGCTTTGTCAATGTTGGAGGACTGTAACTGTGTTTACATCCACAGGGGAGAGAGCTGGCAGAGTTATTGGGACTTAAGCATTAGGGAGGGATGGTGTGGGTGGACAACTTTGCTGATGGCACTGGTGAAGGCTCTTTTAAACAAGCAAAGTAATTACTAAAATGCATGCTGCAGGCCATTTAAGCTGCATCTGTTGACACCATGGTGACACAAATTTCAAGATTCCCTGTATTTGTGTGAGAGCAAACTGTATGTTTGCGTGTTTGTGGAGGGAGAAAATGAGCAGATTGTATATACCGTTGTTTTGCTTGAATGGTTTATTATGCTGATTTATCACTGTTGACTCTAATATCCTGGGATACAGTGTGCCTAGAGCCATACAATTAAATCACTACAATGTTGACTCTGAGCAGAGCTATGGAAACTAAAAAAAAAAAAAGTTCAAATACATTCAGTGGGACATTTGTGTTTTGTTTTTATTAATAAATAATTCTCAGAATGTACTTTGGACTTTCAAGCATGTCAACATTTACCAACTGTCACTCATTTCCTCTCGTGACTAGCTCATTAGCTTCATGTCAAGACAGATGACCAAACCGTGGCATGCGTCATTATGCGGCTGCGCCCTCCATTCCCGGACGCCGCTCAGTTTGCCACAGGGGCTTGTCGCCATGCTGACATGTTAATGGGATCAGTCATTGATAACAAGGAGCTAATGAAAATCTAATCTGAAAACTAGCCTGTCGCTGGATTGTCTTCTCCTCCTCTGAATGTCAGACACAAAGCTGCTGTGCCTCTGAGAAAAACTTCTGTCTCAGGTCTCATTAGCCAGTTTGATTTGCAGTGTATTCCTGGAAAAAGGGGGACTATTCACACCTTTATTTATTTATTTTTTCCCTCATTCATTTTCTCTCCCCATTTAGCCATTTTCCATATCTTAGGGGCCAGAAATGAACCCTATTCTGTATTAGTGCAAGATGGGAAAACACTTTTTAGAGGTTGTCTTTCCTTTGCAGCAGTGTTAAATTTAGCTTTTCAGTTAGAAGGGGCGCACAGAAAAAGATTTAATGGAGCCCCATTAATTTGTTCTATTTTATCTTTTTCCTCCTGGGGTGTTGAGAGGCAGGACAAAGAGTAGGTCAAGGCTAGGGCCAAGATTATGTTTTAAGCATCCCGGCAGAGAAGCTCAGATGGATCTGGACATGGAGACTTTAGACCTAAACTCTTTTCACAGTTAAGGAGATACTAAAAAATTCAGTTTTACGTACAATTGCACTGTCATGATGGATGTGTCATGACCATGTGCTCTCATCTCTGTCTGTGGCGGTATTGCTCAGTGTATCAGTGAACTGGGATGTAGCCCTCAAGGCCTGAATGCTGCAGTGAAATAAATGGGCAGGCTCATACAGAGGAGTGTGTGAATGCCCTGTAGGAGTTGAATGTAGGACAGCGACGGGAAGCCATGTGTGTATTGTCTGGAGTCGTCATGTCTGAGAGTCGCACCTGAGTTACGTCTGAACATATGCTCAGCAGTTGATATAACATGCACATAATTAAATATTATGTAAATGTTAATTCATGAATGTCACCATTTCAGCATTTATAATTTTTTTTTAAATGTGAATTTGTGCTGAGAGAGACACGAATAGTGATGAGGTAAAATCTAAATCTGTGGAGGCAGAGAGCCTCTAAGAGAATTTAAATTTTATGCTAAATCTGGTAGTTACAAAACTTATTAAGTACAATCTGCACTTGCATGCAAAATTTAGACTTAAAGAGGCAATTAGTATCGATATCTCCTGTCTACAGTATATACACTGTCTATACAGTTATATTTCACATACCTAATGAAGAAAATAGCCTATTTGTTGATCATGAGGGATGGTGATATGAAATGACCTATAAACCCACTGCGAAGTTCAGCACTTATCAATATTGTATTCACTGTTATTCAAACTCTTGGCTAATTGTGCTGTAAGGAGAAAGCATGTCTTCAGTGCCATGTGGTGTTACTGGCTGATAAAGTGCTGTTATGTGCCAGAGGGCAAAGTTTATGGATTTCTGTAACACCCTGAAGTGAAAGCTGAGCAGGACAACAAAAAGGTCCCGGCCTCTTTCTCTACATGGTCAGACTGTGTATTTTCTCAGCTTTCCCGATCTGCAGTACGTTCCAGACGCTGGCAGTGAACCAGTCTGCTCCTCTTAGCTGTTCGTCAGCTGCAAACTCCCATGTGAGCCACAAGGCACACAATACAGACGCACAGATGCAATTGAGAAAGGTATTTCCAGGTGAGCGCTGCCCTGCAATGCACCACTGGAGCAAAAAAACATGGATGTCAATTTGCAACCTCATGCTGTTTACATGTCACAATTATAATCATTTCTCCTGTGATTCGTATGCAGTTAACTTATGATGCCAGTCTCAATGGGCCAAATGCTGGACTGGTGGGCCCTTTGACATGCTCAGTCTGCAGATCAGTGGGCTTGCACTTTAACCAGACTGCTAATGGTGATGCACAGCTCATTGGTAAGCAACTTTTTTTTGCAGCCCAAATGGAAGCTACATTAATCAGGGTTTCTTGGTTATCTAGTTTATCTGTCTGCGATAGAGGTTGTAGCCTCACTGCATGGTTGATTATATCCTTGACTGACCTTTAGAGCCCCAGGGGTGGTCTGATCCTTGTGCACACATGCCGTGCAATTGGAGGCAGGGAGGATGATCTTTTGCAACAAGCTCGTATCCCAAATATACAGTATTTTATTTGGCTGCACAGTTTTTGCTCTGCTAGGTGAAGTACAACCCCCCACCTCCACTCCAAAGAAAAAAAAACACTTTTTGGGCCGAATAGCAAAGTTGGACTGCAAGTTCATCAGTGTCTAATTGCTCAGCTTTGAGGGAATCTTATGAATTTTAACAATCCAGAATGCATTAAAAGACACATTTGCAATTATCCTGTTCATTGGCATTTCTGGCAGTTAAAGCTGAACTAATCTCTTTTAATAAGTTACTAATTTCAGCCATTCGATCAAGATTGGAGGAAAATACATGATGAATTTTCTTTTCCAGACTGCAGCACATTTCCTCTGACTGTCTGTCTGTGGTTTGGATGGACGGTTGGTTGGACAGAGTTTTTTCTAATGCTGAGTGGTTCATGATGATTTGGCTTAGACTTTTTGAAATAAATGGCTCTGCAGTAATTCTCCAACATGCTTTGCCATTATTTTGGACCTACATCTGCTTCAGCCTCTTGCATGCATGCGTAGCCATGTGCCATGCAGAACTGAGATTTTGCATGACTTAAGTGGGTGATTAAACTGATTAGCACACTTTCAAGCATTGAGGAGGAGGTAATCAGCGAACTCACTTGCTGTGGTATTATAAAAGGTCTGTTGCCTTTAAGGGTTCTTTAGAAGTCTCCACTTAGTGGTCAGAAAGTCAAAATTCTGACTTACTAATGATCCAAGTACTTTTGCTCCTAGAATATCAGGAACGCTTTGTGCTCGAACAATAAAATGACCCAGAAAGAATGCACACTTGCTGCGAATAACGCTTTAAAAAATATCTAACACAGGGAAGCTCACTGTCAGTCAGCTACGCTAACTTCAAGGTCACAATGTGTGTTTGATTTTACAGAAGTGTTATTAGATGGCAATTACGGTCTACACCCATTGTGTGTTCCCCCAT
>JAQNCA010000030.1:14373570-14386255 GCA_029783725.1 Acanthurus tractus
GTCACAATGTGTGTTTGATTTTACAGAAGTGTTATTAGATGGCAATTACGGTCTACACCCATTGTGTGTTCCCCCATTGTTGTTTTTTTCCCCCTGCATCTGTTCAGTCACAAAACGAACAAGAACTGGAGCCTTTTTGAAGTTATAATGCGTTAAGACAAACAGACTGAGGCGAACAAAAAAAGAGTACATCTTCCTTCCTTCCTCTCTTTTCTCATGTGTCTGCTTGTCCGCCTCTCTCCTGGGCAAATCTGGCAGTTGATCCTGAACTGCCTGGAGGACAATTCAAAAGGTCAGCGCAAGCAGACTCTTGACAAAGTGCCCCCCCACACAGATATGCCCCCCCCCCCCCCCTTGCTCTCCTCCTCAGAAAGAAGACAACAACACTTGCTGACGTGGCCTTATCTTTCTCAAATGCTGGAAGGCACAAGCTACTTTGACAATAGCACCACTTGTATTTCATTTATTTTCTGCTCGAAAATCAGTCCTCAGCTGACTCCCTGTTTAACTCTGCATTTCTACCCAGTGCACACCGGGCTGTCCCTGGAGGCCTGGGTAATGGTCTGCTGGCTTTCTACTTGAGGCGATAAAGACCTGCAGAAAAACCAGACAAAGCTCTTGCTTAAAACGAGAGGACAAGACAAAGTTAAGAGCAGAAATTGAGAGCGAATTGTTAAGAGTGTAAAGGAAAAGCTCGGAAAAAAAGGTTAAGAGTGCCCCATGGCACCACACGGCCTAATTCAATTCTTTACTTTCTGTCACCTTTTGGTCTGGGTTTGCATTTTAAATAAGAGTCTTGGAGAAGAAGGAAATGAAAAATAGGGACATATGGCAGACAGCTCACAATGCTTAAAGTCCAGATAAGATTGTGCACAAATGAAAGAGAACTAGGTGATGAAGCAGCAACTCTTCCCTTACAAGCATTTTGAGTAAGTGACAGAAGAGATTTCAAATTGATCTTTGGTTAAGAAGAAATACCAAGGATTTATTCAAAGAAGAAAAAAATGCAGATGGCTGCTGTTCTGGACACTACTTTAAATATTTTAGTTGTGGGAAAGAGAGAGAAGTCTTTTGATGGATGATGGCGGCGATAATGAAAAATGATATGAACCCGAGAGAATGAGTATGACAGAGGTGGAGCTGTGAATGATAGGAAGAGTAGGGGGTGAAAATGCGATTAGGTTCGGCACTTCAGGTGGTGTGTCAGCCCAGGAATGGAGAAGCTGTCAGTCCTTCATGCCCCGATGCAAAGCTGCCAGGCTGCTTTATTGATCCAACTGCATTGGAGAAGGCCTCTATGCAGCCAAGACTGATCCCTTTACTTGTCTATCGATGTGATGGTTGTGAATATGTCTGTGTGTGTAAAATGCAAAATTATGTGTGTGTGTGATTCTGAAAATCAAATGTAAAACCACTGTTCGCAAAGGTGTTGTAGCTTTACCACTGAGATACAGACACTGAAGATCACCGTCTGTATCAGACTCTAAGGGGTGTGACAAAAACAGCGATATTTAACAAACTGGGATGAGAATGAGTTAAAAAATATTGGGGAGGGTACTGCATCTCAAACGTAAAAACACGTTGCTGACTTGAGTAGTTAAAAGGAAAAAAACTGGCAAAATTACTGCTGTATGTTTAGAGGAAACTGTTGTGCTGCTTTTCTTCTTGAGTTTTAAGGTCGGCCTCAGCCTGTCATTGCTTGTTGTTGTGATAAGTCGATTAAGTCTGTGTGATGATTGGTCTGTCCCTGTAAGAGATCTTCCATTAGGAAGGGAACTTGTGCTTCCTCTCAACGGGTTCCTTTTATCAAAGCCTCTATTTATGTTTTTTACATAACTCCTGGCTTGCCTCGAACTATCCTGAAGGTCAGACAGGCAAAAAACACCAAAGAATCAAAGAACAACATCATTTTCCATTTACTTTGTAAAATGACGGGTAATAAACACATTAATGTCTGTTGGCAGTGAAAGGCATTTATGTCTGTGATTGCAGTGTCTTTCCACTGAAAGCCCTCATTGCTCTGTGAACAATTTCACCACATGATGAGGCAATTTTACATTTGTGAGCTCAGAGTGGGACCAAACATCAGGGAAATGACAACACTAATGCTCCTTTCGGGCCAATGGCCATTACTCCACTCTTTCTCCAAGTTTAGGGCTTTATTTCTTTTATTATTTACCTGTTTGTATGTGCTGAAGGTTATTGTGGACAGCAGGAAATAGCATGACAGTTGAGGGACTTTGGAACCCAAGAGATTGAGTCTGAAATCCCACATGACCTTCTGAGTACAGAGTACAGTGCAGAATGATGGGACCCGGTGAAAATACAAACACTGAGGCCGATTTTCCGCACGCTGGCCAGGGTTTAGACCACAGCAAGGATACAGCGAGCTACATCAAGGACGCCTCTTGAACCCTTACATAGCCATTGATCCCATTATGTTCAGGCCTCTGGTCCCTTGAGACTCTGGCCTTGGATGTCAGATGAACAGAGTTTTGCTGAAGGGGTCAGACAGAGAAAGATTTGGCACACTGGACGCAGGAGGGAATTTTATGATTTAACCTTCTGCTCTCATTCTGTTTTTTTTTTTTACCACCATGTTAAAGAAAGTGCATCTTGCTCACACTTTTTCCTTAGTTTTCCTGACTGTTCTTCTTCTTTGACCTTACTGAGTCCGTCAGTGCTGCATAGCTCGACTCCCACCCCCATGTTTAGCATCCTCTGTATGCCTCTTTCTCTGTTGTGTCCTGCCACAGATAGTGTCACCTACAGCCTGTGACCAGGTTGTTGTCCAGCAGGGCTGCGTATGAATCATGATGTGCTGGATCAGTCCTAATCTTGTTATGGATGTTCTTTTGCCCTTGGGCGGGGCATCAATGGATGTATGGGAGTTTTATCAGATTTCACGGTGCTTTGGCGTGTAATTCATGAAAGATGCTGTCTCGTGTTTGAGCCATGCATTGTAGCACACCAGTTTGATGTGATTAGTTTTAATTTATTTTCCAGCATCTACTTTTGCAGTAAAACGCAAACAGGTAAAGTTGTTTACAGAGGAGGAAGCAACGCAAATGTCATGAGATAACAAAGAAAGACAAATAAACAGCAGATATTTACACAGTGAGAGATGCGATCTGTGCATGGAAAAGGTGACTGGCTGAAACCAGGAGAGCCATCAGATAAAAGTGAGTAAAAACATGATAATGCTCATGAATGAAGTTTAAAACCTAAGAGGCTCCGACTGAGAGAACCACCTTTATTAGACTCTTGAGGGACTGGCAGATCTGTATTAACCCTGGAGTCTGAACATATTTGGTGTTTAAAATATCAGTCAAGGAGACAAAAATAGGATTATATTTTCCCGTTTTCCACATTTTGAGAGAAGCTACAGGTAGCTATAGTTTTTAGATCTAAAACACAAGCAAATCTGTTTCAGTCACAATAATAAGAGACGTGCAGGTGCTAGTGAATTTGAATGTCAATGGTTTCAGCATTTAACAAATTTAAAGAACTGTTGCGCAATCAATATTTTTTTAATCTTCTAATCTCTACAAACATAATCATCAAAGGTGGTTAAATGATTGCGTTGAAGCCCTGCAGTCAAGGTAGTTACATAGTCACATCCATCATCCATGAGAACATCATGTAAATGTATAACAGAGGGCAGTCATTTGTCATTACAGCTGTATGTTATAGTGTTACTTTGTTGGAGAGTGCGTTTTTCAAGTTAACTATATAAGTAGATAATTGAACATATGGTGTTCTAAAGTGCCATTGAGCCGACAGCTGAAATGACTTCAGGTAGAGGAACAAATAAACTGCCTGAACTCTCCTTCCTTCACAGAGCTGATGATAATAAAGGCTGAAAACTTGGGGAGTACTTTTCAGTTAACTCCAAGGATTTTTATGAGTGGTTGAACGGCACCATTACTTTGTGTAGTCAAGGCATTTTTGTCACCCTGACCTCTTCTTCATTTACTGATAATGGCTGGAAGGAAGGCAACACACTCTTCAACTGCTTCAGCTTCTTCCAAGACTCCTCTTAAGGTTGACATTCACTGAGTAAGAGTCTTCACAGGAAAAAGCTCACAATCTGTCCAAATTGTTTAACATATCTTTTCAGTCCCCAAAATAAAGATCTTCTTTTATTATCTGGTTTATATCGTTGACATGATAAAAAATTCAGTATCTCAGGGTTTTGACTGGAGGTCAAAATGTGCAGTAAGACGATGTTACATTGAACAGTGGCTGTAAGGGCATTTTTTTCACTATTGCCTTTACTAGGAAAGTTGTTTAAAACAGTGAAGATCTCCAGAAAAAATTATTTTTCTACATTATGTATGTATTGAAACCGAATACATAAAGACATATTCTCTATTCAGTAAAGGAATTTGTAAAAGACAAAAGCAAAAACACATCTCTTAGAGGAGTACATTTTATGAATTATTTACATGCATCGGCGAAGTCCACTTGGACTGAAGGATGAAAAGATTTTAGTGGTTAAAAGTTAAACGCCTAGGTCACTGTGATGTCACGTCTGTGCTGCTCTTGTGGACCTGAGATCTAAGGAACTGCTGGCAAAAACGGCCACTTTGACTCAAGAATGAACTAATGTAAATTTGTTGATCAGAGGTCAAAGGTCACTGTGACCTCATTTTGGCCATAGCTCCACAATTAATATGCTAATTATGAATCACTTTTCATGCAAATGTCTAATTGGGTAAAAGGATGAAAAGACAGAAGTTCAAAGGTCAGCTTCTCAATATTCTGCAGAAACATTTTTCTGGCTTGTTTTAGAAGCCATAACTGAGGAATAGAAGGGGGCATTGGCTGTTTTACACTTGGTCAGATCCTGAATAGGTGACACTTTGGTGCCCACCTTGAAACTGTGCTGCTTTTTCAGATCTGCTGTGTCTCCAAGATAAAAATGTGTGTGAAGCATCCACACTTTAAAACTTGTAGCTTCTTTGCAGCAACAACTATAATTGAAGCTGGTAGTCCTATACAAGCTCATTTTTTCTGCTATAACTGAGCTTCAGGTGTTTGCAGCATATGATTAAGCTGTCTGTCAGCCCTTTTCAAAAAACAGTCTCTTAGTTTCATTACTTTACTAGAAGCAAACAAGTTAAAATAATGATAACATTCATTTCACCAAAAAAGCCCTCAGTACTTTTATTCAAAGTCTTTAAAAGTCTTTATAAGACATGTGAAGTATATTTGAGTCTGAACAGACATCAATGTAAACTTCAACTTGACTGGTGCACAACTGTGAGGCGGTAATTCTAGTTTAATTTATTAACTGGGTATTTATTAACCACTTTGCCGTTAGATATAAACATTTTCTTATGGATCACGATTTCAGCTCCGGAGGCAAGACTTTGCCAAATTACCTCAACTTAAATTACATGAAATGTCCATATTGAATGCTGGCATTGATTATCTCAAAGCATTTTGGAATAAGTGCACAGAATGTGTTCGGGACCGTGATTTAATTTGACACAATGTTTAATTCATGCACATTTTCATTTTCATATATCCAATGCACTGGCAGGCAGCACCCTATTAAATATATGACTTCACCTATCTTCGATTTGAATCTTAAAGCAGGTTAGAGGGCAGCTGAATCACTGATCCATGTGTCCCCATGTGACACTGTAGTAACTTGCAAAGTCAACAGAAAGGTGTTAATAATGTCTCTCTATATAAAACGAGGGGCACACGTCCAGGATATAACCAGCAGTGAGGACAGTCCGGCTGCAGCACTTCAGCCCTTTGCTATTATTTTATGAGTCCCTTGTGGGCCTGGAGGGTGCAGGAGAGGAGACGGATTCTGAAAGATCTAATTAAGCAAAGGGAAATGAGACTGCCGAGATCCCCAGCCTGGGACGAGACACAAATCAGGGGCTGTTGACAGTAGGCTGCGGGGCAATGGGGCTTGGCAGCAAAGGCCTCTCTCTAGCCTCCAGATAATGACCGTCCCTTCTCCTCCGTGGTCCTCAGTTTAACTTTCTTTATAGCTCAGGGTTAAAGGTTGTGAATCTCAATCTCATTATGCCAAACATCAGGCAGCTAGTGAATTTTAGGCCTTCTGTCTTATTTGCACTTTAAGAGCTAATTAGTGTTTTCTCAGCAGCTGGGTGGTGTCGGGGAAGAAGCAGATGTGTCTTGTTTCGCACAGTGGCAAAAAAGACAAGCCTGGAGAACAAATAGGAGCTATAACTCATAGTAGTCATTCTTGAATGGAGAGTTTGTTGGGAAGGTGTGAAGACATTAAGGAGTATAGTGTGTGTTCTTTTGTCAGGGATGCTACCTCATTTGGAGGTGCAGCCTGTGTGGGATGTAAAGACTTTTTCTTCGGTCTGGCAGTTCAGCATTCACATGCTATTACATCTGAGTGGAGAATAAATGTCTTCAGGACACCTGGCGCCGGGGCTGGGACTGTCTGGTCTCTTGGGCTCGTTTCTGACTGAGAACAGAAAGACCTTGGAGTACAAAGACAACAGGCAAGATTATGTGAGTACACAGGAAGGTCTCCCAACATTGTTGTGCTAATCAGGTTAGCCGGCACAGACCCAAGGCAGGACAGATGCTAGGCAAAGGGCAATGGGGTTATGTTATCCTGATTAGAGGAGGCTTTGGGGGGGTTGTGAATCTTGTTTCCTACATCAGCGTCACCTTGCAGAGGGAACACTGCCATCGGTTCTTTTCTCGCTCAGTCTGCTGGCTTTTTTCAGGCTTTTTTCACCTGTATTCACAAGAACTCCTGCCTGAGTCTGCACCTTTTTTTTATTCAACGGGGCACATTTTTTTCCCCCCGTTATCAACCACCTACACACATCGGGGTGAGTTGCTAGAGATTACTTTGATTATTTCCTCTTGCTGATTCACCCTGTTAAAAGTGAAGGAAAGCAGTTTTATTCCTTGCAACATTTTTGTCTTGATTCATGTGAGTCTGCTTAACAGAAATCTGTCAGTGGCTCATATATAACTTCCAGCAGATATCTGTAAATCTGGTACTGCTGTAGACACATTCACAATAATCTGTACTGTTTTATAGATTTATAGTCAGTCCTGCTACTGAAAATGTGATAAAATTGTTGGTATGTATTTTTCAATGCATTTATCATAACTAATTCAATCTAATAGTAGTGAATAAACAATATCTGTCAGTCCGGTTTGACTTAAAGGTCCAGTGTATGAATTAGTTGCAGATTGCATGCAACTGAATATTCCTTTGCTCACCTTCCCCTTTCAAGTGTGCAGGAGAAACAATAGTGCTAATGATACTGGGGAAAACATGGTAGTCCTCTTTTGAGCCACTTTTTGGTTTGTCAGTTTCAGGGTTACTATATAAACATGGTGGAACAACATGGCAGACACCATGAAAGAGGAGCCGCTTGCTCTGTAGATGTAAATAAGGTGCATTTTAAGTAAATTAAAATTCAGAGATTCTAATTTACATTAAAATGATGACCAATTTATGTCTGCACGCACTTTTGTAGTAAATTCAGATTTTTTATTGAATTCCTCTCATTTCTAAAAAAACATTTTTTTTTAACACTACAAATATCTTTATAAAATAAAATACATAAAAAAGAACTCTAATCAAAACTTTGGGTGTTGTAATTTCCTTTGGAGACAAATCTCACAGACAGCGAAAGTGGCTATTTGGCTGCTTTCAATTTCCAATTATATAAAATGATTCAACACTCCGGGCATTCTGGCTGCTTCTTATAATGCGTGCTTCACTGCCACAATGTGTGGATGCATTACTGACTTCTTATGACAGCTGGTGTCGAGAGAATGGAATGATTTGAGATGAACCAAAGATAAAAATGTTTTCAGGCTTAAAATAACTGCTGTTTGTGTAATGAAATGGCTTCAAACCTGATGATCTTGACTTTAAACCCTGTAACATTTATTGTTTACATCTGGAGCTGTTCTCTGTTCATTTATCTAAGCATGCAGAAGATGGCAATGTGTATGAAAATGTGAACGGACCGCATGATGTGGTGACTTATGAAGTTTCAGTACTATAAATAACAGTGGCATGTTTCCCATTCCTTTCAGGATCCTACATGTTGGTGAACTCCTCCCAGCATGCCGTGGGTCATCGTGCACAGCTGCTGCTGCAGACGCTGAGTGAAAATGACACTCACTGCGTCCAGTTTAGCTACTTCCTGTACAGCCGTGATGGCCACAGTCCAGGGGCCCTGCGGGCATATGTGCGGGTCAACGGCGGTCCGCTCGGCAGTCCAGTGTGGAACACGTCAGGGTCTCACGCCAAGCAGTGGCACCAGGTCGAGCTGGCTGTCAGCACCTTCTGGCCTAATGAATACCAGGTACATCATCACTTCTTACTCTCACATATCAAGATGTGAATATAGTGTATTTTTAACTTTGTGACTCTCATCAGATGCTGGTGTTAAGATTTAATTTAAATCATGATGCATTCATGCAGACAGATCCTTTCAAAATACCAAGCCTCAAACAGATGAGAGAGGTTTCATTTTCATGATGAAGACTTGCAGACCCAGTGACTGACATCTTGTATTGCTGAAAAATAGAACACATCAAGGCTCCGCTGCTCACCACTCATTTTAGCCTCAAGGTGAATCTGGTGTTAATTACTTGCATTTGCAATTTAATTAGCATTGATTCCCTTGTGAATGTAGCTAATGTTAGTGCTCGAGGGCCCTGACTGGGTCTCATGTGGGCACGCCTGGTAAAGATTCAACCCGCTGAGGCCTGTGTAATGTGTATTCAGCCAACCCCAACAATTTGCATGGCATGTCACTGCCTGCTTACAGGAGACAGGCATTGACTGGCATCTCCTGTGGGGGCCTAATGTGCTCTGGTCTGAAGATGGCACGGTCAGGTGAGCACGAGGGAGATCCGTCTATTAATCCAGTGTCTTTTTTTTCTGCCAACTCTGCTGAGCTGTCAAAAAGCAATTAAGTTGAGTAGTGTGCATTTTATCAAGAACTGTCAATCCCCTCTGACTTAATTAAATTCTGTGTGGCCCTGCAAGATCTGACCTTCACTATGTAAATAATAGTCCTTTGGGTGAGATATAGGGTGACAACGTTCCACCCACATCACATGGACTGAAAATAAGGTAAACTGTATGACTGATAGGAACAAACAGACACACAATGCACATAAAAAAGATCCAAATATAAAAGGTCTTGGTGAAAGACATTGTGATCCGTCCACAAGGACACACTTCAGCTGGCAGCCCGCAGACCACATCTGGCCTGCTAAAGCTTCCCATCAGGCCTACACGATAACTTATCTATACTTCTATACATGTCACTTAACCGCACAGCTGATTCAATGTTTGCAACTTATTTTTTATTGAGTTCAGAAAATGTATTCATCTTAAGTTACACACACCTGATGAAGAGGTTCAGTCTGTTCTGAGAGTGATCGTCGATCAGCTGCCTACCTCTGAAAAATTATTTATAGGTCACCTGTTGTTGTACATATAGTATTATTATTATTTCATTACTATTTATATTATTGTTCTCCTACTCTGTCTTCTGTGCTTTGTGGACCCATCTTCAACCCCTGGACTGTAGGGGGAAACCCCAGAGAGGTCTGAGGATCACAAAGCTTGTCTTAGACGCAAGAGGCGTCACTTGGGTTTATATTTGTCAGCCAGCTGTTGTATTGAGTCTCGATTGAGTAGTTTTGCTTGCCTTTGGGGAAGCTGAGGAGGAGTTAAGAACTCATCCATTGATAGTTAAACTGTGGGTTTTGTTTTTAGCACTGACTGCCTCCATTGTGGAGGTCTAAGAACAGTTTCTTGTTAACTATCTGATTGTCAGAATTATTCATATATATTTTCAGTGTGTTTACACTGATGAAGGCTAATGAAACTAACATTGATTTTTCAAGAGAGTGAAAATTTAAACGATAACAGGATAAGTATCCATAAATGGATGTTTTCTTGTTTTATTATTTGAATTCCAGCCCTTTTATCTGCTTAGTAAATTTTGGCCCTTGGACAAATATATAATATTGATGACCTCCGCTGTTTAAGGGTAACAAGTTCTTTTCTCAGTAGAGAGACGCATTTTTAAAGCTCAGAATTTATACACTACTATATGTACATCAATGCTTAAACACCTTGTCACTCTCACCAAGATAAAATGTTTATTTTTCTTTTTTTAAGAGTTTCAGCCAGTGATAAACTGTCAAAGCTTAATGGGGTTTGTTAAAGACAGAGTTAGATGTTCTGAGAAAATTTGTCTCTTTTTCAGGATTAGATTATAAGATTGATACACTCTCTGAATATTAAGCCAGAACCAGGAAACCTTAGCAAAGCTTTACATGAAGGCTGGAGGGAATAGCTAGCCTGGCTCTGTAAAGGGTAAATTAAAAATGTCTGCTAACACCTCTGAAGCTTACGTCATATCTTTCTTGTTCAATCTGTACAAAAGCAAAAACAGGTTGTGGTTTTACACAGTTACGTTCTGGCCTTTTTCTTGGCCGGGTTCATGGACGTCTTGGAGTCTGGTTGTCTCTGTGAAAATGCCAAGCAGCCACTTTTATTAGGATTATGAAAACAAAGTAGATGTTCTGTGATAGTTAGTCAGCTTTAGAATAGGACAAAGGCTCCCCAGTTTCAAGTCCAGATGCTAAGCTGTGCTAATAACCTCCTGGCTCCTTCCTCATATCTAGTGTACATACAGCAGTGTGGTTTCCATCTATCTTCTCTAGGCTTCAGCAAATGTGTTTCCAGAAAGTTGACATTTCCTTTGAATGGTGACACAGATTTTTCATTGATACAGGTCCATGTTTCAAATGTTAAAGAATCAGTAAGCCAAATGTATTATGAGCTTTTAAGGGATAATCCCTCTTTGGGAAAAACTCACTAAGTTAGACATTCTTGCAAATCTTTATGTGTTGCATTTTTTAATGTCATCTCTGCAGCTACAAATCTATATAAAAGACAGCTGCCAGCTCTAACGTTATTGCCAGTCAAGACCCTTGCGAACAGGCCAGCAAGGACCCTGCCAGTTAAAATGTTCTATAGTTCAGCTTTAAACAAATAATTGATGGAGTTTTCAGTGCAAATCATTACTTTTAAAGTACTCTTATTTAATGTATTAAAGAGCTGTTGCTCTTGTGCTGAATGTTTAACAGTGAGTGCGCTGAAAGCGGTCCAGTGTCTTCATTGCTGATGAATGCAGTGGGAGAAGAGCTGTGATCTCTTTGTTATAAAACAGACTGCCTAACCACAAGTGTGCCCAATCATCACATCAGGACAGATTCGTCACAGTAACAGTAATAACATGTTTTCTCAGCCTTTTCTCCCTTTGTCAGGTACTATTGAATTTCTCTGTGTTGTTTACTTATTTGTACCGATGTCCTCAGCCTCCCTCTTTCTTTCCCTGTGGACTTGTGTACTTTTCTTGTCTCACAGTCTTGTAAATATCGCAGTAAACAGTAATGGCTCATAGGTGAGTCAGACTGTGCCGTGGCTTCCAATGAGATGCTCCCGTCACGAGAAAGAGGTTTAAAATGGGTTTTTGAGGAGGAGTGGATGACTGAGGACAGGACAAGAAGTGCAGGAGAAGGAGATGGGCCTTACACTTACATAAATTAGAATTGACAGTACAGCTTTTTAATAGAACAGCTTAAACTGTGTTTTCCTCCCAAATGAGATAAAAGCAAGGCCATTAGCAGATTTCACATTTTTTTTTATTAAATTTTATTACCAGGTATCTGCACCATCAGAGAAAATGTATCTAATTGCAGCATGTAAGGAATTAATGTGACACGTTTCCTCTTTCCTCCCTCTCTCTTCTCTCTTATTTTGCTTTAACTGTGCTGAGCTTGTGCTGCTTTTCAGTACAAAGGGAGCAAAACAAACTGCCCCCTCAAAGTCACATATACCGCAGCTTACATTGCTAATCCCTCAGCAGTCAAAAACCTCATCACTGTGGAATGACACGGGGTCTCGTCCTGCAACACGTCAGTGCTCATTGTAACGCAGACAAAATAGAAAAGGCTAAATGGGGAGGTGTGAGGCTGAATGTCTTTCTTTTATAGCATCTTAATGCAAGCTATCCTCTGTTGTTAGCCGGCAATAGTGCATTAAAAAAAAACACACACACACAAAAAAGGAGAGCAGTGGGAGTTTGTTACAGCCCCGTTTGCTTCAACAGCTCTTTTAAATTCCCCCCAGACTTTTAGCTCGAAAGCATGTTAGCTGCAGATTGTGTGTCTTTAAATTCTAAATGGTTTGGGTTATATTCGTTTTATAGCAAGTGTAATATAATCACATAGGGTTTTTTTTAAGTGATAGGCAGCCAGATTTACCCAGTCATTAAACTAGCAACGTGCCCTTTTGAACCCCAGGTGGAGAAAAGAAACCTCTTATCATTTTCTCTGAGTAAAATAAATCCCAGGAGAATACAAATCATTTTAAAAATGGTCTTTCAACTTTTTTCCACCTTGTTTCATTTTAAGGACATATAAGAGTTCTTAAATTACAGTACATGGGAAAAGCAGGTGTAGCCTTTAATTTTTTTTTACCTTTATTTGAATTAAAAAATCATTGATAGCCGATTCTCATGAACAATGATGAAGAGTAAAAAACTATGTTATTTCTGTTGCTTCTAATCTTGGAAATCTTTGCAGTGCAAGGGCAAAGGTACAAATGTGAGATCCCTCTCAA
>JAQNCA010000030.1:14386355-14416514 GCA_029783725.1 Acanthurus tractus
ATGTTATTTCTGTTGCTTCTAATCTTGGAAATCTTTGCAGTGCAAGGGCAAAGGTACAAATGTGAGATCCCTCTCAAAGTTGCTCATCTCACTTGAAGATTTCGATGAAACACCTTGTTTATAGCAGACTCACACAGTTGCTGTTTAAGTCTTAAAAATGTCATTGTGATAAATAATACAAAACAGTCAAAGTTAGTCCCTGATAATCATTTAAACTAAAGGAAATAATATTCTGCAAACTGAGAATCATCTCAATTATATTTGTTCATTTGCCTGCTGAATTGAAAAATTGTTTTCTTCATTACTCACAGCTTTAGCACTTCTTCAGGTTTGTGCCTTGTTCTCAACGTGTCCACGGTGCCATTTATTCAGTTAAAAATCATGAGTGCAGAACTGCTCTTTGATCAGTTTGCCCTTTACATTAATATCAGGCTTGGCGAGCATTACACACACACACGCCCCTTTCTCCTATCACACTTGTGAAATTGGGATTTGGAGTTCGATGGATTCGGGGGTGGAAATCTAAGAGAGTAAGATCACCTTGAGATGTCTGGATTGAAGGTGTCGTGTGTGTCTGGTGTACATTGCCATATTTCTCTCTGCCTCTTATTGGTAGAAGTGTTTGCAATACCTGGAGAACCTTGTTATCAAATATTAAAGATGTTATCCAGCCCTCCAAGACTGCCAAGTACAGCCGAGACATACCCCCCTCCCCTTTACTGTCTCTCACTTTCTTCTCTCTACTTTGTCTCCTACCAAATGTCAGAATCTTTTTCAGGCCTTTTTCTGTCTTGAATTATTTTTTTCTTATTTTGATATTGCATATATTATTTATCCCCTCTTTTTACACATCCGAACTGTTGCAGAAGCTGTTGTTGGGGTTTGGATTTTCCAAGTATTTTTAAAAAAGAAAATAAAAAAATACACTGAGAGAGTTGGTTTTTTTTCATTGTAATCTTTGCATGTGTCCCTGCTCCTCATTAAATGGTCTCCTACCTGTAAAACCTCACTGCAAAAATAAGAGAACAGATGAACACATGAGTTAGTCAGTATGAGTCTGTAGCAGTTTATGTTTATCAAACTGAGAGTTGTTTGTGCTGTAGTTTTCACACCTGCATATGGTCACAAATCTTTAGAAGGACATGTCTGTCTGCCAAAGCTCTGCAAGGACACACAGGAAATAAAGAAAAAGTTAGTGAATCTCAAGAATTCAGACTCATTTTCAAAGATTGACAACAATAAAAAAAAAAACAAACAAAAAAAACAAACTTTGAGAACACAGACTAGCAAGCAGCTAACTATGTCAATTTATGCTTTATGTTAGCTTCAGTTGATCTTTGAAATCCAATTTCACATGGAACAAGAACTGACTTTGCTTTAAGATTGTAGCTGATTTGCTATTTTCAGTTGCCTGAAACATAGAAACCAAAACAGTTATCACCTTCATTAAACTTCAGCCATGAGCTTCACAGCTCCTCTAACACTCATTAATTAGCAACATTATGTGTTCTTTGTTTTTAACTATACACAAACCACTTTCTGGTAACTCTGCAGTGATGTCAAGACCTCAAAGAGTAGAAAACTAGTTTTAACTACTTTTAAAACTATAACTTTCTGTTTTTTCTCTTATTGTTTAATATATGTCTGGTTATTTTGTCAGTACAAAAAATGATGTAAGTAAAACAATGAGTAAAACACAATTTGTTCAGGTTTTCTGATGGATTTATACTGGACTGTTTGTCTTAAAAACATGTAAATACTAATCCTCATGTTTTCTCTCAGTTTTGTCTGATAACGTGTCCTTGTTTCTCCACTGTAGCCAGCTGACAGTCCTGCAGGCTGAGCCTCGGTCTACAGAAAAGGCTTTTTTTAGTGATTGAGGATAAACTTAAATTATCCTACAGTATAATATTTTCCCCCTGAACAGATTAACAGCATCATGTGACCTCTTGCTTTGAATATGTAAAGAGTTATTTATCTATGACTGTGTCTAACAGCGAGTGAAAACACTCTGTGGCTAATGGTGTTTCCTGACTGCAGTGGAAAAGGTAAAAGCTGGTTTATAGGGCCAAATAAATCATCACTTGACGTGTACACATTACAACTGCTTCTAAAACCCAATATTACAGAGTAGTGTCATATGTTCCCCTAATGTACATTTTAAACTGCTCATAAATTGCTGCATGTCACACTTTTGTTTTTTTTTCCTTTGAAAATGATTCCTGCATTTTCATCTTTGGAACTTAAGTATCCATTTATCACAATAAAGTTCTGGCTTATGGAAAGTTTCATTGGGAAAGTGGCTTTCAGTAAAAATCTGGGAACGCTGCTTATTGAAACAAATGCTCTGTATGTCCCTTTTCTAATATCCTCCCATTTTAATGGCTAAGAAGACTGGGGATTAACCAGTAGTCAATCTCTCATTGAGTGTTTCAGCTAAGCAGAGAGCACTAGCACCTCCAATTAGTCATTAGAGACATTTTTTCTCCTCCACATGTACCATTAAGCCTAGTCAATGTTTATGACCAATTTTGATGTTGGCCTTACGACACAGCAGTGTGTGCTCTTAGAGCTTATTCAGGTCAAACTGTTGAAGGATATTGTGCTTTAATGATCAGTGGCATAAATTAAGTGTGTCCATGCAGGTGCACAATAGAAGGCAGGGAAGATGGAATTGAAAAAGATGGATGAATAGCAGAAGAAGTAAAGACGATAAAAAATTGAAAGACAGAGGGAAAATACAGAAGAGGCTTAAAAGGAAATATACCACCGTAAAATAGGGTGAACACTGAAATGGTGAAAAAAAAACAGCACTATGAAGAGGAAGAGTTGTTAGGCCATGATACCGATGCTCTGGTGCTCTGCTTGGTGCCAGTTCTCATGAAGTCTATGGGAGATGCCCCAACATAACTTTGTTATATGACCTTGGATGAAAAAGTGTCTCTACCAAATTAGAGGCAACACTCAGAAAATGGCCTACTGGCTGATTTTTCCTAATGTATTGTACAAAAATACAACACACTGTATTCATGGTGTTTATTAGCTGTCGATCTCCCAAAACTATGCAAAGATAATTATATGCCTACTTTACAGGACTCATGGGGAGTTTAATTAAAACACTCACAACAGCAGATTAATCAAAAAGTTTGAAGAAAGATTCCCTAAAGAGTGGGTTTTAGGATGAATTAATATAGTTAACAAACTCATATCTGTCCTCTCCCTCCGATCCACAGGCTGCTTTTTATTAATTGACAGAGCTCAAATGAAACATTCACAGACCTCCTCTGATCATTAATTGTGCTTTTTTTAGCCTATAATCTGATCCTTAGCTACAACAAAGCAGAGGCGAACATTTCATGGCTCTGCGAAACTTTTAAAAAAACCTTCTGCAATAAAGTTGATGATAACAATAAAAATGTAAAGTAATTATCAGTGAAGCAATATCTTCGTTGATAAAGTTAACTGTGGAATTTGTCTTTCGCAGCCCTGCTGTGGCCAATAATTCCTGGTCAACTTATGAAAAACTTTACATTAAGTTACATAATGTTAGCTAAAGGGCCTCAGAGTTAAATAAGTTAGGGTATAATCACAGTTTTGCCACTATGTTAATGTCAGTCTGTCACTGTATGCATGAGAAGCTCCAGCCGGTTATAAATCTAACATAACTTCAGCATAACTGACATGCAAATTAAGTACTGAATTACCATACAGATTGAACAGTGTTTACCTTGAAAACATGTGAAACATCAACTAAATAACAACACACTGAAATAACAGTGCCTCCACCCTGTTTGATGACCTGTGAAACTGAAAGGGAGGAGATGAAGGAGTGATCGACCCGTTCATCAAAGTGGCGTATTGACCCTTCTTCCTTTAAAGTTCCCTTGGATGAAAACAGGAAATGCTAATAATGCTTTTTTTTAAAAATGGTGGCATCTTTCAGCTCAGGTTCCAGCTGTGTCTGGGAACAAACATGAGAATTGACTTTGGCAGAAGGAGATTAGCCTCAGTGTTCCTCCCTGAGCTGGAGGAGAACAGCCAGCAGGGTCACCCTCCAATACTGAGACCCAGCAGCTAGGATCTCTCCCCCTGCTGTCTCTTTCACCTCTGCTTCTGTCAGCTTCTGGCCTCCCTTTTTTTCTCTCTGCACACCTGGCTGTCTGTGTCTCCTTCTGTTGAAGTTTTTTAGCTGACCCCAATCTCCTCACATTCCATCAAGATGTGTATGTGAAGAGGCCTTTAGGGGTCATGCATGGCCTGGGTTGCTGTCACACCAATTGTTTCTGTAATTACATGTCTTCTTTCCAAGTCTGGATAGAAGGACTATCACTATTCTGCTGATTTGGGAAGGTTTGGATCCGAACAAGAGGTCCCAGAGATATTTTTGTGACTCTTAAATTGAGTGCAGAAAAAGCAGATTGTGTCACCAAGGACACCTAATGTCCTATTGGTCTGTGTATTAAACTTAAAGTGTATCTTTGAAAACAACTTGATAATTAATCACTTTCATGTTCACACTCATGACTCTCATGTGCAAAGAAACAAACACTTGTTTTGTATAAGAACTAAAACTGAAGAATCGTGTTTGTACAGATCTAAAACATTTTTGAATTCCCAGTTCCGTCATCATATAACACCAAAAACTAAGGACAAGAAGGTACTTTAACCTGTCTTGATAAAATTTAGTCATTTGATTGATGCATTTGAGAAGGATCTTGGAGAAAATCCATTCAATATTGCTTAAAATGCATGTTTCCTCAGGGGAGTTTGAAAACATAATAAAAGACTGAGATGCGGTTTATTCTAAATTCTAAATTCCGCTGACTGACTTTGAGAAGAATGAGCTCCAATCTTGTATAGCCCATTTCAGCGACGCCTGCGTGTAAACACAGACATCACACACACACATTTAAAGTAGCTTGAAGGATATATGATAGTTTGAGTGTGTACGTGTGTGCATGAGTGTTTGCGTGGCGGCCTCAGTAAAAATCAAGACCCAGTGATGGGAACCATGTTGTAATCATTTGACCAAAGGATTATGAGAAGCAATAATTCAAAGCTGGCCTTCGATCAAACATGTGGATGGAAGACTGTCCTTGGAGCTGCAAAAACAAACATCACCCCTGTGTCTCATAACTCTCACACTATTCTCTCACTATTACTGAGAGTGGTGATTTGATATTGATTAGGTTTCATGAGAGCCCACTGCTCATCCAGCTTATTCTTCCACAGGACTGTGTGCAGCTATGTCCTCCCTTGAGTCTCATGGCCCTGTGCAAGCTGTGTTATCTGCTGTTATGGCTTCACAGCAGCCTGCACCCTGAATCTAGAATGGAGCTCATGATTCAGGCACCACATTGTGTGTTTCCTGATAAAGCTGTTATTTCTCTCAGCCCTGCAGGCTGAGCAAAAAAACAAAACAAAACAAAAAGTTATCCACCTCTCTATTTTTTATGCTTCTGTCTTTCATTTCTCTCATTGGGTCGGCAGATGTGCAATAATGTAGTGATGGGGTTGTTTGTAATTAATGCATGTGTCACCAAAAGCGGACACAGTAGTAGCAGAATTAACAAAAGTCCTCCTCTTTAGAAAATTGCTCCTACAATTCAGCTCTGAGGGCATTAGGTTAGTCAGCTCTGGTGATGAATTAACTCTGTTCATCATGTATTCATGTTCATTTTTTCGCAGGTTTTGATTGAGGCAACCGTTTCCAGGGAGCGGCGAGGTTACATTGCCATAGATGACATCATGGTGCTCAACTATCCCTGCTGTAAGTGCTACTTTTGACAATGATTTGCAATTACAGAGCATGCTGGAGGACAAAAAGGTTTAGTGGTTTGTATGCATGAAACATAAATATGGTAAGGGAAAGACTAATGGCTGATCAACCTTTTATAACAGTGCTGCAGGTTGTCCTGAGGCTTCTTGCAGCAGTGCTATTAAAACACTGTGACACCCAAATGCCAACACTACCTTCCCCCTTGAAAACACACCTGCCGTTCTGCCTCTGGCCTTGTTTGACAGCCAAATGTATTTGTTAATCAGTAAAACGCCGAATTCTCTCTGAAGATTTTTTACACTTTCATGTTCTTTGGCCTGACTGGAAGTTTGGCAAAGCTTTTTGTCACAAGTCACTTTGTACAGAGGGGTTTTTCCCGTCAAGCACTGGATTTCAAAGCTTTATGAAAATGCCTTCTGCTCAGGGTTTTTTGTAACTGATGGCTCCCTGCAGCAGAGGGCTTTTTGTGTCAGTGGTGGAAAAGTGAGGGTAGTGGTTCAGTGTGTTGTCAGCCTCTGAGGACCATGTGTAAAACATGTTCAGTAAGCCCTCAGAGCCTAATACTTGGACGAAGTCTCTCAGTGCCACTTGCTCACTCCCTGTTCAGCCCACTGCTGAACACAAGGACTCATAGCACATGTAACACTCGGAGTCCATGCTGCTTTTATTGACTTATGTAACTGACACAAGAGTGAAGCACATTTTTCTCACAACAGAATTTAGTTTTACATCCCTCGCAGGATGCATACATCCTCTTTTGCAATCAGAGTGGAGCCTGGAGTTGAGTCTTCAGGCATGTTTAAGCAGATACCACCACCAGCGACGACAGAAGCCGGCGGAGAGATGGGGTCGTAATCGTACTGTATGCATACCACCCAGTCAGTCACCCTGTTTCTCCCCGAGACAGCAGATGGCAACTTCTGAATGCTCCCACAGCGCCCATTAAATAATTAAGACTCTCATCAAGACCTGAGCACGCCTTATGATGTGGCACATGGCCAGCCTGTATCACTTGGCAGCGAACAGTGGGAGGAAAGACGGAATGAAAAACCAAAAGGAAAGCGTTGTGTTGTAAAAAATTCAATAAAATAAAAACTCAACAAGTTCCTTTTTGTGAATTCTGGATAAAGCATGGTTGACATTTCTGTTTTATTCTCCAGAGTCTTAGTTTTTGACTCTGAAACCAGTGTTGCGCTCCAATGAAATATTTATCACGCTAAAGAGTCCTGAGGATAAGATCTGACACATTTAGCTGTGTAACACCACACTTCTTGCCAACTTTAGGGCCTTTTTTTTTTTTCCTGCTCACACTCATTTCGCTGTTTGTTTATTTCTGGCTCTCAGGCATGAATTATGAATTAACCTCAGGAAGGAGAGTCACTCAAAGGAAACATGGCCACCTGTGGGGCACAGATGTGAGCACTCTCCCCTTACCACGCACACAAACAACATCAACAAATCGTCATCACCCACCCCCCCTCCCCCCCCCACCCCCCGCTAGATAGCAACACGTCATTGCGCAAAAAAACAAGCTGGAGATGTGTGAGACCCAAACATTTGCTTCTCCCTGATGTTTCAGCTTCACTGTTGCTCTGCCGTCTCTTCCTGTCAGTCATCCGGAGTGACACGTCGACTTATCCTACCCCATTTCTCAGAGATGGCAGGCAGAGTTTCCGGAGTTTACCCAATAATTTGGCTCTGCAGGGGTCTGGTTTTCTCTGCTCTATTGTTAATGATGGAGTTGGGTGAGAGGGCTACTCCTACACACTGACTCATTGGCAGCTTTGCACAGCATGCTGGGACATTATTAGTCAAAATGTGGTGGACTGATGCTTACTCCGTGGCTTTTCTTCTCCAGATATCCTCCCACATTCTGCTCATCTTTAGTTTCCCTCTAATCTGTTTGCTGGCAACTTATATGATAATGGACACTAAGTGACCCTTTAAAGAAGTAGTTTACAGTGAAACACTTCAGTTTTTGTCTTATTCTAACTCTGTAGTTGAACTTTTTTTAAAATTATACCATTGATTTATATTTTATAATAGACTGTTGGCATAAATACACAAATACAGGCAAAATAAAAAAAAATAAAGGAATCAAAAGTTGAAAAGATTTGAAAAAAAGTGCTGCTACACATAAACAACTGAGAAAATCTGTTGCGGCTTTATGTTTTCAGTGATGCCTGCAATAATTAAATTATTATGAGAAGGAATCGGACAAAACTTATGCTCTTACAAGCAGAAATGCCTGCAGTCTCTGATAATGTGGTTAAAAATAAACAACCAAAAATCCATGATAAAAATGTGCCTTGACTGATACTGTGAATGGCTGAAAGGTAATGGAGTCTTTTGATCTCACCGTGTCTCCCTCTCTGTCTGTCTCTGTAGATAAGGCGCCGCACTTCTCCAGGCTGGGAGATGAGGAGGTCAATGCTGGGCAAAATGCTACCTTTCAGTGTGTTGCAGCTGGACGGGCATCAGAGGCTGAGAAGTTCCTGCTGGAGGTCAGTGGTTTTGATGGTGGTGTTTAAAACTAAAGGTGTCTGGCTAAGATGTGTGTGAGTTTGCTGAATTTTTTACCTCCAAAATATAGCAAAAGGAAAGCTGTTTTTTGGTGCATTTCACACCTGACTGAATTGTATGTTTTAGATATTTTAGAAATATTTTACATTTTGGGCAGATTATGGGATCGAGGTCAGGGACATGGAAAACGCTCCACACACCTCTTACAAAGTAATAAAAAATGAACAGCATTTAGCCCTTTGCACTATAAGTCAGTATCACCTATTCACATACATTCACACACTTTTATGGGGCTAAGTGCCAAACTGTTCATCTGGAAAACATTCCCACACATTCATACACTGATGGAGGAGCCATTCGGAGAAATAAAGGTTCAGTATCTTACCAAAGGACACTCCAACGTGCAGACCAGAGGAATGGGGGATCGACCCCCGACCTGCTCTACTTCCCAATCCACAGCTGTTCAGAGGAGCAAAACACCCAGAATGAAAGAGCCACAAAAGTTTTTGTGTCTCTTTGTAACAGTAGTCGCAATCACTGATACCTAAAGCTGCAGCTGAATCAATAACTTTCACACCTCATATCCAGCCACAAGGTGTGACTAAACTCTCCACATACATAACTGCACCCTTAATGTGGGCTGTTGTTCTTAAATAAAGGTTGAAAACAGACTCAAATTGCTGTGAAGGCCTTGGTGCCTCCTCACTTCAGTGTTCTTGAAAAATTACACTGCGTATAGGATCACTGTGTTCCCTGCTTCGTTCACTGCCTCTTAACCACCTCAAACCCTGCAATGTTAAAATCCTCCTCTTTATGTAGCCTTGATTAAAGTACCAAACCTCATTATGCTTTTCATCTCACACTGTGATTACAAAGCAGCCACACTTACGCCGCTTTTGCCAACAATCCACCCCACACCACAGCCAGCGTTAATCACGTCTGACCTCAGCCAAACCTACTGTAATGCTTGACACTGGGAAATGTGTGATTTATGCAACTGAAACATCCCCATTCCCAACCCCTCTGAACGCTTCATCAAACCACCTGTTTGGTCACAACACAAGGATGAAGACAAATGCTTTGGGTAATTAGCTGGCATAAACCATAGAGGCGCCGGCTTTAATTAGATCTGCAGGCCACTGGATGCTCTTTCCCTGCCTCGCCTCTATCTTTTACTGTCCTCCATTGCATCTTTCTGTCTGTTGCACTCGTCCGTCTGAGCTGTTTTCTTCCTATAAACTCACATCACTGTTGTTTTCTGTTGTTGTGCCCTTTTGTGTTCATTGTGTCTGCTGGACCAGCTGTGGCACAGTCTTGGCTGCACACTCCTGCCAGATTAACAGATCGTTTTGTCGTTTCCTCGCCAATTAGTCACAGCCAGATTGTTTACATAACATGAAGCGATCTCATGCTTATTTAATTTATCCTGATTTCACCTGCCTCCTGTCTGTGATCCACAGGCTACTAGTGAAAAGGAGATTTAAGAGAAACACAGATGAGACTGCGGTGTATGATGAGATTTTTTTCCCTTCCTTGTGGTCAGAAGATTTGTTGCCTGCTTAACCCCAAACAGCGGGTGTGTGTTTATGTGTTTGTTTTTGAATGCTGGGGGCCTGAGGTTCGTGTGGTCTGTGGGTTTTTTTTTGAAGGCCATAATCAGAAGTACCAACAGAAACTCACCGTAACCTGAAGGTCGGCTTGTTAATCCCAGCATCCTCTCACGCTTTGGTTTTTGTGCACTCCTGGTAGATCAAAAAGACAGTTATCAAGATTCATGTCCACCATTTCACACTGTTACAATGGCCTGCAAACATGTGAGAAAATGTCAGATTCAATGTGCCTGGTTGAGACTATGTGGACTTGACGGATGCTAGTGGTTTTTAATGGTGTGGAACAATGTGAGAAATGCCTGTCATGGAGCAACAGCAAGGTGCATCATACAACATTTATTTGAATCACATTTTGTCTCCTGTTTTTTTTTTTCTTTTTCACATTCTCTCTGTTTTTCTCACTTTCCGCCCAAACTCAGATTTGTTTGTGTTCTGTGGTTTGAGATCCTTCACACAAAAAAACAGTTGTCTCAGAACCATTTGTACCAGTAACTTTTGTTCTGTGTTACACGAAAAGACAAAGCCTACATTCTGCTGTTTATCTGTTAGCCTATTTACCAACTAAACTGATTAAACATCAATGCATTAAAGCCCATCTGCCTACCAATGCTAGCTGCTAAGCAGTTAAATATTTTGCTTTCGTAAACAAACACTCTGAGGATGGCTGAAGTTGTAGATGGGCTCCATTAAGAGATGACACTTGTGACATGAATTGCCCCTAAATCATTCCTATTTTAACATGATTTCATTTGTTTGTGTTAAATCCCGTCTGATTGTCATATTGTGTGATTTAATCGGAGAGATGGTCCTGCCATTTTAATTAAATTGCACACAATGGGACAATCCTCATTTTTAATCACACAGCTCTAATAGAACTGACCCAGATAGCAATAATTTAAGTGTGTTTTGCTACATTATTAGCTTAGTGTCTTGGGAGTTCAGTGGGCTTAACTGCGTTCAGGCTCAGCGGTAGGTAATGGTTAATGAATGTTTATGTTTTTGTGTTAAAGGGGAGGTTGGATGGTGTGAGCACTTGGATTTTTCTGTTAAAAATACATAAATATAAACTTGCAAAATTAATGATTAAAGTAATGGTATCCAGAAAAGTAAACAAATTATGTAAACAAGAGAGTTAGAAAGGAGGGAAAGAAAGAAAGGAAAAAAGGAAATTAATAAAGCAACATTCACTTGTAGCTTGTAACAATACAAATACATCATTTAATTGACAATATACAAATATTCACCATGAAATAAATAACATTACTCATACAAATACTCTGAGGACAGTTGGTAAATACTTTATTTAGTTAAATCCATGATATACATAAATTTAAGCTACTGTCAGCAATTTTAATCAATTCCCTTTTTGCAAATTCGGCTTATGTCTCCTTACAGTTCACTAGCATCCTGTTCTGTGTGTGCACTGAATTAAAAAAAGCAAACAGCAGTGATCCTATGCAGCTCCGGCTCTGTGAATGGAAAATTAACAGTTTAGCGCAAATTTAGAGCAAATCAGTGAAAGGGGACGAGGTGGACACAGACCCCAACCACTTCCTTTGCTTTTGCTGGCTGCTGTTCCTCTTTCATGACATCGCCCACAAGAAATGGAGCTACATGTTGATAGGGTGACCATTCAAAAAAATCACAGATATTATCCTTCCAACTTGGTATAAAAATATTTTACCTTCCATTGCAAACCTTGCATTCTTTCCTTTAGATGTACATCTCTTTCCTGTTTATTGTTATGTATTGAGGCTGACTTACCTTGGAAACACCACAATGTTTCATTTTTAGTTTAGCTGGTGGTGTTGTTGACATTTCCTTGGAAATGCATATCTATGAGTATCTGAAGGAGCAGACAAAGAGGAATGTATTTGTATGGTTGTTGTGTTTACATGTCAGAAATTTTTGAATTGTTTACCTCACTTTCACACATACAGTAAAGTTAAGTTCACAACACAAACAGTTGTATAATATCTTGTTGTTAGCCAAGGAGGCTGGCATTAAAAACTAGGGAGGCATTGAGTTTGAAGCATGGAGAGTCTAATGAGGAGATTATATGGAGTTGCATCATGGAAAGTGGAGGATCCAGGGTCTGGGAGCATCATATTCCAAATATCTTTACCTCTGCTGCTTTAACTGAACAACAAATCCTCTTCTATAACTATGTGTGTATATATGCATCTGTACAAAAAGCCTGCTGCTATTTCACATGACACACTGTATGAGATGACATGTACCCGCGTATGTTTGCGTCTGTGTGTGAGGGAGAGGGACACGGTGACCCGCCCTGTTTTCTCTGACCCTGTCCTTTTCCTGCTTTACAGAGACACAATGGGGACATTTTAACAAAGGCGTCCGTCAAGCACTTGAGTCACCGCCGCTTTGTGGTATCCTTCCAGCTAGACAGCGTCCAGCGAACAGATCAAGACCTTTACCGCTGTGTCACTCAGTCCCCCAGGGGCTCCGGGGTCTCCAACTTTGCTGAACTTGTCGTCAAAGGTAAACGCTGTCTTCTCTGTGTCTGTTATTGTTCTTTTCTGCTGCTCTTCTTTTTTTAATCTCAACTATCAGTTTTCCTGCTGTTTTTTATGATAACATGATTATCTTCTCTTCTTAGTCACAGTAGATTACTGCGCGTGGTTCAAATGAGGATTGAAATTGAAATTGATCATAACAAGCCCTGATAGCCACCACTGGAAACACATTTTCAAATTACCCATAGGACATCAATTGTGCATGATGGTGGAAATCATCAACAGCGATATCAAAACTGATTTTCATAACACTCCATCATAAATTGCATGGCGTTCGACACATGTGAAGGCTCTTTGGGTCCAGCAAATACAGTCTCCTCGACATGTGTTGTTTTGTGAACTGGAGTTGTCAAATGGGCTGCCACACTCGGCTCTTCAGCTCTCTGTCAAAAAGCTGTTCACTTGACTTGGTCTCCTGCAGCCCCTGTCATATCATGTACCACAGATGGTGACCTCACTCGCATTACTCACTGCAACCACACAGCCTGACACCACTTTGACAGCACAGTAATGACATGGCTGTGGGATAGTTTGATGGCATAACAAAATCCAGCCCACAGCAAATGGAAGATGAGAAGGGGAAGAAAAGATGTGAAAGATTCTCAGTCCTCTTGTCTTCCAATGAATCCTCCTGGTGTTATTATCCTATTTTTGAAATACTAATGTCAGTCTGTCAGTCACTTTGGTTTCAGCCTGAAATAGATAACTGATGGATGGGGTGCCATGAAATTTTGCATAAACACTCATGTTCGCCTAGTGATGTATCCTATTGACATTGTAATCCCTTTACTTTCCTGTGGTGCAGGTTGACATTTGTATTTGTTTATGATGTGTCTCAATAGATATTCATTTTTCTTTGTAATGTATTGAACTTTTGACCCTAAGGTTAAAAAATTCTGTCAAAATATTTTGTTTTATGACCTTGTTCATACATAATTAACCTATTTGTCACAAAAAAAAAAAATAGTGACAAATCTAAGCATTAGCAGAGCACCACTGTCCTCATGAGCATGTTAGCTTATGGATGCTAGCTTATTGTGACAGCCATGCAGAGCAGCTAGCATTGCTTTAGACTCATTTTGTCTTGTTTTGTTAAAGCATGAAATAAATCCCTTTGATTCAAAAGGAAGTGTGGATTCGGTTTGGTATTGTGAATCAGGCTGATTGCTACAGTACAAAATGAAGGCCCCTTTTGCCAAAATGTTACTAAACCCTCACACCAACAGATGCCAGTAAATGAGGAGTTGGTAAATGTGCTCAGGGATGGCCATGAAATCCCGTTTAATGTGCTCACACTCTCTGCAAAAAAATTCCATCGTTTCCATGTTGTTATCGCTTTCCTCACTTTTTCAAAACCAGGACAAAGATGTTATTTTTTGCAAAGCTCATTCTGTGCCACGACTATTGTAGATGTGATGGCCGACTGTAAGTCATGTTCAAGTCAACTGGCTGTAACTGTATAATTTATTTCACAAGAGCTGACACCGAGTCCTTAACGAGACTTTCATAAATCCCTTTTCCCCCCACAGCCCTGCTAAGAAGAGCCTAATCATCCCCTTAATGAGTTGGATCCACTCATTTCAAGACTTTAGATTGCATGCAGGAATCATGATGAGGCTCCCTTTTTGCCCCGTAGAGGACAGCAATATGTCCACATTATGAATAAAACATTTTTGTCTTTCTCCGTAGGGTACCAGATATCTCTGGTTTTTGTTGTGGCTTCAGCATTGTTATATTTTGATCCTGTGAGCATTTTGATCCTGAAGGTTTTCAAGGATTTGCAGCCTGTTAAAGCAGAAATTTCAGCGCTGAGAAATCCTTAATTAAACAGAAAGTATCACTGAGAGCAATGTTTAGTTTGAGAATAGCTCTGCACACAAAGGGAAACAATGAAAAAGACCATTTGTAATATACTGAGAAAAATAACAAAGTGCAAAATAAACAATACAAATGAAGAGCAATAATGTAGAGCTATGAAATGTAAAAGGGAAAGACTGAGTTGTTTTAAATTTAGCCCCACTGGCTGCTTGCCTGTGGCCTAAATTTGGCCTTTTATTATGGATGCAGTCCTTGACAGCCCAAGGATGAGCTGCTGCAGGCTAAGTCAAGGCAGAGGGAAGCTGCACAGAGTGGAGGTGAGGCGCTAGTAATGTTGAAAGCAAACGGAGAGGAGGGCCATAAAAGACAGAGGCGCCTCTGTGGGAATGGAAGATTAGTCACAGCCACAGATCTAACTCTGATCTTTTCTCATGCTTTGTCCTCATTTCTTTTGCATTCCCTTCCCTCCCTCACACTGCTGCCCATGTAATTGTTCAGCCGCTTGGATCTGCCAGTAAGTGACATTTGACCGGTGGGCTTTGGAATTAATCCTCGGTTTGGCAATCTTTACCGATGTTGAAGCAGCGTTTGCTCTTTCAACATGGTGGCCAGTTGTGAGGAAAGAGCTCACAGAGAAGATGATGAACCACATGTAATCCTTCAGTTACAAAGATCATACGCAGGCAGCGCACTGCTTTCACAGCTGTTTTTTCACTCACTACTTCGCTTAAATGTATGCAAGGCCCTGAATGCCTTGTTCATAGCTATGACTAATCTGCTATTTGAGCACCGTTTGACCTGCTCACATCCTGCGGTCTCCGGAGACTCATTTAAGACTCAGTGGGCTTCGGCATAATGAGAAATCTGTTTGAATGCAACTGATTAATAAAATGAATACCCAAACTTTACTTCCTGAGATGGTGCAGCAGCGCTCTGTGCCTACCAGCAAATGCTCTGACACAAGCAACATGTTTTAAAAAGATGGCAAAAAAAAAACGTTTTTTATTTCCTCTCTCGCAGTTCCTCCATCCCCCATAGCACCACCCCAGCTGCTGCGTGCCGGCTCAACTTACCTGATCATCCAGCTCAACACCAACTCAATCCTTGGAGATGGACCCATAATCAGGAAGGAGATTGAGTACCGCGCCAGCCAGTCTCCGTGGTCAGAGGTGCATGGAGTCAACATGGTGACCTATAAGCTGTGGCACCTGGATCCAGACACAGAGTACCACATCAGTGTGCTGTTGACTCGGCCAGGAGAGGGGGGAACCGGCCCTCCTGGACCCCCTCTTGTGAGCAGGACCAAGTGTGCAGGTGAGTTTTGGTCCGCATATGTAATGTTTCTAACCTGCGTAGCTTGTGACCCCTTAAAATAGAGCATATTTTAACAGGTCTGTCTTACTGTATTTGTGAGTTGTGATCTGTATGAATAAATTTTTTTCCTCTGGTTATTTATAATCCTTCAAATTTTAAAGGCCTGAAAAAGGTGAAATTAACAAGTATTTCAGAGGAAAAAAAAGGAGGCAAAAACTGAGAAAATTCAGAAACAAACATAATTTTGTGCAAAAAATATTTTTTTTCTTTTAATCCCTCCAATTATTTTGTGACCCTCAGCTCCATCATGAGAGCTGCTGGCCCAGTGTGTTGTGCTTTAGGTCATGTAGGCTGTGAAATATAATTGAGCTCAGAGTGCAAAAACGGACAAGTAAAACCATAACTATCCTCATTTAATACACACATTCAAAAAACAGGATATTTTGACACATTTTAAGTGATACTGCTGCTGCAAAGTTCTATTCACTAATAGCCACTGCTTCACTTAAAACACACTACTCAGCTTTTATCCTTAAATATGTTAAGATGCTTTATGGATTTCATCATTTTATCATTTAAATGATTTCTAATTTTGGCCAGAATATGTAGCTATATTTAAATATTGGATGATGATCTCCTATTTGTAGAGAAAACAGGTTATAACTGTCTTTCTACTGTGTACTTTGGGTTTTTTTGACAGTCTTTCTTTTTCTCCTCTTTTCCTTTTTTTTCCAAAAGAACCCATTATGGAACGTATAGTGCTTGAAAGGAATTACAGTGTACACTCTTTAGGTGATGCAGTGCTACAGGGCCCACAAGAAGGGAAAACAGTGTGTCGAGCACCTGGCTGTTCAGTAGAAACCAGGACACTACTCTGCGAACCAGCTCTGAATTCAAAAACTGCATAAGCAAAACTTAATCTAGATTAATTTGCTACCTATAGATATGTCTTCTTTGCACTTAATTAAAGATCCACAGCTTAAAGGCTTGATGCCCAACAGCCACACATCAGAACTTCAGAGAGTCTCACATGATGGAGCTTCATCTGTCATGATAATCTGCTAAAATTCAATCAGAGAGGAGCTGATAGACAAGTTCTAACTCAGTCACTGCATGTACTTATCTCATGAAGAAAAGGCACGTTTGCTATCACAGCCGTTCTCTGAACTCTGAAGCCGAGGAAACTGAAAGGGGGGGCTTTCTACTGCCAGCATGGCGATATTGGCTCTACTGTTAAAGATTACAGCAGGCTGATGACTGTAGTGGCTAAGACAGGCTTTTGGTATCTGCTGAAAAGGAGATATTGTTTCTTTGGCAAGTAAAAAATAAATGGAAGAGAATTTGGAGACGGAGCAACTACAGTACACGCTCACACACGACATTTCTAGACAACATAAATTTTAAGAGCCCAGTATAATGTCTTGAAATTGTTTGTTTTGATATTCAGAGATATAAAAGTTGTTTTTCTGTCCAAGAGAATTTATAAATTGTCAAATATGACAATCTGGCACCATTATTTGGGCAATTTTGCCTGAAAATGAAAGAAACAATAAATCCATTATTAAAACAGTTTTTGAATAGATTCTAATTTATATTATACTGTTAAATTCATTTATTAATAGAATATTGTAATTGTTTCAGCTCTCTTAGCTTACTTTCTACAATTTTCTTTGTTTGTCTCTACTACTCAAATAGTGAAGGTGTCATTTCCTCTCATACCACAGTAACTGTGAACATTATGGTGAAATGCAGATTTGAATGAGTGATTTTTCTTTCTGCTCCCCCTGTCTTTTTTTATTTGTTTTTATCAGAGACTTTTTCATAAACCTGCTGACATCTGTGCATCAGACTGTGAAAAACCATGGGCTAAGTCCTTGTGATGTCACCCATAGGTGTATGGAGAGCCTGAGTAAAGCTTAGAGTTGTGGCCCCATTTGTTACCATATTGGCAGTTTCTCAATCCTGGCTTATCCAAAAACACAGAGTGAGAGCCAGAGTGGAGCAAAGACAAGTCTGTGGGTACAATAAAATGTGCAGAAAGCTGTATTATTTGTCTAATATTTAAATGAAAAATCTCCAAAAGGCCAGCCACCACAAATAAGACTTAGTAGTGATGATCAATGACTTGAATTAGCTTGATGACACCTAGCAGACAGCAAGGCGACAACATCCTTAATTATGCCAAACTTTAAGCCTCGATATAATTTAAATGAGTGGGTCATAAAAAGGTTCACCCTCTGTACAGATTTAATGAATAAGGAATAAACTATAAAGACCGAAATCATTTTTTACCAAGCTGTAAACAAGTTTATTTCTGCTGTAGAGTTAGACATTTTTTAATAAGGGACTCTGTGAGGATTTACCCCTGTCATCCGTCTCTGTGCTGACACAGAACACCCAGGAAGACGAGCAGGATACCACACCCATGCTTACTTTTAAATATGTGTACACATTTATAGCACAAAGACTACTGTGTGTGATGCAGATGCACCCAAAGAGATGCAGGCATTCATCACTGCCGCCTGCATCTGCAATGTGGGCGCAGCACTCACAGGCACACGATATGCAGAGCTTTGTGTTACCCCAAAGGCATTCTGTGGATATGTGACTTCCATGGTCATCACTCTTCTCTATGCCCAACGGCCCCTTCCTGCCACACACCATCCCTCACATATCTCCCTACCCTGCTCCAGTAGAGCCTCCCTGGCCCCCCTCTCCAATGACATATTAAAGCTACTCTCCTCTCCCAACAGCCAAAGACACCCCTCATTCATCAGACACATTGAGTGAGCTCACAGCACTCCCTCCCCAATCTCACTGCACACCCTCCCCAATCTCACTGCACACACTGCCCCAACTCAGAGAGACCCCGCAAAAAAAAAAAGTTGAAAACAAGTTGATAGCAAGAGAGGGAGTAGGTGTGTGGGAGACAGGGTAGTTATTCACTGTGTGAGAATAAAACACTGAAAATGAGCAGAGTGAATTTGCGAGAGGTGAAGGAGGAGGGAGAGGACTCACAGTGTATAGAAATTGCTCTCACTGTTGCGGGTATCTGGTGTTTGTGAAAGTCACTAAACTCAGCCTTTAATGATGTATTTACATTTCAGCTACAGTGACATTAGCTTGTTCAGCCATGTGTGGGATAAGTAATACTGCTGTGTTTGCTGAGCTGTTAAACGGGGCTTTTAGAATCAGCACTAGTTCAATATAGAGGAAGTGTAGGTGAAATTAATTTTTGCCAGTCTATTGTGTTTCGACCCCAGGGGTGCAAAGCTGTGAGTGACTGATAGTTGAATTAGTTTATTTGTCGTGCAGCTGCGTCGGAGTGACTCCTGCGTGGCTTATCAGTGTTCACATTCCTTATCTGGGTGGCGTTGATGCGGCACGCATTTTACAGTAAGCTGCAACAATGGAAACCTCCTCCACCCGGTGTGTTTCACCTTCTTGACCCCGCAGGAGAGTCTAATCACCACCTGGTTCCCAGAGCAACCCCGACCCAACCTCCAAACCATCTGGACTACACCACCCCTACTGACCCCGCATTCTACTGCTGAATCCCCAACGCCCCCTCTTTGCTGCTGGCCTGATTAGGTTTAAGCATGAGGAAATGGGTGGTGGGTTTGTTGTGGTGATTTCAGAGAGACGGTAACTATCCTGTGAACAGAAGGGATATTTGGAACCTTGCTGTATTTAGGAGGAAAGTAAATTTCCTCTCCAGAAGCTGTGTCTTGTCACTGTGACTAATCTCACTTTTCCATGGTCGTGTCGAATATTCCCCTCCTGCCCAAACATGTCGGTTAGCTGGCTTTAGCGTACACATACACATCCTCGCCGAGCCGAGCTGTCCTCGTGAGGGTGCTGTAAAACTAATGGCCGTGAATGTGAACATGGTCTCCGCCTGGCTCTGATGGCCATCCAGGTGTGCTTGATGAGCCATTGCTGTGATTATCAGCACGGTGCATTAGCACAGCTTGAAGCCCCTCAAGTAAATCACAGAGGAGAGGCGTGCATTTGTGCTGCAGGTGGTCCCCAAACTACGTTAATGGTCTTCCACCTGCTGCTGGGTCACTGAACCTTCTGGAAAGCCCCTGCCCATGATGCTCTTGGTCTGTTTGAGGGAGCCAACACTGTAGCCCGACTAAAATTAGGCACATTAGGCACACAAGAGCTCTGCCTTTCCTGGCATGTCGTTTATCATGTCTTCCATTCTGAGCCAGAATTCCCTATATGTTCACAATTGGGGTGTTTGGATTTATGTGCGCCTGTTTTTATGCTTTCACATGGGTATAGGCGTGCATGTCTGTATAAATTTGGTTTTTCCATCTGACACAGTCAGTCCAGATCCCCTCCACGAATGCGTGCGATCTAAAGCAGCTCTTCTCTGTCCTGCCACTGTCACACGTCACAGTTTTTGGGTAGATAATAAACCAGAACCTGTCACATTCAGTCTAACTTCCAATCTCCAAGGATCAACATGGTGCTCTGGGCTTTCGTCCACGTTGGGGTGGCTGCAGTTTTCATGCCACAGGGAGCCAAAGAATGGGTGCCCGTGGCATTCAGACAAAATAAGACGAGGCAAGGGGAAGGGGGCTGGCACAAATGTCCACTTTGAGAAAACCCACAATGAGCACACTGTGGCCTCTTTGGCGGCACTTTCATCAACTCAGCAGTTAAATGCCTCTCTTTATTTAGCTTTCAGACTGTGCAGACTATCAATTGCACCATTAAGACAATCCTCAGTCACATTGAACAATGGAACATTAACAATCCTGGGCGCAGTCTACTACTTTGCGATTACTTTGGTCACCCATTTATCTACCGTCACATTAGTCTGAATGAAGTTAAGATCAATGCTCTGGTCATATTTCCATCCACAGAAATGATAAAAGAAAGCTCGTAACTGCAGAAAACATTTAGTATTAGATAGAAGTGTTTTAAAATTTCACTTTTGAATGAATAAGATATTGAACATAGGGCTGTTGTATCTGATGATGTTAGCATACTTTAGGTGTGTTTGAATGTGAGTACATGCATTAAAAGATTGAAAACGAAGGAAGAGAGAGAGGACAGAAAAGATATAAAGAAGAGAGTGATAAAGACAGGGCATAATTATGATTTTATACAGCGAATGTGTACACATCTTTGTGTTAGTGTGTCCTTGTACAACTACAGAGCACCTTTCAAATCCATTTTCCTAGATAATTCTTGTTTTAGTGCATTAGCCCCTGCTCAGTGATGCATTAGCCGCCTTATTTAAGTTCCCTACACTAATCTGTGCTGCAGTGAGAATCCCACTGAGTGTACAAGTCAATGAAAGAATGGAGACCTTGGCCGGTAACCTCAAACTCCTCTGATCTGCCCCTGTACCCCATATCTCAGCTGTCATTCCCTGCCTCCCCGGCCCATTAGTCAACATGCCCTATTAAAAGAATATTACTATACAATACATTATATAGCGTATTGCTTGATAAAAAGACATTGATTGTATTAATAATGGCCCTAGATAAATGCCTCCATTGATGCTGAGGATGTCCTTGGCTTCACTCAGCCTTTCTTCGGTTTCGGAGGTCCCCATAAACACTGGCTGGTCTGTGCCTCTGTGTATAGAGGCTCTCTGTATCTTTCAGCCAGCCGTGACACTTGAGGAGGATATCAAAGACAGAGCTGTTGTTCTTTTAGTCTGAGTCAGAGAGAGTCAGGGTTAACCCAGCAGTGACCAGAAATAACTTGATGCCTTCTAAAAATACGTGACAGGCCATCGCGATGACCCAGCAGTAAAAGTGACCAGCGGATGTGAGTGTCCTTGTGTAGCTTTGTATTAGTGTGTGTGGATTAAAACCGCAGGGCGAGGAAGTATAACTACTGGATAGTCAATTTGCTCTGCGACACGGAGGCGGGAGGGTGGGACTGCGACAGCAACCCGCAGCCTGTCTGATTAATTAGCACAATTGGCATGAGCTCCTGCTCTGCCATGGGGGATGTGGGTGTGTTGTGCTGGCAGCTAAATGTTGACCTCCATGTTGTGGCGGGGCAATATGGTGAAATTTCGGAGAGCAAGTGAAGTTCTGTGGTGGTAGTCCTGAGACATCCAATACATTGTTTGTTTGCTGTGTCTAAAATCAATTATTTCACAATAAAACAAAGTTCCCTGTGTTTTAATTCTGAACATTCATTATTGTGCCTTTGGGACTTTTCTAATGACATTGCTCTTTCCTGTCAATGCACCTCTGCTTCCTATCATGCTAAGTCTATAGTCTTCTTCTCTCGTCCTCCCAGAGCCCATGCGTGCATTGCGGGGCCTCGTGGCCACAGACATCCAGTCCAGGCAGTTGTCCCTGCAGTGGGAGAATCTGGCCTTCAACCTGACACGTTGCCACACCTACTCAGTGTCCCTATGCTACCGCTACACCACAGCGGGAGGCGGCGGAGGCCACAACACTACTGTGCGCGAATGCCTGGCAGTGGAACACAATGCCTCACGCTTCACGCTGCGTGATCTGCCACCCTACCACGGCATCCATGTCCGTCTGTCACTGGCCAACCCAGAGGGAAAGAAAGAGGGCAGAGAGGTCACCTTCCAGACTGAGGAGGACAGTAAGTCCCAGAAGGAGGTTTACAGCCACAATGGAATACAAAAAAAATGAAAAGTGTCATTAGAAAACAGGCTTCCCAGTTTATTGAGCTCAGCTAGCTAAAACCTTGCAATAAGTTCCCTTATCATTAATGGTGTGAGAGAGACGATGTTCAGTTTTTAAATCTTAGTGGGATGTAGTCTATGGTGCTATTAAACTGTACTGCATAATACTGAAAAGTGTTTTTGTCTATTATCCTACCATTATTGATATTAATAGGTTGGACAAAATACTAGACCTGTCAGTACAGATTAGGCAATAGAATCATAACACAATTATAATTGTAATAATAGGTAGTTCAATTTAAGAACACCATTACAATACAGCCATCAAAATGACTTTAAAGTTGAATCCAATCCTCTCTGAAAATTTTCAACAAAAACTGAACTTAATAACCTTCATGAAGGTAGAATTTATTCCGAGGCTGTTGCATTCAGCTGCTTTTATATTGGCAAAGTATATTGAATAAAACGGTAACTGAGAGTATTCACATACATTTTTTAGTACTTAAAGTTTGCCTTTAACTGTTACTTATGCCATATTCTATAAAAAAAGAGAAATGACATTATATATTACAAGAGCCTGGTTCCTCTACAAGAAAAATTACAAAGTTCTATATTATTTTACAATGTGGGGACACATAAATATGGCGTCTACTAAATGCCTCACAGCAGTTTTATTATCACAAAATGGTCTGGATTTCCTCCACTGTCATGTTTCTGAACTTTTTATTCATCGAGACCCGGATCAACATTGTCATATCATAAATTATTATCACATGTATTACATTAGATAGCTGTTATGGAGGAGTGGAGCCCCTGAAATGAACCAGAATGTTTCCTAATGTTTAACTATTCTCATTGTAAATGTTTAAAAGGAAACTTTCCAGACATTTTACTGCCCACAACCAGAACCTAACTGTCATATTTAGCTGATGCTCTGATGGTTTATTGTGAGATTTATTAGGTGTTTTCCATCATAAATTCAGTGTACCACATATGGTTAGAATATACAAATCCATATATCAATCGGTTTTTGGTTCACATGTGGTGAATTTGCTAAATATTTCAAAACATTCAGCAGAGATGGTGACCATCTGACCGAGGCTGAACCAGGATATAAAAGATCCTTTTCATTTTTAGATGAAAATAACATAAAAGGGAAAATATTTTGTCTGAGACTCTGGCAACCTTGAGATAGGATTTTGTGCTTATTTCTTATCTCCCATTATTCTTTTGTACTGTAGCACATTGTGTGCATGGCGGCTGAGGGAGAAATCAGTTCTGCTGTGAAGAAATCAAAACAAACAGTACAGAGATTTACAGTACACAGAAAACCATAAAAAGAGATCAAGAGAGGGTGAGAAAGCAAGAGAAAGGGCTTTTTTTTAAAAAGAAAGTGTAAAAAGATAAATATGTGAATATATGCATACACGTCAATTATGAATGCTTTTCTCAAAAGCCGTAATAAGCAACTCTGTCCTCTAGACCAACTCAATTCAAAAATAACAGTCTACTCAGCTGTTTCACTCTTTCTTTAGCCTCAGGCCTCAGTCTCACATAACAGTCTTTCTCTGTACAGCGCTCACACAAACCATGAGCACTCAAGCTGCAACCAAATGCCACCCCCCTTCTTCCACAAAAATGGCTAATATTGATTGTTCAGGCATCCATAGTCCTCTCACTGCCATTCAGAAACAAGTTTACCAGCAAGGATCTGACATTTTCATCAATATATTTCAACTTTGACTGACAATTGATTCAAAATTCTAACATCATTATTATACTTTTTTCTCGTCTGTGTCATGGTTACATAATTTGTCAGCCTGATGCTCTCTGGCTGTCTAAGTATCTCATGTGGTGCATTGTTCTGAGCCACTGTGACATTCATTTTTGTGATATTGACAGGAGAGGCTCACTGTGGGATTAATACTTCAGTTTCCCAAACAAATGTTTGTTCTGACAATTTCTTACAGTTCCCGGAGGCATAGCACCAGAGTCGCTCACCTTCACCCCGCTGGATGACATGATCTTCCTAAAATGGGAGGAGCCCATCGAGCCCAATGGCCTTATCACCCAGTATGAGGTGAGCCTTGTTAGCATTATTAGCTAACTGTTAGCTTGGCAAATGTACTAGGACAAGCAAGGCAAATATTAGATTTTTGTCAAAAACAGTCTACTTCACTTTCAGTGTAGTTGAAAAAGGGCTGCTAGAGTGCTGCTAACACTAAGTTATTTCGTGCAAAGAGTTTGACTGTAGTTACTGGAGTGTAAACTTCCTCTAATCCACTAATGAGCAGGACTAAGCTGCTAACATTAGCCAAAAAATGTATATAATACAAGTAGAGCTGGCTTGAGAAATAATTTGTAGTGGATGTATGTTTTTTTCTGTAAAAGAAACCTATAGTCCAAACAAATAGTTTGCAAAAGCTACTTTTTACCCTTGAGAGCACAGACTTTGAAAAAAACAAACAAAAATACACTGGGCTGCTGTTAGAAGAAAGCTAGCCAGACATCGGAAAAGATAAACACACCATTTAATCCATTCCTTAGACTTTCTGCTGTGTTTTTGGCTTGGGAAAGGCTGCAAAGATACAGACAGACTTTCCCATGTACACTGCTTTAAATGTGAACATATCCAACACTGAAAGGCCTGCTGTGTCTAGATATCCTTGCTAAGTTATGGCCAGACAATTGCTATATGGAGATGGTTTAGAAAACACTTGTGAATGTTCATTACAACCTAATGGATTTACAACTAATGAACTTCCACTGGAAGTCCATTGGGTGCACAGAAATACAGAAATCTAAATATCTGCAACCCCATGACAATCATGTGGAATGGGTGATATTTCGGGTTTCATCACCTAATGAACATCTTGAAACTATAGCCTTATTTTCATACTCAGACAGCACAAACTGCAGCTAGCACACTAAGTTACACTTTAAAATGTTGTGGCAGCACAGTTTTTGCCTCTACCGTTGGTATGGTTAAGGTTATTTGCTTGATCACCAAACCACTCCGCTTCACTTTATATTTTTCCTTGCCCAACTCTTTAATACATGGTGCACTGTGCCTAATTTAATGAAAATAGCAGCATTGCCTCGGTTGCTCTTACTGACCTTGTACACATTGCCTAATGCATAATGCTGGCCTTTTGCCTATAAAATAGAGCACTGCGTCATTAATAGATAACTCACATGCCTCTGTTGTGCTGTAGGCCTCATGTTCAGCAGGATAATGATTTTGGATTTGCTGTATACCTCCTGTCTTTCTATCCTCAAGTCTTCTTTTCTTGGATTTTCTTGCAATGTTGCCTCAAGGATATTATTAAATAGGATTTGTGGTTTGACATATATAGTGGAGGCTGCACAGGATTTTTTACTCTGTAGTGTGTTGATCTCCCTCGGCTGATGGGGAAAGCTGTACATAGAGCTGGAGAAATCCTCTTCATTTCTCTCAGATTAAACCATTGACCACGCTGCCAGAGCCCATCGACTTCCATGCTATCCTGCAGGCTCTCCTCACTGTTGGGGATCTTTTATTTCTGCCTTTGTAGAGGAAACACAGAGGTCTGGGTGGCTCATAATTCTGTCTTCACACTAAGGACAGTAGGTCATCCCCCTTGTTAGCAAAATGACTAAAATGCAACACTCCTGATTAGCCTGCCCCAACCCCCCACCCTCTAGTAGCAGGGAGGGTGCAGGAGTAGAGGGGTTCACAGATGTTATTGCAACTTTTTCTCTCTGTCTCACTCTTCTGTTAGTTTGAACAATATCCTATTAAAAACTCAATTCTGAACTGCATTGTGGCTTTTTTCTCTATAAAATCGTGTCATCTTTATATTCAAACTGACAAGTAGAAATGTGCAGTCACAGAGGCAGATCATAAAGAAGCACTGCTGCCTTTTTTATTCTTGTATTATCACTATAGTTTAAGCATAATTTTTAAGTTTGGTTAAGATAATAGTTCTTGAGCTGTGTGTAATACATGCATGCGAGCATATATGGTATATAGAGAGTTTGTTCTCATTCTCCGACTGAAGTGAATTTCTTTCAACTCTAATGTATATCTATATATACTCACCCATTTCTGGTTGCAGTAAAGTCTACTAATTTAGCTCTTCACTCTTTCAAAGAGTGTAAGTGAAAATTCTCATGAGAGCATCATGCAGACGAGGCAAATCATCTCTCAAGGAAAAACTTTGGCTTTTAAAGGACACTTATGCAGAGCAATTTTTGAGTGTTAACAAGAGTAAATTGAACTCATAAACACTTAGTGCTATTGATTTACTCGTGTTTATTTATTTATTTTACCTTGTGGTGTCTTCAGTCTTTGGCTTTTGAAATGCATTACTCAGTGAGACAATAAGAGAAAACCACTCAAAATACTTTTGAAAAACTCCAGGTTGCTTGTATCACTCTGGTTTAACATTGATAATGCCAATCAAATTCTTTTCATCTAAAACTATTATCCCACTGATTTAGAAAAGCACAAGTAACTTTAAAGCGAATCATATCAGTCAGACATTAGAATAACTCCTTGTGACAGAGCCAATTCTTAGCTAAAGATAAATACCGAAATAAATTACATTTTTAAAGCTGTTACACATTAGATTGTGTAACACATGAAATAATCCTGTTTTTCTTCAACAGATCAGTTACCAGAGTATTGAGTCATCTGATCCAGGCATCAACGTCCCAGGACCTAGAAGAACTGTGTCCAAGCTTAAGAATGAGACCTACCACATGTTCTCAAACCTCCATCCTGGAACAACATACCTTATCTCTGTTCGAGCCCGCACAGTCAAGGGCTTTGGCCAGACTGCCCTCACTGAAATCACCACCAACATCTCAGGTATTAGGACCTCTGACAGACTTGAAGTTAGGTTGATGTACAATAGAACTGGAAACAGGCAGCGTCTCCATGTTGAGGCTTCTCCGTGTGCCATAACTGCCTATCACAGATGCAGAATGCAGGTACAACACAGGAATTCACCCACTGCATGCTATTTTAAGGATCCAGGGCTTCTCTCTTTTGACCCCGGCATCTTTCTTCTCTCACAGAGGCAAAACTACTGCTCCCAGAGTGCAAGAGCTATTTTCCATTGCCTCTCCAAACCGGTGACACACTGTCATCTCACAGTCCTCTGGACATAAATTAATTCGTAGGGAGCAGAGAAACACCACAGAGGGGACACTGCTGTGTGTTATGTATAAAGAAGGATGCAGTGCATTGTTGGGACCAAGATGTCACCTCTGAGAGTCTCAGAGCTTATTACTGGTGATAGAAATCCAGCCTCAGTGTTTCTATTTCCTTTTAATGATGCATTTGCGCCTGTTAAGGGATGGGATTACACCTCTTAGGAACACACAAAACAGCCACTCCCACCCTGTTTTGCTCACACACTTACTCATGCCTCTTGCCCCTATCTCTTTACAGAGAGGCCTGGTTTGTTTAATTATAGATTTAGTGCACAATCACTGCGTACTGTGTGTATGTCAGGCAGAGCTTTGGCACAAAGCCAGACCGCAGATGGAGTCCAAAAGTCTTTGCAGATCATCCTCAACCTCCTCCACTGGCCCACAGTGCAGAACATTCACTTGCACTGAGCGTCTCTTAAATCTGCACTGACAGCTAGCAAACATTGAACACCTTTAACAGCTACCACTGTCAGCATCTTCAAGCAATACCCACTGCACAGTATCCCTACCACACACATTTTCTCATTCCCATGCACACACACACACACACATACATTCAAATGAGTGCACCGCTGTGGCTGATACACAATCATCCTTCAAACAGACTCTATCTGGCAGCAGGCGTCAACCCTCTTATAGTTCTACAAAACCGCAACAGACCTTTAATGTCAACAAATAGACATTCAGTTTTCCTTAATGATGTCGGCTCTTTTCTGCTGCGGTATTAGCAAACCACCTTTTAAATGTGATAATCATTGATTCCCCATGAATAGTTTGCTCTCCGTCCCTTCACTAATTGACTAATATTAAAGAGAAATGTACCAGCACATCTCCAGGGAGGAGTACAACTTTAACAAAATCCTCTCAAATGAAAAATCCATTCAATTTAGCCTTACTCCCATGACTTTTAATTGGGCTTATATCAAATGCAACCAGATTCAAACATTGTACTGAAAGAGGACATAAGGTATTGGTGATATGAGCACTGGTATTTATTCATATGGAGGGATGGTTCTGTCAGTTTCACAAACTACTGAGGAATACTGAATATGTTTATTAAGAAGGAGAAAAGAGCAAAGGCTGTGTTTAAACTGAATGAAGTGGCCTTAATAAAAGCTAGGTAATGTTATGTGTGAATGCGTCTTAATTATCTATGACACGAAGGTGTGTCTCTGTGTGTCCTTAGCTCCCACGTTTGATTATGGAGACATGCCATCCCCCCTCAGTGAGACAGAAAGCACAATTACTGTCCTGCTGCGCCCCGCCCAAGGGAGAGGAGCACCTGTCAGGTAAGGAAATCATCTCAAATCCGTTTATTATACATTTTTTAACCCAAAAGTGGCTTATTTTAGAAGCACATCCCCTCTGTGACCAGTACATACCAGGTGGTGGTTGAAGAGGAGACAGGGAAGAAGGTGAAGAGAGAGCTGGGCCTTCAGGAGTGTTTCCCGCTGCCCATGTCTCATGGTGAGGCGCAGGCCCGGGGAACGCCCCATTACTACACTGCTGAGCTGCCGCCCAGCAGCCTCCCAGAAGCTAGTCCCTTCACTGTGGGCGACAATCACACGTACAACGGCTACTGGAACAGCCCGTTGGACCCACGCAAGAGCTACCTTGTCTACTTCCAAGCTATGAGCAACTTTAGAGGGGTGAGTGATAGTAAATTTTTACAGCAGTGATGCAGCAGACTTTGCAACACTTGTTTTAAGAGCTGTAGACAGAAGTGTTTAGAAGAAGTCTGAGCCAGTGTTGAGTGATGTTAATGAGTATCTGTATTTACTAATGTTATGGTTGGCGCTGTAGGACAGTTGGTATTGTCTGAGCTTACAACCCTTGAAAGAGTGTTTGTGCTGTGAAAGAGGTTGCCGGATGAAAACATATTGAGCTGACAGTGTAACTATTTGGAAATTATGTATGTTTATACCCATCAGCTTTGATTCTTTGCAAACAAAGCATGTCTGAAACAGGGAATCACTCGCATGCATTACTTACAGCTAGCAAAGCTGTGATTAACTGGAATTATTTCGAGTCAACAGCATACCTCATTTGTATTTCTCTTTCCATGATGTCCTATTCCATCCTATTCTCTGCTTTTTTGTCCCCTACCTCATGTCAGTCATTTAGTGGTCCCATTATTGTTCTTATCTTGTACTCTCTTTCTGTATGCGCAAATCAGTTGGGTATCTTTAAAAATAGCCAGTAAATGTGGAGACCATGGCAACACAAAACCAAGATTAAAGCTTTTACTCTCTGCATTTGTGTCCATACAACAAACACTAATGTGAATCATGATTCTACCCCTTGTTAGTTGAAACACAGTACGTTATTTGTGCTTCCATCCATTTCACCGAACACACAAAGCCCTCCAGTCTCCAGTCACACCCAGAGGACGCCACATTACCTTTTCTAATTCCATTACAGGAAGAGCTGCTACCTGGGTGAGGCAATTACTTAAGGATAATTGGGCACAGGTGCAGATGATCAGAGGTAGAAAGCTGCTGCTTTAATATTCACTGACTGTGGCAATGAAGCTGAGAAATGCTGCCGTAGGTAATGCAGCCTTCTGTGATCATCAACTGAGAATAAATACATGCAAGCTGGGTTCCTGGTCGGTTTGGCTCTCCAAGTCTTGTCAGTGGTTATTTTGTGATTTCTGGGGGGGCCGCCGCGCGGGGGGGGGGGGGGGGGGGGGGGGGGGGGGGGGGGGGGGGGGGGGGGGGTGGTGGGGGGTGGGGTGTGTGG
>JAQNCA010000030.1:14416614-14434334 GCA_029783725.1 Acanthurus tractus
TTCCCCCCCCCCCCCCCCCTTTTTTTTTTTTTTTTGCATTGGCCATGGATGTGTGTGTGTTAAGTCTCATGAACCAAGCTGGATGGCTCATCCCCACCAGCAGCATCTTTTTCCAACCCAGTGGAGAAACACACGGAGGGACTGCAGTGTGAGCACTTCACACAACTAGGCTCCTAAGCATGGGATTAGATAGGGGAGGCCTGGCTTTACCAGCGGATGGGATTAGGTTTTGTTTTGTCTGGCAGGGGGCCAGCACCCATGACCCACAATGAGTGGAGCCAAATCACACAGCCAGCACTGTCCCCGGTCTTTCAAACACTGCTGCCTTTGCCTGGAAATGCGGTAGCAGTCACTGTCAAAATCTGGGCATCAGTCCTGTGTTGTTGCTGCAGCACTGAAACAATTCCTCTTGAAGGACCAGCAGTGTGTTGGGAGGCTGGGAAGGCAGGGAGTTAATTTTCATGGCTGCACGAGGAGCTGTATTCATCCAACAAAACTTACTCCTGCATACACCGAAATACTCACTTGTATTTATTTTAATCTCCATCCTCAGACTTCAGCCCGTTGCCAGTGCAGAGCCTTTATTGTGGGTGTGATGTTTCCTCCTTTTCCTCCTAGCATGAGAAGCTAAAAAGCTTGTTGTTAAGTTCAAATCAATCAGTTCATCGCTGTTGAGGGTGGCACTTATTTCTGGACATATAACCAGTCAACAGCGAGGAAAAGAGGAAATGTCACAGCAGGGCTAAGACAACATGAACTAAAAACTGATCGGAAGCAAAAAAAAATGCTAAATAGATAAAATAAAATAATGAAAAAGAGCAGAACATAGTAGAAGTTTCAGTAGCTAATATTACTTTAAACACTGATGCCCACTTTTCCTGTCACTAGTTTTAATTCTAACTGTTTCTGAGTTATTATTGGTCACCTCGCGCACCCTTTTGACAAAAGAACATTCCAAGAAAATCTGTTAAAACCAGGGAGCAGGTGTCAAGTTTGTCTCATGCAGTCTGCATGGACTGAAGGCTTCTGCGATTGCTAGATGAGCTTTGTGCTACTAAGTATTTTCTTTTGTTTTTGGTCTTTCTGCTTATCCTCCATGTGCAATTATACATTTCAGGTCTTTTACATTTAGCACTGAGCTCACTCTGTCCCAAAAATGTAAGGCGAAACAGAATTTTTGCATCCTAAATTAGATTTTCTCAGAAAGCATGAATATGTTCAGCTTATGCATGTGCTGTGGGATATATTTATAGTAGAGTTTGGATTGTGTACAGAAGAGGGAAGCATAATTACCTTATGCCCACTCATTGTGGGAGAAGATAAAAACTGTACCTGCTCTTGAACTAAAAGGGTAACATTCATCTTCTAAGAATGAAACATCAGAACACAGTTTCATATTTCTTGAATTAAACATTCACTGATAAGGGTTTCTGCTTATAGAAGTGATGATAAGGTTAGATGCCATGTTTGGCAGTCATACAAGTGGTTTGCACTCTGAGCACCTTAATAGAATATAAACTAAATTGTCAGCCTAGTTATTTCACCATTTAATTATATAGCACATTAAATCAGTGTGTGTGTGTGTGTGTGTGTGTGTGGTTTAAGTTTGTGTTTGTCTTGGCTGTCTTTTTGGAAGGATAACTTTGCAGCTCATCCTTTTCAACAGTGGCAGCAGTGGGGATATTTTGAAGAGTATGGGACCTATAATATCTGCCATTTACCCATGCTAATTATCTGCAGAGTGGCTCAAACCTCTCTAATTGTTTTGATTGATTCATCTAAAGAGGTACTTAAAAGACTCTCGATATAGGCTGTTGCTTTTCAGGCCACAGCACAGTTGTTTCGTAACATCTACTCTTACATCTCTCACCTTCAAACGTGCCCATCATGCTCACACACACTGTAAGACCTTTGGTGTGTGTCGTCGGGTCCTGTGTCACGTGTTGGCATTTGTGTTTCACATCTGCAGCTGCCAGGAAAGAGCAGCCCCTCTGGCTTGGACTGGCACAGCACAGCCAGACGTGTGATGTGTGTCCCGCAATCTAAAGCTTGCCAATTAACTCTTCTGCTGAGGCGGCACACAATTATTCAGACGTGCATGTTACAGAATGCAATTGTATTCATCACAACAGCCTATTTTTTTAATCAACTACAGTCAATAAGATGTAAATGCACTCTTTCCTAATTTGCAAAAGCTTGTAATGATTGAATGCGCAATGAAATTTCAAATTGCTGTTTCCATGAAGTCGTAGATGAATCAGCCTTTTTTGACGGAGAATATTTCCTATAAATGAGTCAGTCCTGCAAAGGCTCAAAGTCACCAGGCAGCACTTCTAGAAACTGATGGAGTAGAAATGAGATATTAAGATATTAAAAAGACAAAATAATCTGATTGACATAAGCTGTGACACTGTTTACAAAAAAAAATTTCTAAGCTTTTCAAGTAAAGACATGGACTGGCAAAGCACTTTGACATAATATGACAAAAAGAATATTTATTACATGTATTTATTGTTGTCTTAGCAAATCTAAATTCTGTTTACGATGTGTCTTCCATCATACATTTTGAATGTGACAATTCACCACAAATAAACCAGCTTTTTTTGGATGACTGGGTTTTCTAATAGAAGAACACATGCAATACATCCATAGCTGCATCTCATGAGAAAAACTTGGAGACTCATACATAAAAACAAGACTAGAAGGTTAAATACTATCCCAGAATAGTAAACATAGTTCTGTTCTGTAAATCCGAGTGGTAGGTTTGTGGAAATGAGATGACAGTCATGTTTGTCTACAGTTTGGGTTTCTACTCTCAGATCAAACCACTGGGTTAAGAGCTTGTTAAAGTGTCTGTCAGCATGAAATGGATTTTCAATTTTAAAAAAGCAATTTAACTGGGGTTTGAGGAAAGCACTTTTTGGTAATTTCCGAATGGGCAAATTTGCATAATTGTCCCATAAAGCCTGAATTAGCATCTGTAAATCTTAATTTGATAATGCATCTCCTTCCAGAGGTGGCAGGATGGAATTGGATTACAGTCTTGGATCTCATTAGTGCTGTTTGACAAAGGTCCTTTTCATAACACCGAGATGTCATCAGCTGAAATTTGAATAAAATTAATTCCTTTTCATAGTGGTGCACTGGTCTGAAACCCTCCTCTTAATTATACCCGCTCCCTTTCAACTCTCATCTTTTCTCCTTCAGCAAGAATCTCCTTGTCAAACCTTTCACCACAGCTCTAAGATTTGACATCATTTGTAATCTTACGTCCTGGCTAGGACTTGCTTTAGTCTAAATCCTATTTTCTTTATTTTATCTATGTCTCTATCATAAAGTAAATAATGCTTTTAAAAGATGAGGAGTGCAACCCACTCATGTTCAGTCATTTAAATATTGAGTCAGAGTGTAGACAGCACTTTGGATGCAGATGTGGTCCAGGGGAATAAAAAACGATGAGTTACCTCAAGTGTTTCATGTGCATTAGTGGAGTAATATCATGTTTTAATGTTCATTCAGAATGTGTTTTTATCTGTTGTGGGCAGATTTTTAATGTTATGTATGTGTGTCTCAGTTCAGCATTTAATGTCATCCTCTTTTCTTTTATCGCACCCCTTTTTATGCAAAAATGCAAAGCATCACCCTCTGATGTCAGTGTTTTCTTTCTCTTTTTTAGGAATCCAGAATAAACTGCATCCGCATCGCTCGTAAAGGTAATTCAGCATGAATATTTCTCCTCCTGTTAGAAAACATTGTGACCTTGAAGGAATCTTCCTGCGTCGTGTCTGAGTGCTTTGGGAAATTGTTTGTCTGTGTTCTAAGATGAGAAATTAAGAATGTAATTGTGACAGTATTGTTTGGTTTAGTCTTTATTGCACAGTTATTCACCTCTCTCTCAAGTACAAAGGTGGAGATCTAGATGCATTTTTCTCAGACCATCCTGGTTGTTTAGCAGAGGGCCTCCGAGAAAAGGGCAACACGGAGGGAGGGGATTAGAGGTCAGGCTTTCATCCTGTTTGTTTGAGGGCAGACGCTGGGACACAGCGTATCAAAGGCAGTCTCTTTGTTCTCATCAGCAGCCCACTAGATGGCTACATCTGAGGGCTATGACCTCAACACAGTCCAGAAGGGTCCTCCAGATCAAAACTTCCAGATGGAGCTACCTTTTTCCTATCAGTATGAGAAAACCCTCCCCCCGCCCCCCACCCCCCACCCCCCTCCACTGTACCTCATCTTTTGGATTCAAAGGGACATGAAAAGGGCAGGGAAATTGACTCTAAGTCCTGATGGCAGGAGAGCCCCACTTCTATAGTGCGCTGTCAGACCACGGTGAATAAAAGTCATGTATTTATAGTTATCATAGCACCGCAACAGTAAGCAGAGCCTTGCAAGTAAATTGTCTTGGCGTTTTTTTTTTGGTTTTTTTTTTTTCTTTTCTTGGTGAAGGTTTTGTGAACAAAAAAAAACTAAAGAGATGAGACTCTCCTCAAGCGTAAAGCCAAAAGGCAAGGCTGAGTGTCTCACTCCATCTTCCCCACACAGACACCTGGTTGGGCATTGATTAATTAGGCTTTCTCACAGCAGTGGGCTTTACACTGTGCTCGCCTCTTTTCTTTGCAACTAAACAAGAAATAAAGACAGAATTGCACAATAGAGCACCAGCAGTCAGAATAGTTTAAGTTGAAGAAGTAAATGAGAAATATATTATCAAAAAAAATGATGGATGAAGAGAAGGGAAGATAAGAGAAAAAGAGATGAGAAAAAGACACAATGGAAAGTCGCGACTTAACAATTGCCGGCATTACATCATCCAAATGCAGGATGATGTAACAGAAAAAAAAATCCTGAAAGGCAAAACTGATAGAAAAAAAAATTTTAGGTTGATTTCCAATTTCAAAGTGCTACAGGTCAGAGAGGTTTTTTTTTTCACCGTTTGTGATCTCCATGATCCTTCTACCATTAACATAGCCTCTGCATCATCGAGCTCTAAGCCGTTATTATCAAGCAGCCCATCACAAGCAAAGTGGTGGCAAATGATTCTGGCTTGGATAACAAAGCTGGAGATTACATTTCAACTTCCAGGTGACAGTTTAATTAAGGATCCACTGGCAGGCTCGACACAACAATAGACTTCCATTTCTCCTCTAAGTGCCAATTTCCACCATCGGGCAGCTGGCAGGTGCATGGATTCATGTGGAAATCTATTTCATGCTCCTGTTTGGCTTAATAGAAATTTCAAGGCTAAATGTGGCAAAACTGTCTTATCTGTCCAAAATGTCAGAAAAGTGAAATTGATTTTTAAACCTCCTCATCTGCATTTTTGGCCTAAGAGGTCCTGTATTTTATGTGCACGATTATGTGCAATTTTAATCAAGGTCACAACAGAAACTAAACAGCACGTGCTGAAGTTTGAGGCTGCTTTTGAATGGGACAGATTAAGAGTAAGTCAGGCTGGTCTGTGTTATTGTTTTTAGCTCAGAGACACAAAAGCATCTTTGGATGATGTAGTCTGTCTGTGTTTGAATCATTTTTGAATCAGTCTGTCTAATACCTCTTTTAGCACTACGGCAAACTAGAGCACATATTTTAGATGCGTTGCCTATGAACTGAACAACACACCTAGAAATGTCACATTTTTGGAACAGCTTGCTACAATTCAAAAAGCTGTGTTCTGAGAACTTTCAGAAGGAACGGTTCCTTTCTGATATCAAGCCAATGACTCATTTTTCTCCGTTCAGATACGCCAAACTCCACCATCATTGATTAAAAGATGCTGCCAAAAATCCTTTCATCTTTATTTTTTATATGATGAGGGTTCTGAAGCACCCAGGAAATGCCCATGGCTGCAGATAGTTGGGTAAAAAAACATGGCTCCGTTTTCATTTTCACTGCCCCAGATCTGATTCTTCCTCAGCAGGCTGCAAGATAGAGCTCTATCCCCAGGCCTGCTCTGACTTTCTGCTGCTCTCCAGATAGGTTGTGCTGTTCCAGTAGGCTCTGAAGGGCTAGTTTCAGGGCTGTCAAGGCCTGGAGGACAAGCTGACACACAAGAAAAAACTAGATCAGTGGGCCCCTAGAAAACACAAAGAAAGGTCCACTGCTTAGCATCATTTACATAAGTATGAAGCTTCATGCCAGAGAAATGAATAACCTGCTATTATGATAACAACCTTTCTAGTAGCTCACAGACACAGGGGCACCTTGACTTTGCACTGTAGGGGTTGTGGGGATGACTTGTGACTGGAAAAAATATATTTTCGCCATGAATAGAGATGCTCATCAAAGGTTTAGTGCATGAAGCATAGCATGAAAATGTGCAACTCATAACAAGGTGCCAATAACTAAATTTTCTACTTCTTTTTACATGATCAATGAATCATGTCCCGTGTTTGAAGTCTGCTGTGTTTCTTGGCATGCAGTATCTGCAACTGTGTTAAAAAGTGTCACTTCTTCTACACCCGTATTTAGCAGTGTGTTTGTTTTCCCATCTCTGTTCCTTTTTTGTAAACATCAGTAAGAATTTTGAACAGTCTAAATAGCTGGTTGCGAACCTTACTGACATCCCAAATTTTATTCTGCGTGCCAGCCAGCCATTTTGTTTGTCAGAGCACAAGTTGTCATTATGCATCTCTGAGGGGCTGCAGGTTGGTTGTGTTGAACAAGGGAGAATGGCTGTCTGCCTTGCTTAAGGCATCACTACTTCATTTTCGTGTCTCTTTCATTTTTGCCGGCTATTTGAAAAATACCACTGTTATTGAAATGTGGCGTTGGCATTAAGAAGACCCTCGTAATTCAATGGATCTCCTCAAAGTATTCAGGATAAGCACAGCGGACATCTGTATTGCCATGTGAAAAAAAGTACTTTATGAGGAAGAAAGTTTTGTTCGCATGAATGATTCATCCCTCATAGCTGTGGATTTTCAATTTATATTCACATGGAGGCCCTCTTGGCTTTACACTTCCCTGTGAGTCGTTGGCACATTCCAACCTCGTTCCTTTGCATTCTTTATTCCAATTGTGCCTGTATAATGTGCACCTGTTTTCTGCTTCCAGCGGCCTGCAAAGATCATCGCAAGGCTCTGGAGGTGTCCCAGCACTCCGAGGAGATGGGCCTGATTCTTGGGGTGTGTGCTGGAGGTCTGGTAGTCCTCATCCTGCTGCTGGGCGCCGTCATTGTCATCATTAAGAAAGGGTAAAAGTCTGCTGTTAAGTGTTGAGCACAAAACACGCCTCATTATGCAAAATCACGCCACATCTCCCACATTGTTTTTCCCTTTATGTTCTGTTTTTGAACAGTTCAGTAATTGTTTTTTATACTTGCTGAACTTTCATAAAGGTCATGCTTGTTTAGGGACGATGCTGGACCAACATCCAGAGCTGAGTTGTTTTCATTCCCTTATGGTGCACCAGAGGGACCAAACAACTCTCATCTGCAGAGCCTGTCTGAGTGTGAAGTATTTAATTAGAGGTGGATGCAATTCAATTAGCCACTTAATTACACACCCCAAGCAGAGGCCTGACCCCTAAATGAGATGATAATTGGGAGGGAAAAGGTGTGCTTTTAGAGATTATTAGCCAATGATCCCATAGGTCTACGATAGATCATCTACTCCTCTGTTTCTGCATTCATTTAGCAGCAGTGGGGCAGCTGTAGTTCAAGTCTGAAATAAGGGTGAACCTTTCTAACTTAAATAAGATTTATTGAAATCTAAAGTGCCTGCAATGCCAAATAGGAAGTTTCTCAGAGCTCCAGTGATCATTAACAAATGGCCGACACAGCGGCTAAGTGATTATTGAATAATGTTGATTTTGAAAGTCACCAATACTGTGCACATCAGTCCGGGTTCCTCTGCTAAATCACCATGAAGTTCGCTCTAAGAGAATTGATTGCTAAATTTGCTGTGACAGGAAACCTTGTGGTATGGTCCTTGAAGTGTAACACTGAGACATATTCGATAGGAGGAAACACACATTTTGCCGCTTGGCTACGGTTTGATCTGTCAGCACCTGCTTGGTAGGTTCGCACATGTCACATGGCGGCCTGCACTGCTGAGCTCATGAGAGGATTGTGCTCATTTTCACTGTAATCAATGCATTCTGCCTGCTGCTGACATTGCTTTCATCTTACATCTCTTCTTTCTCTTGATTTTTTTTCTCCTTCTCCTGCACTCTTTCCAGAAGGGACTACTACTCTTACTATCCGTAAGTGACTCCACCTCTCTGCTTTTCCATCATTTTGTGACCCATCATGTACATGCTTGTGCTCTGGCTGTCACCCATAAGTTGTTGAGGAAGAACAATTAACATTTGGTCTGTGTACACACCTCTTTTCTCACACTATCTCTATGCTTTTTCTTTTTGTTTTGCCATATTTTTCCTTGCTAAACATAACGTTCTCTCTCTCTCTCTCTCTCTGTCTCTCTCTCTCTCTGTCCATTACAATCTCTCCTGGATTGCAATTTCCCTTCTTTCTTTTTCTTTATCCATTAATAGGAAACCAGTGAACATGAATAAGACACCCATTACCTACCGGCAGGAGAAGAGCCATATGGGCTCCATGGAGCGCAGTTTCACAGACCAGAGCACCCTTCAAGAAGATGAAAGAATGGCCCTTTCCTTCATGGATGCACACACCTGCGGCACACGCAGTAAGACAAATACACTAAGACTCACATACAGTACAGTGTAAACAAACCTAGCAGGCTACAGACAACTACACAATGCAATTTCAAACTTGACGCACATCATTCTCCACTTTGTAATCTTGTTGTCTTGTCACTCATTCACTCCATAAATGTCTGAATCATTTTGAAAGATAGTTATCATCCCTTGTCAAAAGTATTCTTTGGTATGATTTTACCCTGAGCTTTTCACTGCCTTCAACTGAGGCACAAGGAGTCTCTAAAGATTGGAAAGAAAGAGAAAGAATGGCACAAGCGAAGTAACATATTTGAATGGAACGATTTGCGATTCTTGTCAGGACATTTCATCCTGATCTCCTTTCCAATATTGTCAGTCTCACAGAGAGGGAAAGACAGATGTGTTTACTCTGAAGTTACACAGATCTTTGTCTGCTTCTCACGTCATCCAAGACAAACCTGCTGTCACAGCCACATGAGATCTATTATGAAGACAACTTTTCACACACAAAGTGTGTTTCAAAGTGGCCAACCTGTAATATTCTGCACTGTATGCATTCCTTTGTGTTACATCATACGTATTTCGAAAGTAGAACCAGTAGTGTATATCAGACCTGAAATGAATATGTCAGGAGTTACAAAACTTATGTAAAGGAAAATATTTTTTTTTTCTATGTTTGTCCGTATGAGTTACATTTCAAGAGTCTGTGTATACTCTACAGTACATAACATTCAGACAGATCCCAATTTGGAAAAGCAGCAGGAGCACCAGGGCTGGAAGAAAAGCAATGATCAGCTTTGGTTAGTTGGGGAGAGCGGCAAAACGAATTTTAGCTGCCTAAAAGAAAAAAAAAATCAGCTAAAAGTATGCTATATTTAGAATTATTTTCCTGCTTAATATGCCCTCAGACAGCCTATTGTGGGTAATGAATTGTCTGAAAATACCAAGTACCTCATACAAACCCACTACAACACACCCAAAGTGTCTCTTTAATGTTCTCTTTTATAACTTGTCTTGTACATGAATTTTTTATACTAGAGTCTCACTGAAATTGCAAATGTTTCTGTGTCTGGCACAGGTGATGCTCGTAGTTCAGTGAATGAGGCCAGTAGCCTGCTGGGAGGCTCCCCGAGGCACCAGTGCGGACGTAAAGGCTCTCCTTACCACACAGGGCAGCTGCACCCTGCAGTTCGAGTGGCTGACCTTCTCCAGCACATCAACCAGATGAAGACTGCCGAGGGCTACGGCTTTAAACAGGAGTATGAGGTGAAAGGGCGCTATTACACCCTTCTCTTACACTCTGACATAATAAGACAACAAAGACAACATGAAACAATAAAGTGCTGCTGCTCATACTCAAGTGCCAAGTACAATAGGCTGTTGTGAAAGAGAGGTTTAAGAACCGCATTGCTCCAAAGAACGGTATTCACAGTTTTTATGCTGTAATTGTGTTTCTAAATGACCAACCTTCCCTGTAAATTCAACAGCAGGGACGTAATTGGTCCATTTGTTCTTTGTGCAATATATAGTGAGGGAGAGAAGTCGAGGTAAGAACACTCAAACTGCAGTGATATACATAATCAAATGTCACAGTTGGAAGCTTTTTCATCTTTACTCTCACTTTCATGCCGTAAATGAGAAAATGGTGTTGTTACCTTTATTTTTTTGTGTAGCTTACTGGAAGTTTTATTTCTTTCTTCACCAAGGTTGCCAGAAATGTTTTTAGCAACTCACTTCCATTGAGGAGAGAGATGTTCCCTAAATCATGTCTCCCACTTTTGGTGGAGTATGTTGTCTATATTGTGCAGAAACTGAAGCAGAAGCCCCTCAGAGGAGTTAAGGATGTAAGAAGTGTCATTGAAATAGAGTCAGGGACATTGAAACATGAAGCAGCTCAGCCTGCTTTTTGCAATAATACACCAGGTCAGTGTTTTCATGTCTGTTTATGAGTGGTGCCTCATGGTACTTCATAAAAGCTAATTTTTTAAACGCCTGAAATCAGTTATAAAACTAATGGCCTGCAGTTTATCCATCCATCTATACAAACAAACAGTCATCCAACTGCTGCGAAAGCCTCACAAAAGAGCTTCTTTTTTCAGACAGTGTTCTCGAGATTGCAGTGCGGAGACATCCTCTTTCAAACATTTTCTAGTTCTATCATGAGGTCTCCTGTCAAACCAGTTTACTTGCAAAGTTGTGACCAAACACCTTTAGTAGTTCTCAAGAGCTTTACTCTGAAAGAGCAGTGGCAGCACAGCCAAGTTTCCCCTAAGTTTGTTTAGCCAATTGCCCTACTAAGGTCAGCCACTGTGTGGAAAACAAAACTTATTTAACCTCTTGATCTCATTCTTTCATCCTCTGCTCAGAGCCTGTTGCCATAAGGGAGTTTATAACAAAGACAAAAGACAATGCTGTGCTCTGTGGGTTAGTTCCGTCCTTGATATAAGATGTGGTACAATGGCTACACTATGTACTTCTAAGCCTGGTTAAACTAGGCACCCCTGATATGGCAGAGAAAGGTGGCTGGTTAGAAAGACTGCTGAGTCAGGTCAAGTCTTGTTCTTTATTAAGCAACTGTACCTCGTGCCCCAGGGAGGAAGGCAGGTCAATACCGAAGAGTGGTTAATCTTAATTGGCAACATCATCCAGAGGAGCAAAGACTATTTTGAGGTACTTTTGATCCTTGCAGAAAAACTCTCTGTGCTGCAGAAAGTGCTTGGAGGTTCTGGTAGTATTTGAGTCTGATTCTCGGTAGAGGAGGGTAAACTTGTAAATTTGAAAGCTTTCTGTGGTGGAAGAGATTGATGCCCTGCAAGAAACAGCCCAGAGTCTGTCATCCTGACCACAGAAAAGTGGATCTCTACCTGTCATAGATAACTGACATGTCACTGAAAAATTGTTTATCCTTTTGGAGGAATTTGGTGAAATTTGTGAAGAAACTTGCAGAATATCTAATGGGATCTGCTGTGTGAGTAACTGAGTAGGTTTAATATCCATAAAGATAATGAAACCCAAGATATAAAAGAACATACACAAAAAACCTGATGCCGTAGGGCAATTTTTGAGTGCAGCAAACCTATAGACTTACGGTCTCATGGCCGTGAGTCGAGAGTCTTTATTTTGGGCTTTGGATTCTGGCAATTATATGTCCTCGTCTCTCAGCATTATGTGATTCTAATGGAAACATGTAAAGACATATCTGTGGTGTTAAAGGTCATGTCTCCAATTTGTAGGCCAGCATGGCTTGTCCTGTTTAGAGGATATTATAATGAAGTGCATAAAATGATTAGTTCAGGATTTTTATTGGCTTTTAATCAGTTGGAAGAAGGATCATGTGCAATTACTACACAGGGTGGATAACTGCTAGCTTTGAGAGGCTACGTTAGATAGGAATGGGTCTTGTGAGAGTGGTGTGGGAGGCCATCAATCCTCCTCTGACATCATCCATGCGCCCTCCACACCACCCACTGAAATTAATTAGCTGGGTTATAAAGGCATCTGGATCACACTGTTGCTGTGCATAATGAATAAATCATACTCATTTGGGCCCAATGCGGACTTCTGTCATGATGGCAGGCCTGATGAGGTTAAACGTCTCTGGAGGTGCGCTTGCTAGTGAATCCCCTGTCCACTGCTAACAGATTGTAGGGTAGAAAACAGATGAAAAAGGAGTTGGGAGGGGTTGAGACAGAAGGGAAGAGAGATGACAGCTTACAGAGGGAGAAATGTTAGAAAAGACACTCTGGACTTCCATGGCCTGTAACCTCCAAATAACCTCCTCCCAATAGCAATATTAGTATTTACTTCCCCCTGCAACATAAAATGCAACCTAAATGCTCTATAATTTGTGAATGTAACCATTAAACTGTAATGCATATAATTCTCTTAACCTTGGAGACTGTAAGATGTTGTTTGGGGTGACTTCCCATATGTTCAGGAGTTGAGATCATCACAAAGAGGAGATCTAAAGATTCTGCTGATCTGTGATGACTTGATCAGATGTTCTTGGTGTTAGTGATTCTACATCCCTTTGGAAAGAAATTACAACTAATTTAGACATGCAATGATTGTTCAGGCCATTAGCCAGATACTGTTCTGAATTTGCTTGCGACACCATTGTCTCTTGCAAATCACTGGAGTTTACATGGCAAATGACCCCTTGGATGGTTCATTCTTGCACGCATGCACTGCAGGGTTTTTTGTCCTGAATTAAAACTTATGTACAGACACATTTGTTCTCCAGAAAATTGCTTATCGCCCTCTCTCTGTTGCCGTGGTTGTTATCTCTGGTTATATGTTTCAGGGCACATAAAGAAGGGCCAAACTGTCTGAATAATACCTCTCCCCAGTGGAATGATAGTGGCTGAGAGTTGCGATCACACCCTGGAGGGAAGTCCGTCCCGGTCACCCTCGCCCTTTGGCATTCATGAAAAAGAGAAAACATCTTTTGTCTGTGGTTCACGGTTTTCCCCTCCGGTACTCCGCTTGTAGACTCATTAAACTGTCCCTCATGGGCAAAACACACTCCACTCAAAAAAATCAATACACACTTCTTTGTTATTTTTCTCTCTGTGCTATAGTATGTGTTTTGATGGAGTGTCTCTCTCCATTATGATGGAAAATGATGAGGAGTATCATATTACACTCCCCTGGCAGGTATAGGCTTTTTATTTCCCCAAAGAATACCTATGTTCTGTAAAACAGGGATCAAAAATTTACAGTGAGTTGTAAAGGGGTTTGTATTTGTGGCAGCAGCTGTCACTACAGTCATATAACCACTGCAGAAATGTACGAGTAAACAACAGCGGAGCTTTACTGGAGAGCTCAAAACTTTCATTGTACCACTTTGTACCTTGAGGCTAAGGTTAGAGAGGATGATGGACTCATTGATTCAAAGTTTAGCTGCAGCTGGGGCTACTGAGTTGCCACACTTGCACTTTTAAAAAGGCAGCAGACATGTTATGGTAGCTTAATTTAGGCTTGTTATTTGTCATCTGTTTGACTTGAAATTTGTATTTAATTTTCCGGAAGATAATTTATTACATCTCAGAAATTTTGATAGGACCTTGAGTGAAAGTGGCAGGATTATAAATCAAGTCACTGTTTTTGACATATTTAAAATTATAAGGATGAAAAAAGTACAGGTCAAAGCTAGGTGACAAAACAGTTCATCTTATTTTACTTGTTTTATATAATCCTCTTAACCAGCCCACCCCACCAATCGCTGCCAACGACGGTTTCTAATCAATCTTCAACGGGTCTGTGTTGTTTCCTTCCCTCCCCTTCGTTATGCCGCCATCCACATGTCTTTTTTCTTCCTGTGCTCTTCGTCTCCCTTTTTTCTATTTTCTCTTTAGAGGGCTGAGAAGAGTAGTGGTGGGAGCAGATAATCAAAGAAAGCTCAGAGGTCTAGAGTCAAAAATACAAGGGATGGAGGGAGAACAAAAAGGAAGAGGTGGGCAGGGAGAAAAGCGATGAAGAGAGGTAAAAGGAGGTAAAGAGAACAGGGGGATTCAAAGAGAGAGTTAGATACCAAGAGCACTTGGAAAGAGGAGGAAAAAGTGAGACGGAGGGGTGTAATCCCAGGCAGGATTTGGCTGGTTCTTGGCTCTCTGTGGGGAGAACTGTGTTGTAATCCCCTGCTCAGCATGCAGACTTGGGCAGAGTTTCACCAAATTCCCCTAGTGGCTGAAAACCACAGGGGGTGGACTGGAATAGATGTTTGTGTGCGTGTGTTTTTTGTTCATGGATCTAAAGGGGCTGTTTGCAGGCTTAATTTGGCCCAACAGTGGACGCTTAAAAGTGGCTTATGACGACGTGTGTGAGAAAGCACTCTCCAGTGTATCCATGCAGACAGGTGGATCATAGGGGATGAGGAGATGTGTTCCTGAGTGTGATGTCTTATAAAACGGCTGAGCAGCCATCCACCACGCAGGAAATAGACAGCTCCTCGACTTTCACTCTAATTGCTAGACATTTCACCATGCAGTGGTTGTTACAGTGTAGTTTAAACAACAACATTACATCACCTCATTTTTAAACATTTCATACAACACATCAGAGGCAAGCATTCAGTTTTCTATCTTTTTCAGTTTTTTTTAAGCAAAACGAACAAAAACACGTCTTACTTCTAACCATTGCCCTCCGGATTTATCTGCTAAAATTACAAAGTCCTTGACAGATTTGATCAACTGTTGCTAGCTGGCTTATTAAAATAGCATCAGCTCCAGGTATCTTGTGCTGACTCTTAGTGTTTCCAGCAGAGAAAACAATGTAAGAGGAGTCAAATACAAACTTGATTTTGCTGAAAGGCTGAGGCTACATGCAAGGCTAGAAGTTAGCATCCTGATAACTGAAAATGCAGTCTAAAAGACAGAGATAAATAAAACACAACATCGGTCTTGTAGTGTTAGGCTAGCTAGTCCTAGTTTTACAACTAAGATAATACAAATAGGAAGACTTAGTAAGATGTAATAGTAAGATGTTCTAAGGCTGTAAAACCCCTCACCACACACTTTATACACTTTTCTCAGACAGACATTAACATATTCTCACATTTCTCTCATGTTTAAACACTCTCAAAGTTCAAATCTCAGGACACAGAACACAATGCACGCTCATACACTGTAAAAAAAAAGCATGCAATATTGCACAAAAAAAATCTGCGTAACAGCAAAGCCGTGAAAGGTGAACCGCGTTATAGCGAGGGTTCACTGTACAATGTTTCAGCATGTTGAGAAAGCCACAGTTTATGACTGACCAGCTGTATGTAGTAAGTTTGCTACGAAGCAATGAATGAATAAAATCACTCTTAAGTCAATTGATAAGTTAAGGGAAAACATTTACCTTCAAGCTTCTGCTTTAATAACATTTATTTCACTGATTATTCTGATAGATATTCACATATCTACACTCCCATCAGTTGCTTACACAGAAATTTAATCAGTAGGAAAACAGCACCTGGGTTAAAACTTTGCCTTTTACCCCTGCTGCTGAGGGTTTTCACAAGAATAGGTGCTAGCTGGTGGTCCATATCTCACGAGGGCTCAGAGCAGACAAAGACGATATGATACTCATGCAGTGTTTTGTTTAATTACACATTATGCATAAAGCGCCAAGCCTTTTCTGAAGTGGCTCTTAATTTCCTTAGCTGTGCCTGAAAGATGTGCTGATAGGCTTTTATCATGCTAACAAGGAAACACAATTTTCTTTATCACACATAAAAACAAAAGAGTTGATGTGGTGAAGCTTTGATTAATGTTTATCTAAGATATTTGAATAGTTAATACAGAGAGGCCCTGTTTCTGAAATCTGTGCCATTGTCTTTATCTCTGCAGAGTTTCTTTGATGGCTGGGACTGCACAAAGAAGAAGGACAAGACCAAAGGGAGGCATGACACCTTGTTGGGATGTAAGTCACCAGAACTCATTTTATCTTGTATAAAAACAAGAATAAAAAACATTGTGACATTTTGTTTTTTTTTTACCATTGTTTTGCAATATTATTTGTGTCTGTCTCAGATGACCGCCACAGAGTCAAGCTCCACCCTCTCCTGGGGGATCCCAACTCAGACTACATTAACGCTAACTACATTGATGTAAGTCTAATCCTGTTTTTTCTGCCTGTTTGACACGGGATACAAACAGTTCCTCTATCTCTCACACCCTGCAAAGCCACAGTCCATCCCTCTCATTCCTATAAGCTCACCAGTCTGCTGGCCCACTTTCACCTGGAGGCTCTCATCCAATCAGCCACTCTTCCTATTGGCGTTGTGCCAGATGCCATGGTTGTCAATTGCTTCACCGAATCCCTGACCTAGACGTACTCTGCTATCACTTTTATTAAAACAGAGTAGAATAAATGCTTTTAATGCCTTGCAGAGGAGATGAACCTTTCTGTAAGTTGCCACAAATCCCCCTAAATTAAATAGACATGATTGATTTTATCCAATCTCTGGATGGGCCGGGAGGAGATGATCCTCTGCACTGTTCACCTTAACTGTCTGCCACACATGCAGCGTCACAGTGACATTCTCGCTGATCATATGAAATGCATTTATATGTTGCTAATGTGTCTCACACAGTCTCATTCATATGTGTTCCCATTCATAAAAAACTAGATAAGGCTGTGTTGATTCAGAAAGCAGAGGTGCAGGTTTCAGGTTGCAGCAGTGAAGTTATGAAGAAAAGAAGTCAATCCAGATTTTGAAAAAAATTACAGCTTTACTACCAGATATATCCTGTAGATAGAACCTTGTCTTTTGGTTCCCCTGTGAATTTTTTTGTCACGGTCTTCAGTTTTTGCTATTCGTTTGAGTTATGTCAGGCGAAGTCTGGCATTCTGATATGCTTTCTTTACCTCAAAAGATTTATTTTGCATGTCTTTCATTCTGACTACTGTAAAGTAAATACGAGAAGTTGAGGCAAACTGATGTACTCCCACTCCTGTGTGAGGCTGATAAGAGGATGAAAGATCCTGTCTGTGTGTAAATCTTTGCAAAGAATGTAGTAGAAAGATCACTGATCTTTTTTTCTTTCAGTGAGAGAAAATTAATAGGTGCGTAAATCAGCCTGATTTTGGGCGGATTCTTCCTTTAGGCTAAATGTTTCATCAAAAATGTGCAACACTACAGGGCTTTTTTTCTCCTCTTTTATTTCATTGTAGAGAACGGGCAGTGGTGAGATGCTTTTAGAGAGTTCATTACAATGAAAGAGCATTAAAAACCTGGCCTGCTGTTAGGACTGTAGTTATTCTGAGGGTCTCCATTAGTGTTTAGGGCAAAGAGGTGCAGGCATTAGAGGGAAAACACCACTCAGCAGCCACTACAGTGTCAGAGTCAGTGATATTACTCCCTGACAAGGTGGACCCAGCAAGCTGAATAGTAACTACTTAGCCGCAGCGAAGCATATTTTGGACAGCTCTGTGATTATTTTACCAGAGGTTAAATGGAAAAGTTTTTCCTCCCTCTGGAGCACTGTTGTGCTTTCAAAACAGAGGTGAGGAAGTGGAAGCTCTCTGTTTCCTATTTCTCTGTCACTTAATGCCAGAGTTTTTGCTTGGCTCTGGTGTGTGTGTGTGTG
>JAQNCA010000030.1:14434434-14461295 GCA_029783725.1 Acanthurus tractus
AGTGGAAGCTCTCTGTTTCCTATTTCTCTGTCACTTAATGCCAGAGTTTTTGCTTGGCTCTGGTGTGTGTGTGTGTGTGTGTGTGGTTTAGCACTTTGCATATGTTTGACAGCCTCCTGCGCCCGCTGCAAATGTAGAGACGGCCAGTGCATCATGGCTAATTTACATTTTGTCCGCTTCCAAAGAGTAACAGGGTCGACTGACAGGTGTAGCGTGGCCACACAATTCGAAACATGGACACTTACAGACAAATACACACAAAAACACACCCATGCACACTCTCACATTGTTGAACAGCTTGTTTACATACACCTTTAGTAAAAATAATAGGAATGAATTACTTTATTCTTTTCCTGAATAACCTCCTCCTAATCAATTTCTTATATCATCAGTGATAAAGTCCTTGTGATATCAAGGCAACATTTAAATCTAAATCCATTTATCTACATGTATGTATATATATATACATATATGTACATGTAGATAATACATTTGCATTCACTTCTGAAACATAATTAAATTGCATGAACATATAATAACTATATATCAATAGGGAAACTCGGATGATTTTGTAAATCAAACACAGTTTACAGGTCTTGGGAAGCACATGAAAAAATAACCTGAAAAAAAGTTTTGTGGCTTGTAGGCCTACTACTTGTGTGGAACTGAATACTAAAAGTTAAAATAATCAAAAAATCTGGAGCTGAAGAGTAAAAAAACTGACCAAACCTGTAAATCCCACTCCTCATCCATGCTGAGTAACTCAAGCCACTGACATAACTCACCCTAATAACCAATCCTGCTGTCAGCCGTCCAGTTGCATTGAGGGTGATGTAGGCGCCTTGTTTTGGACAAGGGAGGAGAATGTGCTGATTAAACTTTTTTTTTGTGAGACAATGGGACAATGTTAGGGGAGTGCAATGCTAAATCAGTAAAGAACTCCTTTAGTACTGGAAATCAAAAGAGTAGCCACTTACATTACATCATAACTCTTTTTTAGAGATGTTTGTCAGAGACACTTTTATTAGTTTATAAACAAGCCCTGGTCATAAAGTTGTTTCCTGCGCTGTTGCGATGCAACATGCAGTGAAATGTAAAGCCAGTTGCCATATATTTAAAATGGTGAGCCAGCCATTATCTTATTAGCAATTTAATGTATGTGTGAGACACAGAGGGATTTCTCTTCTCTACTTTCTTTCAACAGAAAAAACACTTACACAAATTTAAACAAAGTCATTTTGATTTAAGAAACTGTAACTAATAATTTACAATACAGGAAAAGCAGAAAAAAAGAACACTTATTCCCATTTGAGTTGAGAGCTTTAACATACGGAGCCCAGTCCTTCTTTAATAAATGCTAAAAAAGACACTAACACACACATGTGCACCTCTTTCCACCTGCCTTTAATCATGACTCCTACTTACCAAAAGCTTCTTTCATTAACTAGCCTATATGTCTTCTTTTTCTACTCCCCTCCCCACTTCCTCGACCTTGGACCCTGTAGATTCGGATTAACAGGGAAGTAAGTACTTCACTGCTCCTTCTTCTGCCTGCCATCGCTCTATTTTTTGCTCTTTCCCCCTCTTCTCTTCCCACTTCCCTCTTCTCTTTCCACTATCCTCTATCCACAAATGCTCAAAGGTCAATGTGTCTCAGGTTTGTGCACATTTGACTCAAAAAAAGAAGAAGAAGAGAAATTTATGCCCTTTAAGCTAATGATTTTAAATGAACATGAGGAGATGTGTCCTCTCCGTATTAAGGACCCTGCTGTTTAAGTTAGCTCTCATAAGTGGCCAAGACTTAGGAGGTTTAGTTGCTATAGTGACCGTCTTAAGTGGAGGAGTGGTTACTGTCATCCTGTTTGGGGAGGGCCAGAGGAATTGTGGATAGCAGGCCGCACAGCACCGGTCATTCATCTCCATTTCAAATATGTCCCCTTTTATCTGAGTGGATGCAATTCAGTTTAGCAATGTAGACAGACTCGACACACTGTATTGGGAAGATGCTCTCTGCAAAAGGATAAAAACTGTTATCAGCACAGATTGCACCATCGCACTGATTTGATGAGAGCCGGTGGGCTCGGGAGTTAATTCAGATTATTCCTGACCCGCCTTCTCCACTCCACAGAGTTATGTAAGGTAATTAGGGAATCACTGATCCTTCCAGCTGCTCCTCTCAAAATAACAATTAACTGCAAACCACAACATCCCTGTGGTTTTCTTGGGGATGTGTCTTGAAAACAGGTGTCTCCTTTATCTTGAAAGGTTAGATTAGCAGTGCTTATTTTCAAGAGGACTTCCTTTGAAAAGTTAGTTCATCCTTTAAGTCTTCATGCTTAAAGGTCCCTTTGTTGTGTTCATTCCCCTCAAGGCTTTAGAGGTGACATCTCATCATTCATTCATATTCACCTCATACTCACCATATAAAAATGTCTGTCATCTATATCAAAGGCTGTCACCTCCCTTGATATAAAGGCTCTCAGAATACTTCACTGTACATGTCAGATTTTGCCTGAAAAGCCGTTTATGTTGGTAATGGTAATATCATGCATTTATTTGAAACTTGTGTAAGAGATTCTTTCTCTCATTCGACTTGAGAGGAAGAATTTGAGAATGATCTTTGGAGAATAAATATCATTTTAGTTTGAGAATCTGTCAGCTTCAGATACGGTACATTTTGCATCCTCAGAGGAAACTGGTTTGTTTTTATAGGACAGCATCTTGTCAAACTGTCACAGGGACTTCAGTCATTTTTCAGCAAGTCCGACTCACTGTAGAAGTCACTTCTTCTAGAGATTTATCAGTTGTTTCTCAGTCGCAGTATTTATGATGTGTTGCCTCATCTGCTTCAACCCTTAATTCTCTAAGTGCTAAAAGGAGATCTGAAGTCCGTAATAGGTCGGAAAGCGCTGTAAAAAGCACAGGAAATGCAATACACATTTGAAAAGTGTGGGTCAGTGGGAGAGCAGGATGCAGAGATGAAGGGGAGGAAAAGGGTGAGACAGAGAGACACCCTCCCATACAGCTGTGCCTGAGGCGCAGATGGCTTACTCAGCATGTCATTCCTCTTCTCTCTTTCAGGGCTACCATCGATCCAACCACTTCATCGCCACTCAGGGTGAGTATCCCGGCAAAGCTGTAGTGTTTATGTGCGTGAGCGTGAGCGTGTGCGTGTGCGTGTGCACGCGGGACCGTGGATGCTTTTTGTTGCGGTGTGATAAACTGACGATGATGCAGCCAATGAGCCTACTCACATGCAGTCCCTTGCCAAAACCATCTCTCTGTCAAATCCAAAGGTGATAGTGTGACTACCAGCCCGTGAAGGCTGCGCTGGTGATGTCACTGAATTAATCATTAAAAGGAATGAATAATTAAGCAAATTAATTATAGCTTCTCAATCTCAGCGACATGTGCAGCGGTGTGTTCATTGTTGGAGAGAAAACCTTTAGTTCACGCGCTGTTGCTCAAATATAGTTACTGTCTGATGGACAGTAGGACTTTGCATGTGCAAGTGCCCAGAATCTCCTTCCAATGCATCTAAACCCAAAGGAGTGTCAGTTTCGAGGGAGCTCCCATCACAAAGTCACTCAAGGTCTGCTCATCTGCTTATCTTGCACCAGCACCTTCCCTTCCCCCTCTATTGGAGACACAAAGAGATGAAACTTGCAAGAAAGAAAAAAAAGACATCAGCAGTGTTTTTGTCTCTCTGAGCATTCTTTCCTACGTGATCCTGGTTTTAAAGTTGTATCTCACCTCCTAAACGTCTCCTCCTCAGATGACAATGAGTGACTGATGCTCCTGCGGGCTTTCATCATCAGCTACTGCTGTTGTTTTGTCACCCATCACCCCTTCACTTCTGCCTGGAATTCCCAATTACTTTATTGATGGCACAATCTTGAGAGATCAGTACCCTGCAGTCTGAGGAAGGACACTTAGGTCACAATAATACTAGATTTCACAACAGCGAGACCTTCTTTATTGAGAGGACAGGCTTTGATGCTGGCTCTTTTTTTTTTTGTCTCTGTCTCTTTTATTTCTCCCTGCTTCCCACTAGGACCCAAGCAGGAGACTCTGTATGATTTTTGGAGAATGGTGTGGCAGGAAAATTGTTTCAGCATCGTCATGATCACCAAGCTGGTAGAGGTGGGCAGGGTAAGTGATGTGCCTGTACTCTATTGTTATCCCTTCTTGTCAGACACTCACCATAAGGTAACATTTAGCTGTCTACAGGAAAGACTTTTTTGAATTAATATATATGGATCTCACAAGACTTGCTGTGCAATTACGAGCAGCCTTGGGACATACTCTCAAGCCAGATGAGAAGATAGAAACCACCCTCGTGTCTGTAATTATGAACTACAGTGAACAGTCAGTCAAAAAAGACTAGAACTTCATGGTCTGTGCGAAGGTGCTGTAATAAAAAACCCACCTACTCATCTACTTTTTTTCAGCACATTAAACACAAGAGAGAGTGTGAACATGTTAGCAAGTGATGTTGTGAAAGTACATTCGTTCATTTCTCAAAATGTGAAACTATTCCTGTAAGTGTTTTTCTCCTCAGAAAGATGTCACTTTAAGTGAGAACAAAGGTCTCTGTGTGCAGATGTATTTTTAGAGGATTGCTACATGAATTATCCCCTAGTTGTTTGTTTAGAAACATTGTGAAATTGTGTTGCTGTTTGCATTATGAGTATAATGATTATTGAGCCCATAAAGTGTGCTATAAAGTTACCGTGATGCGTAAAATGTCTTCTGAGTCACTTATCCATGGCTTCCGTCCGTATATACGCTCTGCATGACTACAAGGGTATAAAGGCTGTACTATTGTACTGTTATTTTCCACCTCACATAAGTACCTGTAGTATGTGAATTCTAGCTGAAGCACCCCATCTTTTTCAGTCCAGGCAAGAGAAATTTATTTTCTCTGTTGATGGTTTAAATGACACAATTTTTCTAGCAGTAGCCCTGCATCCAATTTGGTTCTCCATCCCAACAACTCTGGGAACAGTCAATAAATGAGAACCCATCCTCATGGCTGAATCCAAATAACACCTCCATTTAATAAAAAAAGATCACCTCCTTTGTTCCTGCTGTTGGTGAAAAAGATTGCTGCCCTCCTGTTCATTATGCTTCCCACCATTATGTGATCATTGTGCTTTTCCTTGCCCTCTGAGGTGAAATATCAGTGGAAGTACAGCTTGTTTTGTTCCTCCACAACAGTAAAGGTGTAACTGCTGTACTTTTTCAACTTATAACATGGTTCAGTTAAACCAGCAGATGAAATACTTTCTATTTAATTAATTTAATGCTAATATTAGAATCACACACTTAGAAATTCTAAAGACGCTGATATTTTATTTTTTATCTTAGAGTTTTTTTATGTAACTATAGCTTCATTTTAGTATCTTCTTATGCATTCACTCTGAATTTGATAAGTATTTTTATGATGTATTGAACTTCCTAGAAATTTAAATTGAGCAGATGAAGGATTTTAAGTTACACTTAATCCATAAATAACTTTTTGGCAAGCAAAGATGAATCAGACACTTTTGTTTAACATTTTGACCTTGTAGTTGATGATTAAGTTGTTTTTGTAGTCTTAAACATATAACGCCATTTTTTAAAAGCAGAGAATGCACTCACAGCACATTTAATGGAAATAAATCATGTGACATCTTAATATGCAGGAATCTGTAAGACGCCCTTGTCAAAGAAAGAGGGAGATTTAGAGAAATTGCTTTTAAAGAGGGAGGCATTTGGATGTCTCGATTGGGCACTTAAAGCCTGAGAGGTTTAAGATGAGGAACTAAAGTTGAAGCCATTTTTGTCCACTTTGAGTCAACGGAATCATACTGTAACTTAAGACCCTCTCCAGTGAAAATCTAATTTCTGAGCGCCTCAGCGTGTTTATCTGGTGTTTTTTAACATTTAACAAGGCAAACTTGGGTTGAAATTAGCATTTATTGCCAGATGGGAAAACCGTAGTGTCCCGATGACAGACTCAAATAGGCGGATTTAGACCAGAAGGGTTTCACAGGTCACAAACCTAAAAAAACGAAAAAACAAAACTTAAGGAACCTATCGCATTAACATGTGTGGGGGAATCAGTAAATGTAAAAGGTCACTACAGGAAATTGAACCGCAAACAGTCAGAGGAGAAGCCAAGGCTAGATTGATCCACAAATTATCATTATTAGCTAATAGCTGACAGCTAACATCGTCCAATCGTGGGGTCAGGACACCTCTTACTGTTGAATTCTGAGTTTTGAAGAGTGATGCATAAAATATATTTCTGGCCCAATTTGTTCTCTTGTAAGCGACTGTCTACGATTGGTCCTTTTCTTCCTCTTCTCTTTCTCTCCATCTTCCTCAGAAGCATCTGGTTCAAACATGTTGCCATTGTTTATGTTGCATAGCTAGCAAGACGACGGTCACTGGTGGGAGTAGTTAAAGAGTGGTCGCTGATCGTACGCGTGACTATGCCATAGACCTCATAGATATTAATAGTTCATTCCATACCTAATGAGGCCAAAGGTTTAGTGTGACATTTAAGCAATTTTAAAACATTAATTAATTTTTATCTTGCAAAAAAATGTCTTGATATAAAATTTCTACTGACTGACATTTTACGGCTTAAATATTTGGCAGAAGGGTGACAATGACAATAAAAACGATTTATGTGTGAGACATATATATGTGGGATAATACATTTTCCACCATAAGCAACTGTTACATTTTAATACAAGACTGCACCGTGTTTTCAAAAACACAGTTGAAAAGGCAGAGATTTTTCTGTTTTGTACTGAAGCAAAAGCATTAGATCCAACCTTCACAACACTCTATCAAAGAGATTAATTCATGATATACCTCCTGCAGTTTTGTAGGTGCAATTTCCAGGAATGTCAACCTGAGGTTTTACTCTGTTGCTTCACTGTTTTTAATCAGGTGAAATGCTGTAAATACTGGCCTGATGACAGCGAGATGTATGGTGACATCAAAATAACTCTGCTTAAGACAGAGACACTGGCTGAATACACAGTTCGCACCTTCGCCTTGGAAAGGGTAAGTTAATCTAATATTTACATTATTTACTTAGCCTACCCTCTTTTCCATTTCTTCATATTTCTCGTAATATTCTTGAAAGTAGAAGTAGAACATTAAAAGTGGGGATTAGATACTTGACAGGATTTCCTGCTGATGGGTATGAGGGCCACATGTTAAATTGAGGGGAATTAACACCAGCAGCTACGTGAGTGCCCCTGCTGTCTCTCCAACATAGCTGTTACACTGTTGTGCCCCTGTTGGTCTTCATCCTGTCAATCTCCTGGGGGATCTTTCATTGAAAGGGCTCAGAGCAACACTGCGGTGACAGTGGCACAAACACAGCATTATCATCACACTGTCACATTCACTCTCCATGGCAACACGCTGCTGCTTATTTAAATCGGCAAGAATTCAGGAGCTGGTGACAGCTTGTTTTTTCATAGCTATTTTCATTTCTTTTTTTGGATTTCTGTCTTCAACAAATCTTTGCTTTGCGTCGCTTTAGTTTGTCATCTCTGTACAGAGGAAGAGATTGCTGTGTGACTGCAGCAGCCTCCCAGTAGAGAGGAGAAACCTCCTAGCCCTCCCTGAGCTCAGAGAGCCTCAGTAATTCCTTTCCACATGTCTGTCACACTACAGCTGCTAGCATGTGATGCCCAAAGGCCTGACTGTCCTAGAAGACCTAACACCCCACGTAAATAACGTCTTGGTTGTCCTCACTCTGAACCTAAAATCTGTCACATCTATCATGGAGGGGACTGTCTATGAATGGATGGGAGCATGTTGTGGATGAAAAAGGGGCTGTAGGCTGCTATGGTTGGGATGCAAGTCATATAAATGTAGTGTTTTACATGGACTGCTCCTGTGTTTTTGTTGACAGAGAGGATACTCAACCAAGCATGAGGTGCGTCAGTTTCACTTCACATCCTGGCCTGAGCATGGGGTGCCCTATCATGCCACTGGACTGTTGGCTTTTATAAGAAGAGTAAAAGCCTCCACACCTCCTGATGCTGGCCCCGTGGTGGTCCACTGCAGGTAATGTGATGCCAAGCAAGTGCTGTAACCTGTAGTGCTTGTGAAGCACACCAAATATAATTGTTATTGCAGATATGACTAGTAGTAAAAAATAGTAATTGGTAGTATTCTATTTATATTTTATCATAATTTAATTATTTCATTTGATTGTTAGCTAAAAAAACTGCTTCTTATAGGACAAGGATACCTGCATGTACCACTGTTCTTTCGCTGCAAAGATGCAAAAACAATAGTAAAAATAGCTAATGCTAAAACACTGTACCTCAATTTGTGACTCAGGGCCTGTCATGAATATACATGTATACATAACCTCAATTTTCTGAATTTTTCTTGCAATTAACTTAGCAGAGATTCTCTGAATTGAGAATTGAATGCCTCATAGGAGTGAAAGTGCTGGAAAAACATTAAAAAAATACAGAAAATGAAATAAAAATAAACAGACTAATAAACAGCTTATAAGATAATAGTGTGATAATACCCAGCTCAGTGGCAGTGAGCACATAGCTTGCTCTTTCGCCTGCTTATGTTAGTGCTAGTTGGTTGAGTGACACTTTGTGGTTGTCCTTCAAGAGTCTCTCATTCTCTTTTAATCATGTAGTGCTAATAACTTGGGCTCCTATAAAAATTAATTAACTTTTTTACTAACTCAAAGTCTGATGATTTAAGACTGTGCATGACTCCTCACTGAACATGTCCTTTGTTTGGTAGTGTGGGGGCTGGCCGCACCGGCTGCTACATCGTGCTGGATGTCATGTTGGACATGGCTGAGTGTGAAGGCGTAGTGGATATCTACAACTGCGTCAAGACTCTCTGCTCTCGTCGCATCAACATGATCCAGACAGAGGTCAGGTCAACTGCACAGCCAGTGAACCACATTCAAACGTATTCACATATTTTAAACCTGTTTTACACATATACAGGAAAATATTACTGGTAACATTATGGTAACATCTTTCATTGGAAAACTGCAGGAGAGTCAGGTTTTTAAACATTTGTTTTCTCTCCTGTTGTTTGGAAACTCAAAGAGCGAGGGGGGTGTATTATTATACCCTCCCCCTGGGACTTATGTAAAGGTCATTGCAATAGTTTTACAGAAAAGACTCACATCCTCTCCCAGTGTGCTGCGTAGGCACGTGCTGTAGATGTGAAGATAATTTGCATATTCACCCCTTATTATGTAAATCCAACATTGACTTGGCTTTTTATTACATTTGTAGTTAATTGCAGGGGAGCTTTAATCAAATGCACACCCCATGTGTTTGTTTGTTTGTTTAAAAGTATTTATTTATTCCAACAGCTTTGATACACCACCAACATTATAGCATGTTTAATTCAGAGCAAGACAAGCTATAAAAAAAATCTTTGCTATTTCTCATATTGTTTGATTATGTATTTGCATTTCCACATGTTCTTAACCTGCTTTTGTCTGAACATGCCCCCTTTGTTATGTCTGTTTATCTGTTTGCGCTTACAAAACACACTCTCGCTAGTGATCTGAAAACCATGATAATACAAAGGCATGTCCACCGATGTGCACACCCACAGCATTTAATTTTCCTCCTGTTGTCCTTTCAGGAACAATATATCTTTATCCACGATGCCATCCTGGAGGCCTGTCTGTGCGGAGAGACGGCTATCTTAGTGAATGAGTTTGCAGTCACTTACAAAGAGATGCTTCGAGTTGATTCGCAAAGTAATTCCTCCCAGCTACGGGAGGAGTTTCAGGTCAGTCTTTTGCTGGACAGCAACATCATGGCCTCAGTCAATATCTTAATTAATATTTTATTTATTTTGTTAAGTTAAAGTAGTTATAATATAAATAGTTAAAATATAAAAATCTATAAAAATCTGGATCGTGTACAAGTATTTTGATTTATACAGCCCACACACTATAATTTACATTTATAGTACATATTACAAGATAGAAGATACAGAGTTCAATTATTTTCATTTTATACTCAAGGTTGTTTACGGGAAAGGATTTTCAAGTCCCTCTTGCTACTGCTAAAAACATGCTACCTCCTACTACTATCACCTGTACTTCACTATTACTAATCCTTTTATGGAACTACTTATAATATATATATATATATATGTAGCACAAATAAAGAGCACAGACAACGTTTCATCCTGTTTTTTGTTGTTAACCACAAACACTGTTTTAGTAAGTTTTCTTATCAATGAATTTTAATGTTAATAAGCTGATGGTTTACAAAAAAGGTAATTGGAGATACCGGCACGTAAACAATTTTAAGAGTGTTATATTAGCATATTTGTAATGTATTCTGTTGTACGCTGTAGATTTGTTCAGTTAAGGTAGAACAGTATGTTTGGTATTTTCAGACAATAATGAGAACAATACGTGAAACATGTTCTCTGGTGTGCAAATTATGCACTTCAAGGTATAGACATCAACAAAGAGAGCAACAAAGGAAAATACTAATGGACCTGTTTATGTATGTGTATTTGTCATGTATGCGTCCATACGCATGTGTGCGTGTGTGTAGGTGTGTTTGCAGGATGATGTTGGTACCCTTTAGCTTTTGTGTCAGTGTGACTGTCACTGAAATCCTCTGCCTGGTTTGTAGGAATGTGGCCTCAGAACATTTTATTAGATGGTGATTTGGAGAGAGGAGAGCCAGCTGTGTTTCCACATGCTTTACCTGCCTAATCCACCTTTCTCTGCTGCAGCAGCCGCATAGATTTCCAGGTTTAGCATTTCAAAGTGATGCTAGAAGGGGCTTGTGCAGCCTCTTTAATTTCATACTGTTTTATCATAATACATATGAATGAAAATAAATGTATTGCTTAGAATAAGGAATTCTTTGTACTGTAGGTGGTGCCACGCTCTGAGTGCGTTCTTCATGAAGGACAATGTTGCATGTCTCGCTTTGATCTTGTAAACTTATCCGTCTGACATTGTGGTTGAAAGCTTCTCCACCACCCAATGAGCTCTCAGTTACGCTTTTACTATGTCATCCTACAGACGGCAAACAGCCAAGCGATAGTACTCAGATCAGCGAGTCACATTTATTATTGATGCTCTGTATTAATGATCCAAATATTTTTTCATGTTGTCCAATGTAATTACGGCTAAATGAACAGAGAGTTCATCAAAGTAAATTGGTATGCAATATTTCCTTTTGAGTTTTTGTTTAAAATTCATTACATTCTGTTTTAATATGCAGCTGGCATAATTTATCCCTTATTCTTTTAAATCAGTTTGTCAACGTGATGTTCAGAGTATTAAAAATAACTTCATTTCTCATCATTAGATTCTTGGCATCCTCCAGTCCCAGTCCTCCCTCCTTCCATCTGATTCACTTTTTTCTCTTCCTCGTCCTCCTCCCTAACATCTTTGACTCCTCTGCTGTGCCTCTCTACTCCATGTCTTCCATCCTCAATGCTCTCTTCAAATTTATTTCTTTCTCCCCTCAGTCTCATCTCACCTCTTTAACCTCTCCATTTGCAGACGTTAAACTCTGTGACCCCCCACCTGGATGTTGAGGAGTGCAGCATTGCTCTGTTGCCCAGAAACCGTGAGAAGAACCGCAGCATGGATGTTCTGCCACCTGATCGCGCGTTGGCCTTCCTGGTAACGACGGAAGGAGAAAGCAACAATTATGTCAATGCTGCTCTCGCCGACAGCTTCCACCGACAGGCTGCTTTTATTGTGACCCCTCACCCTCTACCGGGCACCACGGCAGACTTTTGGAGGCTGGTCTTTGACTACGGCTGCACCGCTGTGGTCATGCTGAACCAACTCAACCAGTCCAACTCTGCCTGGGTAAGGTCAAAATGTTATATTCTGTTTTATTGCTATTGATTTGTTGCCACTATGAGAAAAAAAAGACATAACAGAATGTTTCATTCAACCAAGATCTGTCCACTGTACTAGTTTTTACTTTCAGTCTGGAGGTTATCTGAACTTTGCTTGAGACTTTTCCTGACATACCCCGCCTTCACTGTTTCTGTATCTTACTGTGCTGCGGATTAGTTCCTTCATGCCATTTTGCTGGGCTTTGATCCCTGACCACATTGATCTCAAGGCATGACTAGATAACACCAGCCCTAGTTTTTCCTTCCCCTCCTCAACTTATATCTCTGGAGAATAGACTTGCATTACCCTCCAGCCACATCTTAGGGTTCCTTTTGTTGGCGTCCCACTTTTTATCATGAGCATATGTCTTTTTCTGCTCTGCAATATTCCCTGCTCTTTTTTTAATACATATAGCTGTAGTAATGAGGTTAAAAAAACCCCACTTGATTCAGGCTAAAGATTTAATTAAAAATACAATGAAACACTGAGAACAAGAAACTAAAAAAGTCTGTCATAAATACATTATTAAGCAGAGATTTATAAGTAGTTAAAGCCTTTAGCTATCCTGAGCTCTCAAAGTAAGCAATTCAATGTAGTTGGAGCTCTAATGGTAATACTTGAGCTGGTAAATAAGGACTTAAGGGCTCCACCAGATAATCAGGTGCCATACTGAAGAGGGTTTTAAAGGACGGCAATAAATCCTGAAGTCTATGCTAAGTAAAGGCACTGAAATATCTCACATTTTAAAATCTAAATCTTTGAGATACTTGATGCATAAATTAAGCCATTATAAAATAAATTATCAAGTGCAAAAGTAAAGCATGTAAAATAGTCCAAGTGTCATTACAGGAAAAAATAATTCATTTCTTTGTTTTCCAGGTGGAAGAAACAGTACTTATTAAGCCTACACTAGTAATATGGGACTCTATTCAAATATAACTCCCAGATTTTTTAGCAGAAGGAACAACATTCTTTGTTTAGGAGCCAAAAGCTGGCACAACTAGACTACAGACGTGTTCAGCCAATAATTAAAATCTCCGTTTTGTTGGGAGTTAAGCTGTGGAGTTTGGCAGAGACCCAGTCCTTAATGACAGATAAACAGTTGTGCAGAGTTGACAATGTAGCTGAATAATTCAACAATGTTCTTACAGGTATCACTTAGAAACAAGAAATTGTATTCCATCTGAAAACATACCCTTAGGAGCACATGGAAAAAAGATAATTTGATTGGTTCCAAATGGATCCATGGGGGTTAGGGATAGGGTTATGACCCCCGCCCCGCCCCGCCCTTAAGCATGAACACCTGTTGCTGATTGGCTGGAATGGTTTTGTGTGGCCCGGCCCGAGCCACTCATTTGTTTTTCATTGACAGAGCCGGTTGCCAGTTGCTGTTTACAAAAACCAGATTACAGTGAATATCTCCCCATGGTCCATTAGCTGTTCCTTTTGTGTTCGTGCTGGAAAAAATATCTGGTTTTTGTACACAGCCTTAGCTCTGTAAATGCAAAACAAACAAAGTGACTTGGACTGTGGCATTTGTGCTTTTGTACAGGAATTGGAAGAGGAAATGAGGAATGGTAAATTTGGTATACTAACATGTAATCCCATCGTGAAGAAGGAGAGACGACAATGTCAGTAATCTGCCTGCAGAGTGACTCACCCCACCTTTAATCGTGCTGAATCCTGGAAAAACCTTACCCTCTGAATATTTGAACCCCTATGTCATATGACCTTTCATCACAGAGCATTAAGTATCATCAGCTTTCATCAGTCACTAGCAACTCTTACAAGGGCAATTTGAAGTATTTGTTTGTAGCCTCGTATTACCTTGTATTTACACCTATATTATTAAGTACCGTATGAAACCTAGAACATCACTAAGCTAAAGCAGCTGGAGGTAATGGCTTATACAAAGTCCAGATTTGTTTTTAGGCACAAATGCAAGATTTACGAGCTTCGCAGAGGCAAACTTTAAATATTAACCACTTGAGATATGTATTACATTGTATCACAACCTTGGAAAGCAAAAGCTTTCTCTGAATAATAAATCGTTCATGTGCAAGGTCTACCTAATACTTTTGTAAAATAAGTCCTTAACATTTTTCCAGTGTTTTTTAGATAATGTTCCTTTGGTGGAGATATCATACACATAAAGAGTGTAAATAGTAGCAATGGCACCACTTGCTCCGAAGGGTCCGTAATCAAGTCTAGTCAAGTTGTGAATACCATGACACTTAACAGAAAATTAAATTTAGATAAACTAAATCACCAAAAAGGGATTAGACCCTTTTTGAGTGGCTAAATGTCTATTAGGTGTGGCCAGATTTAATCCATGCATTTTAAATTATGTTTATCATTTAGCTGATGTTATATAAATTTATGATTATTAAAAAAAAGTTGTTTAAAAAATAAAAAACAAAATCAACCACTTGCACACTGTTCCAGAAAGAGCTACCAATCACTATCAAAATATATGTATTTCCATCTGACTTTAAGCACCGTTTTGTATTAATATTCACCATTGACAGTTTCCATAGCAATTCACAGGTTTCCCAACAAAAGATATCTGTCAGAATCAGTAAATCACTGAAATGACCTTTAGGAGCCCTGGAAGGCTTTATAACCACAGAACAGCCTCAATAAATTATATTAATCTAGAATATTATAGCATGAAAAGTTCATGAAATGTGGAAAATGTAGACTTTTTTTTGTTAGCTTTTTCAGTAGCCTGTTTTGTAACACCCTGTGAAGTCTGGTAATGAAAAAAAAGAAAAAAATTGTGGGTACCCCTGTTCAATCCCACTTTTCATCCACTTCCCTTTAAATGTATTTTCATCCCATTTCTTCCAGTGCAGTGCAGCTCCTTTTGGGTGTCGCCTGAAAATTGAGTTATCGCCACTTTAAGTTGTTCATTGCAAGATCTTGTTATGAACTCTGTTATGGGGTTCATTCGTGGCACTGGAGTACTCTGTCTCCCTCTTGTTGCAATCTCTCAAAGCACATTACATCTCTCTCTCCACACACTGCATGTCACCCTAACACCTCCTGCTCTATGTAAGCACACACTGTCACCACTTTCTTCAGCTCAGTATTGTACTTGTGCATCTGTGTGTCTTTTCAGCGGCATTCTGTTCTTTTTATTAAATGCATGCCCACAATCCACCCACTGCAAAGACACGCACATTTTTCTTAATTTCACTTGCTTGAACTTTCTGAAGTTTCTCAAATAGGCCAAAGTGAGAGCAGAGACTGCTCTTTTGGCCACAACTACTGAAGAATGCATGAGTACAAGGACTGTATGTGCCGACATTTAATCACTGATGAAACAGCCCTCACCCTCTGATCTCCCCTCTCCCCCCAGCCGTGTGTGCAGTACTGGCCTGAGCCTGGCTTACAGCAGTACGGGCCCATGGAGGTGGAGTTTCTGTCCATGTCAGCAGACGAGGATGTCATCACTCGTCTGTTTCGGGTCAAGAACGTAACGAGGGTGAGCCACTGCCGTTCCGAAAAAAACCCTGCACAGGACATGTTGTTCCACTCAGTGGTATTTCACAAATGATAAACTTGAACCTCATTAGAAATGCATTAGCTGTGGTCCTCACTGGTAATTCAGATGTAACATTTTACCTACAGTGCATTTAGAGCTGCCAGCTGTAATGTGTGTCTAAAAAAATCGACACAAGTCCTCAGGGTCAGAGCACTGTAGGCTCTGCTTTAAAATGTTGTGTACCTGAAACTCTCATATGATGATTTGAAGTTCGTTACCAATTTTTATACGTCCACTTACTCAAAGGCTCAATCATTCACCTGAGGTTTTTTAACTACAAAGTGTGTGCCTTTGCATCATTATCTCTCTATCATCCTCTCTCAGTTAATCAGTTAAAAAGCGTATTCACAGGCTGTATTAGACATACAACAGTACCAAGGACATTAATTTCATATACAAGAGTCCAGAGTCCAGATGATTCGACCAGAACCACCAGTGTTTCCATAAGATGTTCCCATGATAGTCATTAGAGATATAAAAACTTGCTCTGAAAAACATGCAAGAGAAGCCCATTGACATGCATGCAATAAAGGTCAACCTCCCTTTTTCAATTTCTCCTTGTCATTACCTAGATAGGCATTTTCTCTCTCTTACAGCAGCTGCTTCTTGGCATACTAAAGAGGGTCCCTTCCCTTTTATCATCATAAGGCATGCCATATTTTTCAGTCGCAGGGTACACTTTTCAGGCTGCAAAGCAGACTCTTTTGATTCGTTCATAAACCATGTCACACATTTGAAAAAATATCCTGCATGTGGAGAATTAGAAAGACCCCATGAAACAAGCTAAAAGAAGGCACTGTCAGTGTCTGTCATGGTAGAGGAAGCACAGAGGATGTGAGGGTGGTCTTTTCTCACAATTTTTTTTCCCCCAGATGTGTGCATATGTATGAAACAGTCATTTTGACTTTGCACACTTCAATGTGTTGACTGTGTGTGCATGCAGGTGTAGTTTAAGCCTGGGAATTTGCATAAGCACATGCATGCATTCTGCTCAGGATCACTGGCAACCAATTATTGAAGAAATCTGCATGCAAGGCATTTCCTCGCTGCCATTAGAAGTAGCGCAACATGCAGTGCCAAGAACTTCCTTTCTTGATTGGCATCCTCATCTCCCCTGTAGACTGCCCTTGTCATTCCCCTCTATATCTATGGCAACTTTTTTTTTTACCCAGTACACACCACTGTCAAGGAGAGGGCAACTTAGCTCAGCATGAGAGAAATCAAATCACACAGAAATAACACACACCTCTCCCTCTCTCTAGCCCTCTCTCAATGCATTAGTGTGTAGAATTCCTGCACTTGACAATGATATACAAGGGTAGGGAGTAAAAGTCAGAGGAAGTGCATTGTAAGCATATGTATGTGTGGGTATGAGAGTAGTGCAAAAAAAAGGTACATTGTGTAAATCCCATCTCCACTGAGGCAATTCCTCCATGCATCGTTGGTGTCTTTGCCAGCCCAATTTGCATGACTTACAGTTCTCCACTGGTCCTTAAGTATTAGGTGAGATTCTACAGCACAAGGTTATGAACACACAGGGACCTCTCTCACACACAGAGCGGGCCCCACTTACACTTGCAAACCCATATATCTCAAAGTTAGTCTGCTGAGTGAGCACAGCTGAGAGTGCCAGCACGCAGCCTGGGGAGTACTCAAACACGGGTGTTAACTGGCACACACACACAGAAATACTGAAACAACCCAAAACATGTAATACAACACAGACACATGAGAGCATGTGCATGCACCACCCACACGGTACAGTAGACTCACTACCCATGTGTTAAATGTTTTCTGTTTCATCTGAAGCTCCAAGAGGGCCAGCTGGTGGTGTGTCAGTTCCAGTTTCTGCGCTGGTCGGCGTATCGAGATGTTCCCGACTCCAAGAAGGCTTTCCTCAACCTGCTAGCTCAAGTGCACAAGTGGCAGAGGGAGTGTGGAGAAGGACGCACTGTTGTCCACTGCCTGTGAGTAATCTGTTAGCAAATGCAACTTGTGCTGTACGGTTATAGAAAGGGAGACATCTCTGTCTTTATCTCTAGAGAGTATATTAGCACTGCTGAAGAGTAACATATACAAGTGCATTCAAACTCAAAGCTTTTTTGCAGAGAAGAGTGGCACAAAAATTGAGTTAATCACAGTAATTTATGACCGAATCTGCTTGAGTGACTTTGTCGTGTCTTGTCTCTTTTGTGGTTTGGTGCAGTGAGATGCAGTGCGAAGTACTTTTCCACAGTTGTGTTTTGTAATGTAGAAAATCAGATTACAGTGTGACGTGCTGTGCAGTGGTGTAGTGCAGTGTGTGGCGTATATGCTCCTCTGTTGTCCCAAGCCCCCGCAGTGCACGCCCGCTGATGAATATGAATGGGTCTGTCCAGCTCATTGCCAACCCATCACACGTTCATCCCCACCGCCCCCGTCCAAAAGCACATCACTCAGCGCTGTCACACAGTGTTACCCACGACAACCAGGAAAGAGATTATGGAGATCAAATCAATTATGGCTTAATACAGAATGTGATGGTTCTCACTACAGTAAATCCAGGACTGCCAAAGCACTGACGACGATTGATTACCTTAATATTGCTTGTATACGGTGCGGAGGCTTCCGTGCCCACCTTCCCTGCATTTGTCTCAGGAGAGAGGAAGTGGATTGTCCTCCACTAGTTTATTGATATTGCCTTTCATTTATGATGACCAGGACAATATTTCCGACAAAATGCCACACTGTGCTCTTATTTATCAATTCTCTCTATTCTCTCGCATTTTTTTCTGCTGTCACTATATTTGTATCCAGGTATTGTGCACATGTGCTGTATGAACTGTATCAAATGCACTTATTCCATGAGGTAACATGAACTCAGAGACAGGGTTATCACATTACACATATTCTGCCCTGCTTTCACTGTATTATTGTCTTTCAGGACCCTGTTAAACCCATTAGAGAGGTTTATTTCCACCAGAGATGAAGATATATTTGTTTTTACAGAAATTTACTGTACATATTCAGTGCATACCTCCCTGTAAGTAGGGATTTCATCATACTGTCAAGGTTTAAACCTGATACTTTCTACGTTTGAAATAAAAACAAGGCAAGCTTAACACAACACACTTCAAGTCACACATTAAACACAAAGTATTATATTTTAAAGTGAACTAATTATAATCAAAAAACGTTTAATTAACTGTAATGCCATGCTATAGGTAATGTCATGCCCGTGATTATGTAAAGCTGTAATTAGGTGCAGTGGAGCTTAAGGCTACATGCGACCATCGACATGCAAACATGCGTACACACTGATATTGGGAGATGTCAACCATGTTGTGGTGCCTAGAGGACCTTCAAGAGGATCCATAATATCAGGAGGATTCAATTAAAATATTTTTGCTATTTATTTAGTTTTTTTTTTTAGACATACCACACATATTTCACATATCTGGACTAAAGTAGTGGAACAACAGGCATTTCTGTTCTTAGAGTTCATCCCTAGCGTGGCCTTAATACAGCATAACTGGACAAAAACTAATTGTAAATGATATAACAAAGATAAAGCTTCTCTTAACAAACTCATTTTGCCCTCTGCAGTAACGGTGGCGGTCGCAGTGGGACCTTCTGTGCCTGCAACATTCTCCTAGAGATGATTCAGTACCAGAACATGGTGGACATCTTTTATGCTGTCAAAACTCTACGCAACTGCAAACCCAACATGGTGGAGTCCCTGGTAAGAGAGACTGTAAAGAAATGTAGCTGTGTGATCTGAAATGCCGAAAATGCTTCTGTAGTCTTTCTCCCGTTTTCACTTTTTAATTAAAGAATATGGTGTTTTTCCTCAGGACCAGTATCGATTCTGCTATGACCTTGTGTTGGAGTACTTGGACTGCTTTGATGGTAGATAGCAACTAAATGTTTACCACAGCGGCGGTATCCACTGCGCTGGAGATTTGATTTTAAGGCCACCCAGTGATCCCTCTACTTTAATGCTTGGACCTGTGGACTTGGCATAGAAAGGACTGCAAAGAAAGGAGAGGAGAAAAAAAAACATGGTCATAGTTCTAACTTTTAACCTTTAATGTACAGCTGTGATTTCCTCCTTGTTGGTGATGTTTATCTCTTTTGATATTTTTTGTGCTTTTCTTGGTCCTCTTTGCCTCTGGACTAAAGCTCTTTTGTGCTAAGGGTTTCTGTAGCAGTAAAACAATATCCTGAGCTACAAAATGGACCTGTCTATTCTGAAGAAAGGTCACCTTGGCTGTGTTTCATCTCCCATTCAAACAGCGAGAGGGGGCTGGACAGGTTTCCAGATTCACAGCAGAATTATCTAAACGTGGAGGCTTTTTTCTTCTATCTTAAGAGCTACATACAACAGCAGTCCACTGTGGTTGTGGCATGACTTCTCTACCATACCATAAACTGCCTTATTATCTGATAAAAAAAAGACTGAATTATTCACGCTGAGTGAATCTGAAGGTTGTCATACTGGTGTACAAACAGCGAGAAGAGATTTTAACAAGAAACCTGAAGCATTCGGATAGACCAGCCCAGTGCTCAACAGTACTGATGCAGAAACTGTACAGTAGTGCAATGTGTTGTATTTTACCATAACGTTTGTGCTGGATTACCATGCGTGCTACAGGTGGGCGTTTTCCAGGGACCACAGCACCGGGCCTGGTGCCACCACAGGAGATACCTGTCTCATTACTGTCACAGTGCCAATCCCATTAACTGACTTGAATCCTCTCTTTACTTTGTTCTTACTGCTTCATCTTGATATATGCCTACAAACATACAGTATGTACTGCATCAGCTAATGCCCTCGCTCCAAAGTGATTGTTTGTATTTTAAAACCCAGCTGAGGGAGGGAAAGGGAGCAAAAGGGGGAGGGGGGGTGAAATTGTTAGACGTGCTGACATGCCATAGTGGTGGTGTGAAAAGTAATGTTTCATCATGGCTGTGGTGTCTAAAGCAGTGCCACGTTACAGGTCTGTAGTCTGTAAACTCCTTTTTACTTCTCTGTTGTCTGAGGCATTTGGTTGTACTGTAAACTGTCGAAGCAAGCTAAACCAGTCCGGATTTTATCACAACCCTTTCAGGTAGGGGGTTCATTTTGACAATTTTGACATGAATATTAGTTGTTGTTCTTAGTGGTGTAAAATAAATAAAGTAAATATATAAATAAAAAAGGGCCAGTAATATTGTGTAAGGGGGAAAAATACTATGTAACGTCACCACTCAGCACTACTGGGTGTTTTCACATTGGTGGTCATTTTTAATATCTTAAAATAACATGGGACTTTAAACAGGAGGAACAGCAACAGTAAGCAGTTGCACACAGATCCTGTCCAGTTATCAATGACTTGATGGACAAACAAGATCCTTTGTCCCTCATCTAATGGCCAATGTCTGGAGACCACTGGAACTTTCAATGCCTGAATCAATGAGAGAAACTCTGGCAGGTTGACATGTGTGATACACATCCTCTACAGACAGGAAGCGATCCTCTATTTTTTTACCAGAACCAAGAAAAATATCTGTTCTACACTTTATTATTAACCTTTAAAGTATGTTATGCTCCACCATATCTTCTGAAACTCCTTTAAGTGCAGGTTTTCAAGATGGGCGGCGAAGTTTTCCCTCCACGATCTGCCCTAATAAACAAGGGGAGACACCTTGAAGCTCGCAGAAACTGAGAAATGGCAGCTAGACAAACTGCTCTGCTTTTAGTTGGCAGCTCACAGTCTGGTTCAGGTGGGAGTGTCAGAATATGTGTTGAATCTAGCAGTATACCAACATCCTGCAGGTTCACCGAGAGAGCAGCTTGATTTTAACGAGAGTGAAGTAATGAGGTAGCTACAGTGCAGTCAGTGGTCCGACAAAGGATCACTGCAGGAAGTGCCTGGACACGTTTTCTCGAGGGCGGAAGGAATGTGTACATACAGATGTATATTATGTAAAGTGAATACTATGTGAATAATATATGTTTGCCGAGAGTAAAGACGTACAGTTAAGTAACCACTACATTACTACAAAAGGTGAATGTGCTGTAAATGACCATTTTGTGAGTTTATTGCCAGAACTTTTAGCAACCGAGTCTCCCTGATTGTTCATTCCAGCGCTCTGAGTAAAACAGGTTTGTCAAAGCATGTGTGAATCCACCGTCTGCTTGCATTTCATCAAGTTCATTTCAAAATATCCTAATCCACCTCATTTATTTCAAACGCTGTGTTTTCAAGTAGCCACGGCTGTGTGAGTGCATTGTACTTATACCATTCCAAAGCTTTTTATTATGATGCTCTCTGTGTGGCGGCGACTGCCTCGAGAGTACTGTTTATTTCACTCGGTGTCTCTGTATGAACCAATGGTACATGACTACTGTGTTTTTGACCATTGTATTTGTGGGGGCAAGATGTGTATTTAATGAAAGACAATGAGACAACACATGTATTTTGGGGTGAGGAAGGGGTTTGTTCTGAGGAAATACAGCTATCAACAATAAAAGAACAAGGGGAAACAAAGAGACGTGTTGTAAGCTTATCATTGGATGTTGTATAAAAAAATGCATACACAGCTTGAAAATTCGATGTGGTTTTATAATTGGTTTGTCAGCAGAAGCAGAGAACTGACCGCTGGACATGGACTTCCTGTCTATAAGCCTCTGACCCTCCTGCGGTTTCTTTCGGATGTGTTCTTTTAGCAGTCTTCCTCGCCTTGAACCACATCAACCATTTGATCTCTCCCTCCTTTTTAATCTCTTACCTTATTTCTTTCCCTTTTCCCCTTTTCATCGCTCCCGCCACCATCCCTCCATCCTCTCCTTTTACCTTCCCCCGTCCTCAACTCCTCCTCCATCACTTTCATTTCTCCCTCTCATCCTTCTCCATCTCTCTCGCTTTGTCGCTGTGCCCAGAGTAAGGTGACCCCAGACCACAGACTTCCTCTCTCACCCGCGGCTATGTTAAATAATGCAGCAGTCCTGCAAAAGGATCCAGTGTTTAGCAGAGGGACAAGCCAGATTAATTAGAGGACAAAACTCCCTAATGTTGGACTGAGGAAAATGTAGGCTGTATGAGTTCCCTTTTAGATTGTTTGACAATTCATAAGCCCTAAAAAACTAACTTTATGATGTGGTAAAAGAGATTGTTGGTTAATGTGAATGTTCTTTAGGTGAGATTTTTCATTTATCATGTCTTGAGAGGGAGAAAGAATACATTAAAGATTTAACATGGCATAGATAAGGAGGTTTTTAAGAAGCCAGGTCATTTCGACTACCATGTTTAATATCTGCAAGATTTTCTCAATTTACTTTTTCACCTGCAGAAAGCTATTACAACACAAAAACCTTAGCAGCGGGGCCCATCATCCTTTGCTACTTGTATTTGACCGCTGTTTTAAATTAGCAGGTAATTGGACTCTTATCATTTAATTCAGGTGGTGTAATGACTGCCGTGTGCGAGGCAACTTATCACCAAGTCGAGATCCAACTGGGTTTTGTCTTTTTTCTCTCTGGGTTTTGTGTCTTATATTCCTCCTCTGACAGGCTCGATGGATGTCAGCCTTACCCCGAGCTCCCTGGTGAGTCTCGCACTGGATACACTCTGGTGTATTTTCTGCAAAACGGCAGTGAGGTCCGACAGTGAGCAGTGTCAGCTGATGTAAGGAGGAGGTAGGGGGGCGAGACACGGCTGACAAATGCTGTGAAATAGTGGTTCCAAACCAATCCTTTATTTTTATACATCAGATATGAAACAATTCTCTTTTAAAATGTAAAAATAAAAAAAAGATCTTCATTTATATAATGTATACACATTATTCCAAATGTGTCAAATAGTGTTCAAACCAGAGAAAAATGCAGGGTAAGTTTATGCAAAGTAACAGTGCATTTAATTTTGTCAGCCATCACTCGCTCCTGTGATCCTATATGACTTTATTTAGTATCCAAATTACGTCTTTTGTTTTCATTGTTTAATACAGAGACCTCAAGCAGCAGAAATTACATATATTACCCATTTAGCTGTTAAACCATTTACTAATCAGCCTACTTTTGCATAACGGTTTTAAAAAATTATTTACTATTTTTAATGTGGGTAAATTACCCATTGATCTCTAACTTATAGGTAATAATTTGAATAAATCATTTATTACCTTTGGCTAAAAGGCTATACCCTCTCCTAGTAAACCCATAAAACCACATATTTATTATGTTTAGTTATTGTTTTCATTTCTCTGCTGGCTTTTTAACTACAATTTATGCCCTTGCAGTGCTATTGTCTAAAGGTTTTTTTTTAATTATTTTTTTGGTTAAGTTGGTGTAAGGTGTCAAGTAAAAAAGTGGACATTTTCTCCATTAACACAAGTATTTTTTTCTCTTTTATCTTTTTATATTAATTTCAGATTTTCAGAATAAGTTACATCACATCCTCTAATTCAATACCCTCATGGATAAAAGCAGACGACTCCAGGTTGGGTATCACTGCACCATAAAGTGTTCCCACCTGTTGCCAATCTACAGAGACATGATACAGGCTTTAAAGCTCCTGTAAGGTTATAGCATTGGCAGAATGTTATCCTTCAAAGCACAGTGGTACATCTCACTACATGTTAAGTGTTTCCTCTTTCATGCCAAATGCTTTGCTAATAGATGTAGATAAAATCCAATATTCTCTAGGAGAATATTGTCGCAAAAGCTTTTGCCAATGACCTTGCCTCAGTCTCTGTCAATAAGTAGAAAGAGAAGATGCATATCCATTAACATGGCATGGAAATAGTGTGAGAGGCTTTTGGAAAACAGAACAAATATCTGGATCAATGAAGGCGATTATATGGTTTTCTAGAAGTGATACAGGACTGTAAACAGACCACCTTCTCTGAGAACGTCTCCTGTCTGCACACATTTTCTATAAAATCCACATGGTGAAATATGAACGCATACACATACATTATCTTGTCTTGCCATCCTGGTGGTACTCAACTTCTGCTGGATAGTGCAGCAGACAAGACAGGTGGCTGCAGCTTTGTGCTCAGTAGAGCGAGGACGGAAAGGAGCCGACCAGATGGCTCTGTCCACCATGTTTTCTCGCTGGCTTCATTGCCACAGTCGGTCTGACTGGAGCCCTTATCTCAGCAGTGTGCTCTCAGTTCAATGAAAGTCATGGTTCACATGAATGAGTGGAAGAGAGGGAGCCCCTGATGGTTCCAGCCCAGATCTCTCAGGCAAACAAGAAGCCTGAAACAGATAACCAGAATCTGAGGACACATGAGCGACTCAACCGTCCCTTTCCTCTTTATCACGCTTACCTTTTGCTGAAACCAAGCAGTAGTTTTGCTTCCATCGCAGACACAAGCCACCTTTAACTTACGATGCTTTGACCCGTGTCAGTTTGTGGCCTCAAATTCAGCAGCTGAATTAAACCAGTGGAGGGAAGCAAAATGGTTGGCATGAAATGGCCACAGTAAAATAAAAACAGGGCAGAGGGGAGCTGTGAAATGCAGGGAAAGAAAAGAATAAAGTTTGGGAGGTTCTAGTGCTGAAATATCAAGGTTTTACACACAAAATCCGTCTCTGTCACCTCTCTCTCGATAACAATACAGTCTCAGGTGAAGCAGAGGCTGAAGTTATTTTGCTCCAAGGATAATCTCTTGTTGTTGGTACACATATAAAGGTGTTGAGCCTTGAGGGTTCTTGGGAGAAGCTTGTAAATGATCTTATGTCAACATGAACCATTTCTAGGTTGTGCCAATAAAGCATCTCCAAGCTGCCATAAATTTGAGGGATGGGCTTATCAAAAGGTCAGCCCTTTGAGGGACTGGCTTAGCAACTGGATTTATCCTTCGGTTTATTTAGAGCAGAAAAATGGGGCCACAAGTGACGACTAACATCAATCATACTTCATTGTGATCCTTGACAAACTTAAAAAAAAACAAAACAGAAGTCATTTTGATTTCTTTGAAGGGTAGTGAACAAACACTGGAAATATATCATAGTCAATAAAGTTTAAAATGTCAATTTTTTGCTATAGACTTGTCAAATATTCCAGGCACATCCAGCTACTTCACATAGATCTTAATTAGTTTTTGTAGAGGTAGTGAATAAGTTAAATTGTATGCCTCTGTGTTTTGCTGTTAGCATTTGTGTCACTGGATAAAAAGTCTGTTTATAGCAGATTGCTGTCTTTGTATAGGTGGCAGCTGCTTACACAAATTGTGTCCTGTGTTTTTGAAACTATGAGTTCAAAGGCAACGCTCCAGCTTTCAACTCCCAATGCACTTAAAACAACAAATCAAAGAACACAAAGGCTAGAATCTACTCCTTACAGTGTTCATTTTCATTATTGCTTTCCAGCCTCTTTTTTTCTCCTCTCTCCTCCCCTTATCCATGTTCCTCTTGACCCCCCTCCACCCCCATCCCCGCCCATCTTTATCATCCTCATTCTCTTTGTCTTTTTTCCCCATTTTTCCTCCAGCACTTGTTAAAATAGATGTAGCCACGAGAGGACAGTTGTGCATCTGATAGTGCTACGTTAACCTCGGGGAGAAAAACAGTCGTCCTCTACTCCCTCATCCCTCTTCCACACCAGACACCCTCGAGTGCGTGATTCTGTAACCCCAGTCCTCCTCCTGACATCCCTGGAGCCCTTCGTCCTCAGGTTTATGCAGCCCTATAGCTGCAACCTATCTTCCTTCTGCCATGGCTGAGTAATGTTACGCTCGTTGAGAAAACAGTTCTCTGCATCCTCAATGAAAATGTGGCCCACAACATCTTTTCTTCTTTGACTTTCACACCTTTGTTTTGTGATTTACAATGTCCGCATAACATTTAGCGCTTCAGTTTATCTAATTAGGCCTGCACTTGCTCTTATTTGTTGTTTGGAAGTAAAATTACAATAATTTATTTGCATTGTACCCTGGGAGAGGAGCTCCTCTGAAAGATGGCAAACAAATGTAACTTGAGCAAGCACTGAAAAAAAACTTGTTTCTCTACTACAATTCTGTTTATGTTGCTAAAATAGCTAAGTTGAGGTACATATTGCCCTCAAAGGCTTAATCAAATTATGAAGGGTAAGTTACAGTGGTGCTTAAAAAAAATTAACATTATAATATTATAATATTATGACCAGATTACATGAGAGATTGCACAGTATGTGAAAAGGATTGCTTGTAATAAAAAAATCATTAGGAGATTAATCGCCCAACTCTGCAGTACCACACAGCTCTACAGAGTGTTCAGTGTTTGTTTTCTTGCCCTCAACTTTTGTGTTTTGGTTCAGTCTTCTGTTCAGTGTGCTGTATTCAACCCCATTTTGAGTAGAGGGCAGCTATTGTCAGCACAAATCAAAATCCTAAAAACTCAAAAAACATAGTGCAGATGTTGCAGCTAAGAAGGAAACTATTTCACTCAGGAGTTGGTGGAAACCAAATGGA
>JAQNCA010000030.1:14469774-14492790 GCA_029783725.1 Acanthurus tractus
ATACGCTTGTGAAGCAGTTGTTTAGTTTACTAAAAAAACCAAAACGTGGCTTTCAACAAGAGCTCTTCAAATTCAAATCTGACTGGAGCTTTGTTTTATTTTTGTGATTCAAATCACAGTAAAAGCTCATATCATTTGAGTTTTACTTTTGAGTTAATGTTGCATATTACATAACCTCTTTGCACAAGTTATCCCAAACAGTAACCATTTGACCTCTTTAAAGGGAGAATATGCAGCATTTTTCAATCAGAGTTTGTAAACACACTGTAAAAAATTGCCCCCTCTTCCACAGCCCAACAACAGCAGAACCACATAACTCCTGCCCCTGACACACACAACCACACACACACACACACACACACACACACACACACACACACATAGATACTCAATGGTGAGGATCCTGCAGCAAAGTGGGCTTCATGTAACAAGTAGCTAACACTAGCATAGCTAGTTCTGCAACGCAAATACACCAAAAGCAAACAGTGACCACCAGTCACTCAGGTTATTCATTTGGCATTAAATATGGCTTAACATTAGGTTTGTTCCTCTGAACTGTCTCTTTAACACAACTTTAGTCCAACATCATTCTACAAAGTTTACCGGAGAAGCCTCTGAAATGCAGTTGCAATGCAGACATCTACTAGATTAACAGTGCAAGTACATAAAACAAGGATAAATTTACAGCTTCCAAGTTTAAAGTCTGGTCACAGACAGCTGGTTTCAATCCATCCTTGATATTGTACCGTTAGTGGCTCTTATTGATAAAGCGGTCAGGCAGAGAAACGCTAAACTGGGAATTAAAAAATACAGACAAGTTATCTCAAGATTGGTAGAAAAGAAAACAACTAATGAGATCCGTGCTTGCTGCCCTCAATTTTTCCTCATCCATAAATATGTCACTGATTGACATCATAGCAAACACGCAGTTGCATGTTTTTGTAAATATCAGTTTCCACATTAAAATTCAGGTTTATCAGCTTACAAGCCTGCAGATTGTAGACTCTTTAAGCCCACATTATCATATATCTTTCAGTGTGTCACAACTGTTTCTTGTTTGCCAACGTTATAATTATGTTAATGTGACTCTGCATTAGATGGTAACCATTGTGATTAAGTTCATTTTTTGTTACTTCTGAATTAAAGCCTAATTGCACTCATGTTCACCTATCTTGAGCGCGGTGTAGTTTTGCTAATCAATAAATATATATAAATATATTATACTGAAACAATCAGATTTTGGTGCCTTGGAGGGCTGGTCTAAAAAGGCTATCCAAAATATACTGCATTCCCATCTTTGGCTCCTCTTCTTATGAAAAATAAATTCAAAGACTGTCTGGAGATTGCCACTGACAGTTAATGTTGTATTAAAAACACTCAAGTAATATACACATGAAAAATGCACTGTTCACCTCTGCATACAACTATTATTACATAGTTTGATCTCTGCCACTCTGCAGTTGCACAAGATGAGGAATGCTGCCACAGTTGTTTGAATTATGAGTACATGTCGAAGGCCAAATAGTAGGTGTGTACTATCTGTCCGGATGTGTATGTCTAGAGCTGATGGTTCCTTTTTACTCTGTACAGACAACATGCCGGGTTTGATCCATTTACTATTAACACCCTGTCAATCACGCAGACTCCTCATTTCACAGAAAAATATAAAGAGATGCCCTGAATGGCTGCTTGTAGTTTGAGGGCTTGAACTCAATCTGTGCTGCAGAAAAGCAGTGCCTCCACACATGCAATGATAGAGAGACATTGTGGAGTCCTGGCAGAGTAGATTGCAACACAGTTACACTGTTATCCCCAGGGAAAAGGGGTGAACAACAGGAAACTCTAGTTATTATTACTACCTTGTTTGTAATTTCAGACTAGAAGAGTGGCAAACAAAGGTATCCATTGTGCCCTTAAAAGAAAAGTGTAGTATGTAACCCTTCGGAGTTCCTCAAAAGCACAAAAAGGATTTCAAGGGCAGCAGAAACTATTCTGCTCTGAGCAAAAGCAAGCGAGTGAGGTCTGCTACTTAAAATATTCATGTACTTTTAAAAAAAAATTGGGATGAGACAGCAAAATGTCTCTGAGAGAAAAATGAAATAAACACCATATAACTGCAGAAGCTGTAACAACTCATGAAGAGCTGATGGCCTGTATCTGCCACTAACAATAGTCACAGTTTGATCGTGGAAGCAAGTGATAAAGGCAGTTAATGAAACAAAGGATCCAAGTGAAATGGATAGATAGGAGGTTTTTGCATGATGCAACATCTTGTAATTACATTAGTTTCATTAGCATTGTTGGTTTAAGACGAGTGCATGTTGGTCACATTTAACAGATTTCTCTATCATGAATAGTATTTGGGTAATGTGTTACAGTACAGTTCTTTCAGGCAATTATGGAGTAATATAATGGGTTACTAATAAAACTCTTGTGATATTTTTACAGTTACTGTATCCAGTCATGAATTACAACCCAAAATAAAGATGCTTTTTTAAAGAGTTTATTGACAAAATGCCATTTCTACAAGTGTGATTTAAAAAAAAACAAAAAAAAAATACTGAAGAAGAATTGATTTAACAGAACGGCGAAACAGCTGCAGCGGTGTCAGACTTAGCATTCTCTAACTATTTAGCAAGGCATAGAAAAAAGGAGATTTAGTGTCTTATCAAGTTGAGATTTTGGCTGTTTAAATTTTCTGTATCGTCACACTTTTGTAATTCCAGTGGGCAATTTTTATACATAATGGTAACCATTCTTTGTGAGTGCTACCTTAAACTTCAGTGCTTTGATTACTCTCTATGAAAGAATAGAGAGAGCGTGCTTCCATTTTTTTATGCGTAGACATACTTTTGCAGTTATTCTTGTAAAAATAGTGTATTCAGCAACTTATTATTTTTCACAGACAGTAAAATTGTAAAGTACATATATTTTTAAACAAAAGTAACTAGTAATATCTCTCAAATTACATATCAGAAATAACTTGTTCAATACTGATAACTAAACAGTTAAAAATGTCTTATTACAAGGCGGAAATGGGCTGATATGTGATTTTAGACTGCAAGAAATCTTAGCTCAATGATGTCAATAAACTCTTTTAACATTTTGCTTTGTTATTAGATAAGACTGTATGTGATGTATTTTCATTTTAAACTTGCTGTCCTTTTTATAAGGATATGCACAAGATAGTAATTTTAATAATAAATTAAATCTTAGTTATTTGCACTAGTTTCGCACATCGTCACCTTTCACCAACCCACGCTATGAACTCCTCAAACATAAACTCATGTCTATTCAGAGCAGTGGTGGTATCACCCATGCTATGAAAACAGATTTTTTGGCCAATGGACCTTTTTCATAGGAGGCATTTTGACCTCTCATAACAGGAAAAGGACAGGTGTAACAAACAAGGTTGATAATGACAGCTCTGTTGCATTCAGGTGTCTCAGTAAGTCATACTGAAGAGCCAACATGCATATCTTTATATAAAAAAAGGGGGCTTTTATGTAAAAGACTAAATGTTTTCTTTAGTTGTTGGTGTTTAACATCTTTTCATCACCATCACAACACTTGAGGTAAACACAATATCAAAAGCATAGTGACATAATGAAAACAGTGTGGTAATGGGTTTTGTCTGATTGAGCTAACTTTAACTTTTTTTGTCCTGATAATTAAGACTCAAATGGTTTTAATGAACTCAGTCAGAGGCACTTAGCACCACACAGTGCTATACTTGCTACTGATGAAGAAGCTTTTAGCTTTATTCAAGTATCATCTTTACCGACAACTGATTAATGCTCTTTTGTCTTTTTTTTCCCACAAATCTGAAGGGAAATCAGCATTATTGCTTTCACTAGAGGCCAACTACCAAGATGATTTGATATATTGATCACAATGATTTAATTGGCTGTTTTTGTGACAAAGATTTAATTTATTCTTTCAAGAATAATGTGAGTTGGGGGTTTAGTTGACGAGGCCTCCAAATCAAATCCCATTAAGGATTTATAAAAGGCAATATGCAAATGCAACATATCTATCACACACAACTAGTGTCATTTAAAACAGAATAATCCTGCTAAAGCTCAGTGTTTTCAAGAATGGGAGATGGGGACACTGTAATTGTCATAGAGAGAAAAAGCAAAACAAGTTGCATATCTCATCATACATCAAGAGTCTTTGCACGCAGGCTGCTGAAATCACCAGCAAAGCCTTTGTGCACCAGCAGTATGAAGATAACTTATTTTTTGAAGCTGTGCAGAGCAGAAAAAAACTGACAGTATAAAAACAAGATGGATGACAGCAATTAACATCAAAGCTGTCAGTTATTATAATTTAATATTGAATGGATTTGAGCCAGCATCAACATTCCTACAGGTAATAAATTTCAGTTTGTTTAAAATGTCTTTTTGCAAGTAAAACTGAGAATATGCAACAGTCCCACATATAAAAATGTCTAAAAACAACCATATTTCTGTCATATATTTTGACGATATATGTACTTATATCTCTTAAACATTTTTAATTTTATTCAAGGTAACTCTACATTTCATTTTGTAAGGGAAGGAAGTTGTCAAATGTGACTAAAAATAACATGAATAAAACTTTGACACATTACTTGGACTGTGAACGTTTCTACCTGACTCAGTTAGATAATTCTATATCTTCAGTGGTGGCTGTTTATAAAAAAAACCAATTCCCATGATCCCACACTGTTTTACAATGCCATCAAACTACATCTTTTGTTTTCAGTGTTTTTAACAGAGACCTCTAGTGTCTGGAATTACATATAGCATGTTTGCTGTCAAAGGTACAATGATTCAGGACTTTTATTTTATTTTACCTTGAAGTATGATTAAATTGACTATTTTACAACCTTGCAATAACAATCTAATTAACCTTGCTCCATCCTCAGAGAGTTCAACAGTGCTGCTGACAGCATGATACAGTGGTTATGTGACCAGGACTTTCCAAATGGAGAGATAATTAAAAAGGGATAGACCTCCAACCAGGGCCGCTATAATGACTCTCACCAAAGACATAAACAACTCTCGTTATGACTGTGCCAACAAAATCTCCATCAAGATAGGGGTATAATTAACAGGAACCACATAAATGTTAAAATCCATTGATCTTCCAATTTTATCACCCCCACAGCTGGCTGTTCCTGTGTTCCCTGTGGGCTCAGTCCATTAGTCTTCTGGCTAAATCATAATAAAAAAATTGTTATTGAAGCGATTCTTTAAACATCAAAGCATGGAAATATGTCTCAAATTTTGGTATGAACAAGTGGCAAGTTTGAACTAGACAAAATGCAAAGCAAGCTTTTTAAGAAAAAAAATTGAAACCCAGCCCTTTTAGCTTTCTACCTTAGCTGAAGCTGGGGTCCTTGAGCCGATGTTGCTGCACCATCTGCTTTGAATGCTGTGGGAGGAGACGCCATCCATCTGCTGAGTTTCCTCATCCTCAAGCAGTCTGGTCTATTCTTGCATTGAGAGCCCAGGTGCTCCAGGTCCTTTCAGAAAGCTTGGTTAGCTCAAAGTATTGACTACATGCATCTTAAAATACCTTGATTTGCTTAAGCATATGCTCTCTGTACTCGTCAGTGTGTTGCAGTATTAAAACCGTGATGTAAAAATAAACCGACTCAATACAAAAAAAAATTTATCTTTTTTTTTCTTTTTGACAGACTCATATTTCTAAACAGCAAATGGAGCTGACAGAGAATGGAGGTAGCCTTCAGTGATTTTGGCTCAGTCACTCTCTAAAGCACAGCTTGCCTAAAAGACAGTCTTTTGAGCAGGCCTGTTTTGGAAATGGGAGAGCGGTCTGATTGTATGTGTGAGAGACAGACAAGACCTGTAATCTTGTCTGGAGTTGAAACCTGGTCCTTTGCTGTTTGTGTGAGACTGATGACATTACACAGCATGACCCCTGATCCGTCCAGCACACCCTAATATTAATAACCCACTGCCAGGAATCATGTTACACTATTATTATGGTCATATAAAGTGTGGCTTGTTGTAGAAATACCTGGACATTTTGACAACCAGCTTATTCCCTTATAAATGAATACAAAGTTACCACCAGCAGCCTGTTATGACCTTGATTAAAACACACTGACCAAGATTTAAATGTTGGTATAAAAATTAAACAACACGATGCAGTGGTAAATGTTAAGCTAAGCTAAGTGGCTACTTGCTTTAAAGTGACAGACATTGGTTTAAAAACAATCTTATCCGATTATCTCTGGGCAAGTAAGTATTTTAGTTCCCCGTATTTTTAACCATTTCTTTAAGTGTGCACATTGTCAGAATCAGTGTGGTTTCTATGCAGACTGCTTCAGTAACCTGATTTTCCTAAATCTTTAATTTGACCATATGCTTGGACAGAAGAATAAATAAACAGGGTGATGAAACTAAACCCAAGTGGGTCTAAGCCAGTCAGTCAGTCAATGTTCCTGGACAGTCAGTACAGGCTAACAAGACCAAGGCAGCCTTAAAACAGTGATAAGAGAGAAACATAATTCATTTACAATATCAACACTGTATATTAATTTGCCATCTAAATATGAGAGAAATTGCTTAAAAAGTTTGTTGATATTGCCTTAAAAATATATTTAAAACATTTTTTATCCACAACTTAGAACTTTTCTATGCATGCAATGTACTAGGCTTGAGGACACCAGCATATTTTACTCCTAAAATCCAGAGTTCCACACGACTGGCTGGTTATTCTTCCAGATTATGTTGAAAAGCAAACGATGAGCTTATGGAAGAAGTGATGGGATATGTTTCATACAACCATAATTTTAATGTTAGAGACTTTTCTTTTCAAAATGCTCTCTGTGGTTTGTCTCCTCTTCCATAACCTCCTGTATAACATCTGTAGTTAAGTGGTAAATGAGAGGAAAAGAGCAGCTGGCAGCCGACCTGAAGCTGCCTGCTGCAGCGGTATCAGGAGGAACTCTAGCCAGACACTGTATCTTATCACCATGTTACGTGCTTGTGGCTCAGTGCTGCAGGGCTGCTCGACTGTGAATGTTCGTACAATGGACACTACGCTGTATCAGATGAGATGACAAACCTGATCAGAGGCCAACGTCTCAGTCACAGCATCCTGTTGGTCTGCAGCACATGTCCAGAGAGCTTCCTCTTGACTGCTAGAGGCTACGCAGCATTCCTAACACCTGTCACAGCCAGAAAATTGTCCTTCACAGCAGCAGCAGAATGAGCAGGCAGCCTCCAGGTCTGAAACAATATCACAAGTCCAGTGATTTTATTTATAGCTTTAATATAAAGATGAGTTCTTCCTCTCAGTCTCATCCCTTAGGCTTATGGGGTCAACCAACAGTGTCATAAAATGTTCTGGCAAATGACGCTCCCAGAGACAATGACCCATGGCCCTAAAAATACACAATGACCATAAAAGCAACCTTTACTCGGCAGCAAGCCCATACAAGTACTGTGTAAATGGTGAAACTTAAGTAAGCATGTGTGGTTATTTGTGTGTGTTCCACCGCTCACACGTATGTATTCTGTGCATGTGCGCCCCCTTCACGCCTGAGAGCATTCCACTTTGGCTTTCACAGGATACTTCAAGGGTGAAATGATACATTTTTATAGAGATAAATCGGTGGAAACAGGCTGAGAAGAAGCAGTGCACATATACTCTCTTAAAATAGTCCTCTTTGTCAGCTGCCAATTCAGTCTGGCCGATCCACACCCTTTTATTTCCTGTCAGCTTAAACTCACAGATTCAGATAATTCATAAACAAAGCCGATTAATGATGCAGAGAAATGTAATCTCTTAAAACAGCAGAGGTTAAGATAACAGAAAAAGCAAAAACACACAGATTAGAATATCGCTCACACTAAAAGGTGTCACACTTTCCAACGCCATGCACCGCCCTGACCCAGGTGAGAGAGATATCAAACTGTTGGCTGTATTTAGCCAGTCTGTCTCTGTGGCCTCAGAACCAGTCACCCATAGCTGTATTTGTTTCTGCCTTTCAGTGTCTCAGTGACAAATAACCTTCCCCTGAGAGGTTATAGGAATATGCATTAGTACGAGATCTTGCTGGAATTTAAATTTTTTTTATTCATGCGACATATTTTCAATTTTTAGCGTGAGCATCTTGTTTGTGAAAGACAAAAACTGCAATTTGTCCTTCATAGCAATAAAGAACTCAGTAAAATGGAAGCTTGTGAAATAGTCACAAAAACTTAATCAATGTAATTTGTGTACATGATTACAAAATGCCTGTTTTTTGTAACTTTTCGTGATTTACAAAAAGAAAACTTGTGCATGTACACAAATGTTTTTGATCAATCACATTTCATGACTAGTTCACATACCTGTCTTGATTTACTTTTATCTATGTTTTAGATTTAAGCATAATCTATTCTTAGGCCTCTGCAAATTGAAGTTCTAAATAACTCATTCACAAATTGGAAAGATGTTTTCGCAAGCAAATTTAAGCTGCCAAAGCTGCCAAAAACTGGAATCAAATCCTTGACTCCTATCTAAGTCCTGCACTCTGAAAATTCTTTTATTTGTCACATTAAATTATACAAAGTACAGTGACTTAATATGGGTTAACTGCATTTCACCCATCCACTGGAACGCAGTGAATCACCATACAGTACCAGGGGACCAACTCCAGCTCTGAGCTGGGGCAGTGGCAGGAGAGTTTACCTATATGTGGGGGACACCGGAGCACCCAAGAAACCCATCAGTGGAGTTTGCATGTTCATTGTCAAACAGAAAAGCCCTAAACACTGAGCCACTGCCCTCTGTGCTGCTACGCACCACCTTGTCACCTTCACCGCAACTGTATTGCAGTTTATTATAGTGTTTTTGATGAAGACACAAAAAGTAGTTATTCTTTATTAGACATTATTATATATTATTGACTTTTTGCACTTTGGCACAGCACTCTTAAACCGCATGACTCAAAGTAAAGAAAAAAGTGGAAAACAGAAAACTAGAGAAGCTTCTTAAGTGTCTTCGAGAGAAAAATACTGAAGGAAGATTTTTTTACGAATGTACAATGACGGGCGTGTAATATATCTGACCTTTTGATACACTGTAGAAGTTTAAAGCAGTTTCTCCTTGTTGCAAAGTGAGAGTACAAATGTGCTTCCATTCAACCCAAGGCATGGTTACTAAAGTCAGTGAAGGCAGCACAGTGATTGGGGTTCCTGGGTGGCGCAGGGAGAAAAAAAGCACCACAAAGACCTGGGTTCAATGCCCAGCAGCAGTGTTTAGCCCCATTGAAAAGAGCTGGTAGTGCTCCCAGGTGAGAAGCTGTTAAAGGATAATGTCCTTGTACTGTAGCTGCAGTAATGTACTTATATAGGCTACTGCCCCAGCCCCCTGAGCCTTTGTACTACAATAGATTCAATTCCACCTTCTTTCTGAGCGTGAAATACATACTTCTTCCTGGTTTATGCTCCTTCTATTTTTGTATTAGTCTTATTCATATGGATACACTTGATGTAGATACATGATGTTATAGACACATGCTACTCTGGAGAAAACAAGTGTCTTCGTGCGAAGGAATAAACAGCAAATAAGAAGTGAATCTGCTGAGATTTTAGATGAGTTCAAACCACCACACTGGCCTCTGATTCTTTTATCAGCTACATACAAAGCCAGCAGTTGCTGAGACCCAGAGGAAGGACTTTTCCCTTTGTTTATAAATTGAATGCTTTTCTCAAAATGTTTCAGTGTTTTTATTCAAGTATACTAGAGAGGAGGCCAAACAGGTTTTCTCAATATTTGTCCATAATTTTGTTTTATCATGGCTTTGAAAATGAAGCAATTCCTCTTGAATTATTCACGTCACTTGTCCTAAAGCCGAATTTATGTTTGAGGTCCACGCTGGTACATGATAAAAGGTATTTATGGGCTTTTAACCATACACAAGTGTTGTCTGGGGTACCCTCTGGCTTCACTCAGTTTGACTCTGCATGTCAGCTCAATACAGCAGGAATTTGCACCTCCATTAAAAACAATGCCACATGCATGAAGTCATGGCTTTTACTGAAGGTTCGCTTGACTTAGATTGTTATTTTGCTGCGAGTGTTTTTCCATCACACAACATGGCAGGTAGGAACTGTTTACCTGTTGGAGGGGAGCTGTTAGCAGAGTTACAGTCGGAGCTGTCTGAGGCTCCTCATCACACCTCTAAATGTGTCTGTTTCTGATTGGACTCCTTCTGCTCTCTTGGTTGCTTTGTTTTACTGAAGAATAGCCATTAGCAAAGCTTTGCTAATATAGTGATTCAGTGACTACTTTTAACTTCCTTTAAATTCCTCATAATTAAATTCCTTCATCACTTTGATTTTTATAACAGAATATGTTGGCTTTTTATAACAATTGCAGAAAGCTCTTTGTTGCATAACTTGGTTTTTTGATAAACCCTAGTACTGCTCTTGGTAAACTACTAGCCAACAATTGTTGCATTAAACCAGCAGAGCCTAAATAAAATGTTAGGACTGAGATATTATGAAAATACCAGCAAAGAGCAAGGAGCAGGAGCAAGTTTCTGGGAATGGCTTGGCCGCTGGAAACAAAGTCTCCATTTCATGTAAGAAGAGAAAGGTGTCAGCAGCCAGGAACAGGTCACGTCTCACCAGGAGTGTTTCCGTACAATGGTCTGAAGCCAGCCTGCAGGATATTGTATTTATTGAAATCATATATTTTGCTAACTGAAGCACATGTCTCTTTCTTTTCTTTCAAACTCTTTCCAAAGTGAGACACCATTGGATGGCTTTCTATCCTTGGGGGAGTGCTTTACATAAACAGCCGGAGCTGGTAGAGAGCACTCTGTATTGAGCTCTCAGCTCTTTCAATTTCTGCGTTATAATAGCTTTCACAAACATCATCAGAAATCCTCTGCTGGCAATAATGGCCCTCTATTCAATTGCTGGCTCACACTTACCCCACCAAGTGACATTGCCTGGTCTTTTGGACATCCTAGATAATATTATCTCTACTGCCCATGCAATCATTATATTTCTAGAGTGCACATTTTGAATTACTAGTAAATACACACCCAAATTGAGGCAGGAGGCATGTGCGCACAGAGGTGCACAAGTACAGTAATTATGTGGACACTCACACAATAACATATGCACACACAGAGTACAAATCAAACACTTCAGTATACTGTATTTGTGCGGCAAATGAACAACTGACAGAAATAAGAGTGTTTTCCACTTGGTGAAGGCTGATTCATTTACCACCTTCTGCCAAACGTATCGACGAAGATTAATGTACTCTATTGAAATGATCTCTGTGTCGAAAGGTAAACAGTAAGCACATCAAATGTGCAGTGTAGAGGAAAAATATCTAAATAGAAGAATCCCTTTTATTGTAATCATCATAATATTAGCCATAAGCTGACATCCACTCACTTCAGTGACAATGCAGAATCCTTTGAATCACATATTTTCTTGCTTAAATATGCTGTCTTAAACTTCTCAGCCTTAATGAAGATCTCCCATGGATGACCATAAACCCTGACAGAAAAGATATGATAACTATGAAGCAGAACAAAATTAAAAGGCTTGAGTATTACATTACCCAGTAAGGTGTAAATATGTGAAGTTAATAAATATAAAATTTTCGAATTGCACACCTTGTCAACCAGACTGAATATTTTAATGCTGAAAAATCTGTAAATGCCTGGTGTAGTTTGCATTCCATTTTTTTTTTCAGGGTATTCAGGCAGCTTATGGTATGAGACGAAAACAAGTCTGTCAGTGAGCACATGTTTTTTCAATGACATGGGAAGGAAGCAATGATAGAAGGATTTATTTATTAAAAACTGAGTTGAAAAAAATTTAAAACAAGAGGCCAAATACTGTTTTACAGTTTAAAATGAAGGAATGTTGTGCTTTAAGGCTGTTTCATGCCTCTTTGTCACAGCTTTCTTCTCCTACATTTAGAGAAAAAAGAAAAATACAACAAAAATGATGTACTGGGAAATTTCAAATTCACAAACAGAAATGTCTTTCTAAAAACATTCTTCAGCACTGATAATTTGTTAAATTGCATGTTTAATATTTTTCAGTCCACATTTCAGCTGTGTGATTAACCACACTGATGGTGCAAAGGGGGAAAGAGAGAAAAAACAAAGACCAGACAGCTGGCAGGGTGAAGGGATTCTGCTGAACAGACCAAAAAAAATGGACAAAACACAATATAATTGTTGCTTTTGCATTACGCTGCACAACTCCAGGTTTTCCTCACAGGTTTTACTGATACCTGAGGGGAATGCACTTCGGATGAAAACATGGTAATTTGTCTGCTCAGGCTTATTTTATGTGTTTTTGTTCATTTGTTTTGCAATAAAATCTAACCCCCCCTTTTCAAATAATTGAGCAGACACCTGACAACACTGTCATTTAGTGAAGCTTCACTTCACAATTACACAAACACAAAGGATAATCAGTGATACACATAATGTCATCCAAATAGGAAATGTCTCTAATTCTGCCACAGACTGAATACTTAACAGCTACGAAAGTGCTGCATCATTGAAGATATCTTATTTCTGTGTATTAAGATGAAAAAATTGTGGGGGAAGTAATGGAAATAAATACTAATAATGAAGTTTGGTGTAATGTTTAAATTAAATTGACACTTATGAGTTTGACCTCATTTGCTAAATCATTCCTCAAAGCAGAGATTGTCCAATCATAGCTCAGCAGCCACAGCTGGGCTCTGTGGCCCATTAAGCTTTGGATTTCTCAGCGTATTCATGGGACTAACAAAGCAATACTAAGCACTAAAGAGTTTAAAAAAGTTTAAAGGTTGGTTAGGGGAGTTTTATGCCGTTTTTGCATTTTTGACTAAACTCTTGTTAAGTCAAGAGTGTGGTCTTTCAATTTTAAAACATTATTTATTAATGTCATGATTATATTTTGTAATTCTTTTACTTAAATCCTGCCCTTGCACTTAAAAAGGTTTTGTCATGCTCAGACTCTAATACTTGCACTTAAACATAGTGCTTGCATAGACAGATCTCATGCACTTCAGCTTCAGCCTAACCCTTGTCTTTCCACTTGGCCTTGTCTGTATTTTTGTCAAACTTTAGCTGTTGGTTTTTTTTTATCTACTCAAACAGTTTTTTGTGCAACAAGCCTTTTAAAAATTCCCCAACCAGAGAAATCCAGCTGCAGTGTTGACCAGTGAAACGATCCTTGCCTTATTGTGGGCGTGTTTGCTCTTCTTCTTAGAGCGTCCCAAATGGATGATTCCTGTTTAACCCAACACATCTCATGGTTAATAAATAATACTCTCAAATTGAAAGAACACGCTCTTGACTACAGATAGAAAAAAAAAGGAAAAAAAAGATGCAGTGGTCCATCTGAAAACACATCAGCAAAAGGGGAATGCAGTAAACTGTTTGTCTGCTCCGTAAGCTGCCCGCCTAACGTGTTTACTTCCAACAGTGACTCATTAATTCCTGGAAGGCATTTCGCAAAAAACAAATCCCATTCATGTTTGAGTTGAATTTCCCCACTGGGTGAGGGAAAGACTTTATGCTAAAGTTAGCAAACAAACAAATAAACAGACAAAGAAAGCAAAATAAAACAAAAGGTGTTACATGTGGTTCAAATTTTCAGTTTCCAAGCACCCAACACCTACATATACACCCAACACCTACATAAACACCACTAATTGCTGACTTATATTTAGTTATCCTGAACACTTTTCCCATTCACTGAAATGGTTTTTGAGAAGAATTTTTATTTTGTTTGTGCTCCTGAATAAGCTGGTTGATGGCAAGCATTTAAACCACTCAAAGTGCCATTTGTTGGTTTAAAATACGAGGTTTGCTTTTGTTTACCTCCATCTAAAACCAGATTAAATTTTTTAACAATCACCCATAATTTTGATTTCAGTAAACTGTGCTGTGCAAGACTGAAAAGCTTGAGAGACATAGCAGTAATAACTCCGAGGTTTGGAGCTTGGCAAACAGTAAAATATGATCAGAGGTCAAAAGATAAAAGAAGAAAGTAGTTTTTTGTGGCAAATGGTTTATGAAGAGGAAAAACTTTCCTATTTTCCTCTCAATATAAAATATGCCATGAAAAACATCTCTTACAGCAGAACCCATTTGGTGAAGAGAAGAACTTCACATTGATCAGAAAAATACTGAAGATGAAGATGCACTCCAAGGACCTCTGAACGAATGTAAAAATAAACATGAATCATCACATGAAAACTAGAATGAAAACTGGACAAAGGTAAGGAGAAAAAATCATCTGTGTGAACTGTGGCAGGCTCAGGGTAATTTTTAACTAGCTTACTAGGTTTTTGTGCAGCTACTGATGTGCAATAACATCACGTACACATTTTATAATATTGGTAATTAAAAATCATTGTCTCCTTTGCTGTCTTTTCGGCATCTACAGTTTATCCTTCATCAGAGCTCCCAGCTTTGGCTCACTGGTGTTTCCACTTCAAAATAAGTTTCATGGCCATGACAAATATTGACTGAGCTCACAGGAAAGTCATTTTATGTGATTATTACTCCTCATGCAATCACAACTTTTGATGCTAACAAACATTCTGCGGCTGAAACGTTAAGTAACTGATAAAAGCTGCTCATAGAAGGAAATGGTTTTTATATCCCTCTTACTTTCTCCTGTAGAGTCTTTAGTAAGGATGAATAAGCATACAGAATAAGTATGCAAATACCTTTTTGTTGGTGTGAACAGAGGAGATGCACATTACTCAACTTCTTTCCAGTCACTTAAACTGTCTTACATTCGAAAGTCATAAAGGGCAAAACAGTTCAAAATTCTTACAACTTCTTCAGAGGAACACCACAGGGTGTAAGTAAGCCTCTAAGTGAACTTGTTGATGCTGGTAGGCTACAACTGTTGCAAAGTGCTGCTCTTGCTGTGGCAGCCTGCCTTTGAAGTGATGGAGAAATTCATTTGCAGAAGCTAAAGGAAGTCAGGGTCTGCTGAGCCTGAGATGCGACTATAATGTGAGAAAATGGTTTCAGATTAAGTCTTAATGATGTGATGGCAAAGGATTTTTTTTAATCCAGGCTGTTTTTGTGCCGCTACAGTTAATCGTAAGATCTCATAATTCCCCCAAACTACAGATAATAACAAATATACAGCGGGAACAGTATATTTTGGGATATTTACAACACAAATATATTTTAACTGCCTCTGCTCTTTACAAAGCATAGTTTATAATATAAAGTAGAGCATAAAATGTAGATGTAATCAATCAACCATCAATTTCTTTTATCTATTTTAGTAAAATAGCAATGTGTCTCTTAAGTATTTCTGTCTCCTGGTGTCTTGCAGTGAGTTAGTCTATCTTTACACAAGCATGAATAAATTTACACGTTCTAAAAAGGCAGCACACACAAATCACAGCACTTTCATAATGAACGATAAGCTCACATAAGTCATATTCAGCTTCTGTTTCTTTTTAAATAAGACCATGTGGAGGAGTTTACTTCTCATACGTTGCACTCACAGCACTGCTGTCACCATGAGGCGTGTCATAGCCAAAGGGAGACGAGAAGGGAAACAATTTGTGTTGCTTAAAAGCATCATATTGTGCCATTCTTGTCTTTTGTATCTTTATCCATCAGTTCGACTTGGCGTGTCTGGGTTCTTGAATCCACCGTAAAACTGAGCAGTCATGCACTGAATCCTTAAATTTGACACATTGTGTCTTGTTGTAGTTTTACTTCGTCTCTTCTGACACAGTCTCCCCCTCTCTCCCTGTGACTGTGTTTTTAGAGTCAATAAAGTGGAGAGGCTTGTGAGAGTCACTCTGAACCTTCTCAGACATTTTCACATGCATGTGAAGTGCTTTGAATTGCAGAACTTGAATCTGCAGCTGTTTTCTGGATATGTGTGTTCTGTTGTGATGTTATTTGGGTACGATGTTACTTTACATTAAAGTGATACCTCACCTGAACTTTATCTTTAGAGTATGAGACACTTACCCCTTGTAGACTTCACAGGAGGTAAAAAGTTTGGAGTTGGCTCCCTTGTGAAGAGGCTGTAGCCAACGTAGATTCACAGCAGCTTCATGGCAAGTTTTCATGGTGGAAATAAAGCATAACAACGTCTATAAAAACTCACCCCTGCCCATCTGTCCTCTCAGTACGCTCATATTTATGTCAAAATATGACCAAATACTGTGCTTTCTAATCCCTTTGCACTGCCCTGTCGCCTTTACAGTTTCACGCTTGTTTGCTACCTTTCCATTGGTCAGGAGAACTGTTGTACTCTCACTCATTGGCTTCCTGTACACAAACAAAGAAGGGCTAAGTTTATTTTCCCAAACTTAAGATAACAAAAGAATGGAAAGGAAAAAACAACGGAGAAATACTAGCTATCTTGGTTAAAAACCTAGCTATCTTGGATGACATGCTTGATGATCAGTAAACTGCAGGATAAATTCAGAGGCACAGAGAGCTGAAGTCGAGCTTGTCAGGGGCTAATTTTGCTTATGTGTATACTAAGAGCTTGACTTTTGAGGTGCTTAATTGTGCATGAGGAAACAAGGGGAAAGAGCATGTACAGTCCCCTTTGGTGATGTATCCTGCCTTGGCAACTGCCAAAAGGATCAACCAGATGCTGGAACATCTGTGAGTTTAATACATTGACTGAAAACTCCATATGCAGATTCTCCCTGGATGATATGGGTGAGAACTAATTAATTCTTATATTATTCATCATTTCCACATTGCTTCACCTCACATTGTGACTGCTGCAAAGACAAACACTGTACATGTCTTCACATGTGTTAATTCACATTAGTGATATCCGCAAAAACATTTCCCTCTTTCTGCAGTTTAACCTTTATTTGCAAAATAACCTCCAGGGTTTCATCAAGGTTTGAAAGCCTATAATTATAGTTAACTGATCTACTGATACACAGGTTTTCCCTGGTGATCATTCAAGAATTTTAGAATAAACTGCCGCTCTAAATGGTGATAAAATGAAAAAGTATTGACAAATATCTTCATGTATCATATTTTTTTGTTCCAAGGTCTGAAGGTTTGTTTTGTGATTAAATATGAAGAGTTAATCTTGGGAAATCTTAAGCTTGGCTACAGGGCAGATAGCTCTAGCTTGGTCTAATATTGTGTGGACATGATTGATTTTAATCATCTTAATTTTTTTTAAAGAATTACACTGTTGCAGGCAAACTTTGTCTCGTTCCATATTGCCACACTTGTGCACAGACTACACAGTGAACATCAGAGACGGTTTATCTCTTTCCAAATGAATTTTGAATTTGCAAAACTTTTGACATCTTTGTCACAAGATCAAGACCATGTATTTGAAAAACTAAGTTGACTTACTGTAATAATGCGAACATGCTCCCCTCTATGTTGTGGGCCCAAGTTGTTACAAAAATGGATCCAGTTTTCAATCGATTCGTGGCTCTGTGAGACCTGGTCTAAAAATAGCCCTGCACCACCCTGTTGCTCCTACTGACAAGCCCTGCTGTCAGACAATACATTGTTTATTTTTGCAGAAAAGTGAGCAAGTGAGTAAATAAGTAGCTCTTCTAATATACTATTTTTCAAGAGCAGATACATTGAAAAGGGACTGAGAGAAGCAATGATATTTATACATGTGGAGCTGTGGAGTTCAGGAGCTTCACCTGAAACGCACAGTAAGAGAACTTCAGGTTACAAAGAGATGCAACGGGTTAATAAAGCTGGCAGGTGCACGATGATGCAAATATATACAAGAACCTTAAATTGGATTCTATATTATAAGGGCCAGTGTGTGGAATTTAGTGACATCTAGTGATAATTTTTTAAACTGCACCAAGCAGAATATCCCACAGTTCACCCTCTTTTATGAAACTTTTATGAATCAGGTCAGATTTGTCTATTCAGGGCAACTGTAGAAACATGGCAGGACAACATGGTGGACCACAAACTTCCCTCTGTAGACATTAAAGGATCATTCTAAGGTAATTAAAAACATGACCATTATTATTTTCAGATGATTATTCACTAATGAAAATATATCTTTCCATTTCTGTCAAGTTCAACGAGCTCTATCCCCCAAAAAATCCTACACAATGGATCTTTAATAATTAAAGGAGCAAGGTGGACAGGGTTAATGAGCATGGATTGCTGAGTGCATGCAGGGCACTGTGCAAAGTTTGTGGCGACAGGAGACAGGATATTGGCAGGTGCACAAAAAAGACTGCGAGATAAGCAGTGCTGTCGGTGATGATCAAATCAGGGGCGCTCTGAACAATTAACTGTTATTAACACTCATTGAAGTCCCACTGACGGGGCAGGGTGTTATAAAACAGCAGAGAATGTCTTTTCCACTCAGGTGGAGCATGTTTTGATGATAACATCCAAAGGCAAAAAATTGTAAGAACACCTTTTGTTTCCTGACAAAACATAAAACAACAACAACAACAACAAAAGAAACAAGCTGCTTTTAAAGTCATTTTACTTTGCATGGAGCCAGTCCATGGTGATGTCTTTGAGATGGCTCATTCTTCCATGTCAGCCAGCAGGAAAACAGAAAGAAAAACAGTGCAGCTGTGAAAATAGCTTGCAAAGGGAAAATGGTTAATGAAATCAAAGCAGTTCAGGAGGAAGGATTAAAACACCCTCAGTCAGATGTGAACGCTGCAGTGGGCAACTTCATCTTCTCTATCATAGCTGTGAGTGCGTGGTCCAATTCATTCTCTCTACTTCAGCATTTTTCTGGAGTTTTAATCGGAGCAGCTTCCAGTCCAGAAAGGGAGCCTTGGCTGGATGTTCAGCTTTATTGTGAATCACCTGCGCTGACAAATATTTCCATGGAGGAAATATTCACTGACCCATGAGGTGCTACCCTTTTACGTACTGAATTTAACAAATCACTTTGTCAATTAAAATAAAAACTCTTGTTTGTTCAGCCACAGAGCGATCAGGGGAGGCGTGCAGCAGACCTCATCAAACCTGAGTTTTTCCAAGCGAAGATTGGGAGTGAACATTAAAAACCTCTCTAATTAATTTGCATTCTAATCTCTGCAGCCACATTGAAGGCCCACAGGCCGACTTTGTGGATGTTGCTCCTTTCCTGACTTCTGATAGACCTGGCAGAATAAAAGTGCAACATTTTATTTTACGAGCTACAAACATACAAGCACAAAGAGTGCTGTTATCTTCTCCCAATAATGAATTTGTAACACTAGTAATAGAATGTTTATTCCAAAAAAACGAATGTATCAGGATTATAGTTGTGATATTTATAGTAAGAGAGTGGAGACATGTTATTTGATGAATTTTTGGTCATATAAGGGTAAAAACTTTGTTGAGCAGGGCACCAGATATGCATGAATTTTATTAGTTTTAAATAAATTCTGTAGCTAACAGGTCACCAGGGAGGCCTGGAGTGGATTAATGTGATCTCTGTTAAAACCCTGATGGCTGAATTTGATATAAGTACAAGTAGAGGGACTGTATGCTCTAATGAGCAAAGACACAAACTGACAACCATAGCAATTTGACTACCATTTGAGCCCTCTATGCTATAATACGCATGTTGGTTGAACCACAAGCTACTATGCATGTAGTCTAATTTTATATCTTAAAAGTTATGCATATACATTTTATATAATACATCCCCAATGCTGTCACAGTTGTTGCTCCATAAAACATGCATTATATTTGTTTAATGCTCCTTCATGATGCTGTCAGAGAACATATCTTCCTCTTAATTAAGTTGATTAAACTCAGAAGACATCTCCAAATAAGTTTTTGCATATTTCCAACGCGAATGTTCCCTCTGGCTATAAAAAGAATAATAAGATATTAAGTCAAAGTTCTTCTTGTTCAGAAAAAGCAGTGTGGGTGCTTATTAGTTCATATTGTGTTCTATCAAAAAAAAGCAACATCAAGCTCCACAGACTCCCTCCTCCCTCCCTCCCCCTCTCCGTCTCTCTCATCTCTCTCTAAGTCTTCGTACCTCTCCTTCTTCTCCTTTTGCTGCTGTTTCTTGGCTCACTTCTTATCAGACATGTTCAGCTGTCGTTGTTGCGTCCACAGAGACTGCCAGCGTACCGGGCAACTTGGCACTGGTCGAAGCTTTTAATTTTTTCTCCCCACTTTTCAATATTTTTAACATATTTCTAGCCCAGTATTTCCCCTCCACTGATCCTCCCACTTTTTTCACAGCTGACCTGCACCTGAAGGAAGATCTCTGGATCTACATCAAGCCGAGGGATAATTTCAGCAATCAGAGGAGGTGTTTGCCACCATATTGAAGATAACATAAATGAGACATGATAATTGGGTGTGTGTGTGACATTGATTGGGGGTTTGGGTGGCAGACAGATGTTTAGATGCCTTTCTAGTGCATGAGCAGTGAGTAATCACAGGTAATAGCAAGTCTGTTGTGACAGAGATCCAAAACATGGTATTACCTGGATTGAAGTCACATGTTTACATCAGTAATTATCATAAAGATCGCTATGACTCAAGCAACCTACATACATATCTGGAATAAAGTAGTTTTCTGAAAAAAAGGTGAGCATAACAGAGACTAAAAGGAAGTGAAGAAACAAGTAAAAGAGGGACAGTTGTGCCTTGAGCAAACAACATCACCACAATGACAACACTCACATGCTAATGTAGACGAGTGCACTGATTAATAAGTTTACCATCTTTCAAAGTTAGAAAGCTGATATATGCTAATTAGCACAAATTAGAGGACAGCTGAGGCCGATAATGGAGGAATTTACAACAATTTCTTATATTTTAATCTGATGATGGCTCCAGATGAAAAATAACTAGATCATAAATTAAATTAGAATTCATCCTCTGGGAACAATTAAGGTGTAAAAAATGGTGCACTGATTTACAACATACACACCGAGATAAACACATAAAAAGTTAAAACTTTGAGATAAAAAGCAGATGGATCACCGGTGTCAGTTGGTTTAACATTTTTCTTTGGGGGATCATGAATGTTAGCATCAAATTTCATAACAAACCATTTGTTTTTTATATTTCAGATGGTTTTTTTTGTCTGAATCAAAGTGGTAGACTGAAAAAACTAACATAACAAAGCAAAACCATGAGACCGAATGGTGGTTGTTTTTTTTTATTCTGGGTCTTGCAATCCATGATTTTGATTTTGATTAAAAAAAACTCATCATGTCTTTGAAGAGACTCTTTGAAAAGCCTCATTAAGAGAACTGAACCAGAAAAGTGATTAAAACACCCTTTACAATGTATTCTACCTTCTCTTCACATCCTCTGATTTATGGAACTTATAAACTATCAGCTTTTGTGCAATGAAACGTGGGCGTGAAAAAATTAAGACAGTCATAACTGAAATCTCATGCAAATTTGCTTGATCGGAGTGTTCTAAAGGTGTGTAAATGAAGAGTGTTTTTTATTGTATGTTGTGCTAAAAAGATGTGTTTTAATCTTCTGGAGTGCAATTATTTGATTTGCTTCGCTCCTTCAGTGTGGGCCAGGTAGCAACACTTTGAGCTACGAAACGCTGATGAAATTTTGAATGCAATAAATTTTTATGATGAAGAAAAGAAACAAAATAACATGGGAAAATGAGGTTCTGCCTTCAAAAATAGCTGGAGTTCTGTTTTAACATACAGAAAAGCTGGGGAGTTTCCGCTATTTCTCTAATCAGTGCTGAAGAAATTAGGCTTGTAATATTTGTAAACATTGCCAATACTCTCTAATACCTTGTGAATGATAAAGCTTGACAATTTTAATCCTGAGGTTTAGTGAAAGAGTGGCTTAATGTACCGTTTCATGAGACATGTTTTGGTTATGAAGTGCTCTTGTGCTGCTTCCTCTGGCCGGTTTTGACTGTTACGGAGATAAAATAAACTAGATTTGATGGAATTTTAATGATCTCTGTGAGGAAATGAAAAAACGTGCCAACTGTCCCACTGAGTGTGGACAGTGGGGAGAGCTGCTCATCAATAGTCAGGATAATAATGGTCCTCTGAGCAACGGTCCAGGAGGAGGATGAGAGGGTCCGTGGCTATCTCTCCGCCTCAGTGCACAGCGGACCCAGAGGGACGGACCCATTAACAGAGATCTGTTTATACTGCCTCAACTCAATCTCGGCGTGTACCTCCTCACTAATTTCAGCCATGTGAAACAACTACCTGCCTTATCACGTGTACACAAAGACGGACGGCAGCGGCAGTGAGATCAGTCAGGCACAGGACTTGTGTCAGCTGCTGGAGAAAAGCAAAAAATATGACTTAAGGGAAAAGGCTGTGAATTAAGATGTGATACAACCAAGTGGATCTGGAATGTTTGTGTAAATAAGTGTTCTAGGAAAATAAATCGAAGTCGACTGGACTCAGTTATATGTCTGTGAAGACGTTTCGCCTCTAATCCAAGGGGCTTCATCAGTTCATGCTTGTCAGACTGGGCTCGGCCTGTCTGGACAGACAAGAGAGACATTTTTCATCCAGGTCATAGAATAACTATGACCTGGATGAATGAGAACATTCACAGATATGTGTAAATAAGTGGTAATGTTTTTTTTTCCATTACAGAACAAAATAACAAAAATTGCTCCCTGATTTAATTTTTCTCTGCCAAAATATCTACAGTTAGCAACAATATGAACTTGAGTAAACCTTGTATGGCTTAGTTACAGTTATTTTTAGGCACTCAGCCCTTGTTTACAGTTAGGAAAGATGTTGTTTTTTTGCTGAATATTTAAAAAGTCTGCTGTGACTTCAAGGGCTTTATAAAAATTTTACCTGAACATGATCTTTTAAAAAGTGTTGTTATCTCAACTTAATCCCATACAGGACTCCTTCGAGATGAGATCACATCAGCCATAACACCTACTAATATGTTGACATTCCACCCCATGAGTACTCACTGTTCATCTCTACATGGTTACTTGAGCACTCACTACTCTTGGTTGGACCACATCCTTCTTTAAATCTGACCTTAATTTTGATCTCAAATAAACAAATGTAAAGTTTTTAAGGTTTTTT
>JAQNCA010000030.1:14499714-14522214 GCA_029783725.1 Acanthurus tractus
CCTACAGATGATTAAGGAACAAATACAAACTGAAACATGGATTAACCATCCTTGACTCTGACATATATATTTAGTGGTCCCGATCCTTCAGCAGATTACCTGCTGTTCCCTCTCCACCTGTCATGGAGATGGTCCCTTGGTGTGTGACAGGCCATGCAGCCGGGCATTTGACCTCTGAGAATGCTCCTGTTATGTGTGAGTGTGAACTGACAGCAGCTTAATGCTAGTGTCGAGGCCTGCCTGTGGACAAGAGAGAGAGAGAAAGAAAGAAAGAGAGAGAGGGAAAGACAGTGAGAGAGAAGGTAAGGGGGATTGCTACTATATTGCAGACCAGTTCCCTTCCAAAGCAGCTATCTATAGCAGCAGGCTCATCAGCTGTCACAGACACCTTGCACACTATTCCTGTACAAATTAATTTCATAAAACCTGTCTCATTTCTATCAGTATAATTTGTAGCTTCCCTTCTTTTTTTAGAAGTTCCTGTCCATTACAGCAATCTCCCTTTGGCCGACCATCAATTTTCTTTTATTCATTCACTTTTAATCAGCAACTTGGACTAAAACTCACCTGTGTTTCTCTTGCTTTGTCATTTTTCACTGCTCATTTCTTAATGGCTCCTCAGAGGTATTATGCAAACTGATAGTGGTGCACATAACTCTAATACAGGAATGCATGCACAAAAAAAATGCTTGACAATGAGCACCTTGCCCCTTGTAGGGAGCAGGTCCTCTTACATGGAGTCGGCCATGTTGCACCGGCATGTTTCTCCAATGGCTGTGATGTAATCTGCAATTTAAGCTTTAGATGCCTCTAAATCTTCGCACTGGATCTTTGACCTGACAACAAGGGCACCAAATGTGGTTATCATTTAAATCTACATCAAGGAGACAAAGTCGGTGCATTTCATACAGCTTTAAACAATTTCAATCACTTGTGACTCCATTAACATGAAAAGAGCAAAGAGCACTAAAGAGACTGTGGCATTAACTGCTGTTAACACACAAGCTAGTGAAGCTGAAAAATCCAGTTGCCCACTTCTTTAATGTTAGTGAGCAGCAAGCGCTGTTTGATGTTTTGCAGTCTGCTGAATTTTGGAGGCTGCTCTGTGTTAGATCCGAAGACATCACAAAAACTGAGCAGGAGATTCATTACAGTGTGTCTGTGTCTAAAAACATAAAAGTTTACCTCTGCCTCGCTTGGACTGGGAGGTGCATCTACCATTCAGGAAGCAGAGGAAAAAGTCAGTGCAAACATGAAAGAAACAAATTCATGTAAAAATTATCCCTGGCTTTTTGATCAACCATCTTTGTTATACTGTACAAATAAATAAGTTATGTAAATAAAAGAAGAAGACACAGCATATAAAATTCAAAGAAATATCAGTTGGCAAATCCTTTTTCCCTTTATTCTACATAGGTGAATATCACAGGGTTTGGTGATAAGTCCTTTTCTAATTCTAGTTGAACTTGAAACAGTGCAGAAATATGAGGTAGTTTAGATTTTGTTTTACTTAATACTTAAGCACTTAAATTATATTAAGCCAAGTTAAAGAATTTTAAGGTTACTATTGATTAATTAGGAACTTTGGCTCTACACTAAGTCTGTGCAATACCAAGAAAAGAATACATCGACATAGCAGCAATTTGCAACTAAATTTATCAAACTATAGATTGGAATATATCTGCACACCTTGATAAAATAACATGGTAAAGAGCTCAGATAATAGCAGGGTGACAGCTGGTTAAAAGCAAAGAATGGAATGGTACATACTGTAAGTGCCAAGTCCTGATGCATTTGTGACAATCCTCTTTTGTAGACAGAAGTACAGCCCACAGCATTCAGCTGAAAACCACCATCACCTACAATTTACTGCAGTCTGAATGCCAGGCTGAAACAAGCAAAGCTTTCATTTGCACCAGTGAAAACGGTATGAACAGAATATAAAAAAATCAAATGCAAGATGATCGCTGCTGTAGCTGAATAGATTTGAGTGATTTAAATCCTGTATTATTTTCCATTTCAAAAGGGTCGCAAAAGCAGTCGGTCTGCAACCGCCAAGCCTCCCCCACCAAGTCCGACTCCAACCCCACTGAGCACCAGAAGGATCAACTAAGGTCTATTCAGAAAGAACAACCCGCATTCAGGGAGCTTATTACTGAAAAACCAATGTGACTTTACAGCACTTTTCAATCTACAGAACCAAAAGGCAAACAGTGGAGGTTGATGGATGTGACAGGCTGCATTGATGCTGCTATCCTCAGGTTCCCCTGATTATCACTAACATTTTGTTTTTGTAACACTGGTAGAGCCTCAGGCATCCAAACACTATTTAATTCATGAGTTGTTGTCAGAGAGATTATTTGTAATTAATAAACGGTGATGTTCAAGCTGCCACTAGATATTTGAGTGTAAAGAAAATGGGCTGGATGCACGCACAGGCTGTAAGGAAACATTTCCCAAATACTCAACTTTGTGTCTGTAATGAGCACAAGATCCAAAAGTTAAACCACTTGCATATAAATCACACTGACAGGAAACTCCGTGTTAATCTGCTCTCACTGTCTTGTTCGTCCGATATGCATAAAGTTACATAGTAAGTGTGGCTCTAGCTTACATTACCATATCTCCTAATTACATGTGCCGCCCAAAAACACAAGTACTGAATTTATGATAACAGTCAATCCTGTCTCAATGAAATGACATTTTGTTTTAGTGTCTCTGCTTTAATCATATTTTTAATTCTAATGGTTCTTTTAGGTAGCCATACATAATGATACTTGCTTTAGCATAGCTTACACATACGGTTTTGAAATGATGACAATCTATACATGGAGTCAGCCATGTCTTAAAGCAACATTTAGCGTTAGCCACAAGCACTGCTGAACACTGGTTTGCCTCAAAATCTTAAAAAATTGTACGACTTGTGAATTTTATGTGAACTGAAAAAGAAATATGTAAAAAAAGTAGCTATATTAGACTGTAGAGGTTGTAACTTACACATTCTGAACCTCCTCCATGTTTCTACACAAGCCCAGAGTAGACAAACCACACACTGGCCCCAAAGAGGCCTTTCTTTTTTTTTTTATGATGAGATCATGTAGCCATGTGCAATCTGCTACTTCACAGCTAGAGGCCGCTAGATCCTATACACTGGACCTTTCATTTTTGTTCATGTCGAGAAAACACAAACATTTTTATTTTTACATCACCTAAAAATTACCTTGGTACTAGGTTGGTCATCATGACACATTTAAATGGAATAAAGATTTGATTTATATTTGATTAATCTCTGCCTTAAAAAAGATCTGTTCAGAATTTGCTGACACTTCAGACAAATGGCTAAAATTTAAAATTTGACCACACAGTTTTCTTTCAAGTTGTTCTTGCTTCAGCCTAGTTTGTGAAAATTTTATGTAGATCTTATCAAGTTCCTCCTGCCTCCACTCATGTTGCAGGGGTTGGTGTAACGAGCTACAGGGAAGAAATTGTGGCCAGGTTGTTTACCTCAGTGAACATAGGATTGGGCCACCAAATTGAAAGACAGGATTATAGAGGAAATCCGGATAGAGATCGGAGGATGTCTACTTCAAAAAGAGCTCGGTCAACAAACTCAGCCCCTTTCTCATCTCAGTGAAATTACACCCTTCTCTTGCCTTCTGGCTACCTCTTATCTCTCAGTATCTACCATTCTTGGAAGACTTCAATATGCAGCAAGTGTTTCCTACAGTCTTACATTGCTGAATCAAATTCAACACCCTGTTCTCAAGGGCTGGATTTTCACCTGCTGAATCTCCTCCAGGGGCTCTTTAGAAACGTTTCTTTGACTCTGCGCTGAGAATTCTCTGAGATTATGCAGCTGTGCTGATTCGGGCTTTAGATTAAGGCCAGAAATTCTTGGGTCCATCGGAGATAAGTCCAAACCAGTTGACTTTAGCAAAAAACCTGTCTCTGCTGGGAGTTTAAGCAGCCCGGTTATCTGATACTGAGAGCAATGATCAGGAGATACAACCGGGTCAGTATGAAGTGTAGTCCTCTCGCGTACTGCCCAGATACACGAAGGTTATCTTTTAACATCATACAGAGCCACTGTGCTGCTCCTCAGGGGAGATGGTGTATGCAGCTGGGGAAAAATCTCCCTTTTCCCTATGGGAAGATTGTTTCAAACCCAGGCAGGGCCGGAAAAAAACATGTGGATATAAACTGTCAATCCTTGCAAATTCAGCTCTTTTGAATGTTGACCACTGTGGGTTTAACATTTAGCATGCAGCATGATTTATGATGTGCTCAGACGGTGAATTGAAGGCTGAATGGGTTGTTTCTCTGTGCTGAAGAAGAGAATCATAAAGGCAGAGAAATAATAAAGGATGACAGTGATTTTGATATCTAGCACTGTGGCATGACGACGTGCAGCCGAATGAGTAATTCAAAAACAAATCTGATAAAAAATAAACCTTGTTACAAGTTCTAGTTTACAAATCCATTGAAGTAGGGCATATTTTTCAATGGCTAAAACATAAAACCAATTGCTTTCACCTGAAACTCCAATCTGGCACGGCATATGATGATTATTATGGGCTGTATAGTCTTTAAAAAAGCTTTACAGAAGAGGTGGTGTGTTGAATGCTTTTCAAGGTTTAAAAACAGATCAATCATCGATAATTTTGTTCTATTACTGCCTCTAAATTACTTACCATCATTACACACATGATTGACACATAATTTAATATCTGGTCAAAATCTTCATAATTTCTTTCTTCTGCTTTAAGTTATTATGCTTTGTAATGGAAGCTGCGGAACAAATATGTTGCCTATTAAATGTCAAGGAAGACATAAAAGACCTGCCCAACGACACAGTGTCACCACATAATAAACCAGATGAATGGTCGTGTGCAGCTTTCACAGAAATTGATTCATCTTCGCTGGGACTGATTAAGCTTAGCGGAAGGCTGATGAAAGCAACAGGGCAGGAAATAATCACAATAACACTGACAGAGAAAGGGAAATGATGAGGCCCTGTTGTGTCTCATACCTGTCTCATTCAGAGGTGGCAAAATCCTCTCTACAATCATTTTATATTGATGAACTAAGGAAGGAAAATAATTTATTTCACCATGAAAATCCCTGTTAAGATTAAACTTTATAATCCCCTTTCACTGAATAATTTCACAATCACAGATAAGAGATTATATGCAGTGAAACAGGTTACCCAAAATATCATAGAGCGCGGTTTTCTCCGAAGTTAGAATAATCCTTTATACCCAACTCCATTTCAGATAGCGTCGTCTAATACGAAATATGCAATATGTGAAGAGGGGGGAACATTCAGAGAGTCTGTGAGGCAAATACAGTGTATATATTAAACTGCAAGAGGCAATGAACTGTGTCATTTGAGGTCTTTCTCCCGTTCTGCAGCATAGGTTTTTGTATAAACTAAAAGGAAAATATACTGTATGGCTGCATACCATTTTATCACAAAGAGATAAAATATTATGAGTACCCCAATTTTCCAAGCCAGACAGAGGCCTTGATTTGTGCACCTGCATTTAAATATTAATTAAATCAGGTCTATTGTTTTTTAAGGCAGTTATAATTGTAGGCAGAGCCACTGTTTAAAACAAATTAGGTACGTCATATTTACTGATTATATTAAAGCTACATCATACAAATGCATCTTTTATTTCAATATTTCAACCTTTGTTGTTTTGTAATAATGATTTAATTTGCTCATTAAGATGAAACAACAAATGATCCTCCAGATGACATCAGACTTATGTCATGCTGGCTGAGCTTGTTTGGATGACTTAATGTGGTCATTATTTATAAGTCACACCAGTTTTATAACATAATAAACAATAATATGAAAAACATGATGGCATTTTAAGGAGACCCTTATTCTTGACCAAATGTAATCTCCTGCTCCACCATTTATTATCAGACAATAGACACTATCAGCTTGATAACAGAGAAAAAAATTTACCCTCATTAAAGGATCATCAGTCACATTGTAGAAGACAAGGAAAATATTTTTTCACTTTTGTTTAGTAACTCCCACACCATACTCTTTATTTGTACATAATTGCAATAGTTTTTCCTCTTAAGTTGTTGTGTATTCCATTATATATGGCTATGCATATAGATACATCTGCTATATATTTGTCATTCTTTCTTTGTAACTATGCAAATTTTTACCTCTATTGATGTTTTTCTTACATTCTGCCATGTCTTTGTTATTCAAATATTCTTCAAAGCTTGGCATGTCATTTCAATTCATGATAAAAGGTGATAAAATGATAAAAAAAAAAACTCAGCAGCTCTGCTGGGGAATCTGAAGCAACTTGAAACGTAACCTTACATCACAGTGCTGCAGTGGCCAATCAGCTGATCTACTTTTCTAGACTAAACAGAGCTGAACAACCCTGCCACACATCTGTGATGATAACACAAACATGTGGTTATCAGAACTTCGTCCAATTTGGTCTAATACAGCCCCTAACCATGTGTTTATGTTTGTTTTCATAGAGTCGGGTCACCTGATGGATCTTTTCTCCACAGTTAATAGGAAGTTAATAGGAAGGGCTGGTGTATCACTTGCATGTAAAAACTGGACTTTAGTATATGAACTGCATGCTATTTAAGAGTCTAAAGTGTATTTGTACACAGATTGATAAGAAAAGGTTTATCTAGGAAAAAGGCAGAAAATGCGACCTTAATCAGTTGCCTAATTAAGCAGTGATTTTATGAAAACCACTTAATGTTTTCACACAAATGAGACCATTAAACCACGATCATGAGCAAAAATATTTGACGTGGAGATAATGAGACACTTCAATCATGATTTCAGGATAATGAGAGTAAAAAATAAATTGCAACCACAGCTGTACTTTGCTTCTTTACGGTGCAGAGTTCCTGCCGAGCGCTCACATTAATCAGGCTGTGTGGAAAATTTCTGCTTGACATAATGATTGATGCTAATTGTACTTTAAATTCTTATCAAACGAGAGGAAATGTTGTAACATTTTCAATAAAATCAATAGTAGTAATGAGCATGCTTTCTGTTTCTGTAAATATTCATGTTCCCTAATATTTAATGTCTCCCTCAAAACCCTGATGTGAACTGAAATGACCTAAATCAGACTCTTGGGCCTCCAGAAAGTTTCAAATCAGCCCTCAAACAGCGTAACACTGTGCTTATGAAGGCTATAGCTGACAGGCTGATGCACAAAAAAAATCACTTATTCTAATTCAGTCTGATTCACAGCATTTTGTCAATGTTTTGTTTCTATTTTCTAAACCATGTAGGACTTTGATTAATGTGCAGTAATTAATAACACAGCAACTTTTGCATAAAAAACAGTCTTTTAGTTTAATACAAATAATTTAGTGCAGTTGATATTTTAATTGCTATTTAGGCACAGTTTGTACTAATAATGACAGTTTGTACTAAATGATTTCAGTAAGTGGCTAACACTGTCGGCTGAAAAGTGATTTTGATAATGTGTGATCCTTAAAATTCTGCAATTAAGCTGAAATTTGTAGTTGGTGTACAATAGATGCTAGAGGCTGGTAAAACTTAAGATAACTTATTTAAAATGTTTTATCTTGTTGCACATAAAATATGTGCAACATTTCAATATAAAAAGGGTAAAGATGTGTTCAACTTGTCACCTCTCTGAAACTTCAAATGTATCACCAGTTAAAGAGTTAAGGTGTTTGGACAAACCCAGCTAAATGTAACATGAAAACAACCTCTGTGAAAATTTCTGCCCGAACCGGTCAAATAGATTTTCATCAATAATTGTGGCTGTTCAACAATGAAATAAACAAATTCCATGCTGCTTCATTAAGGTTTTTTTGTCTTCCTTGATATAATAACAAGACCTCTAGTGGTAAAAATAACATATTGTGCATTCAAACTTAAAAATTCGTGGAAAAGTTTCAATTCTCTGCCTTTTTTCGCCTAAAGGAGGAAATGATTCGAATGGAATATCCAAAGTTTACATCTCACTCTTTGCTAAGGAGAAGGCTGCTGTGTAATATCGAGGAACCAGGGGGCTTGAAGATAAAGTTAAATGAAAGTGCCTTTGATTTTATCTTTATCTATTTGAGCTGTTGACATTTAAAGAGGACGTGTTCATTAAAATGTCCGCTCTGTGCACATGGTTACATTGGCTGCTAAAATGACACCAAATGTAAATCTTCTCATTAAAGGTCAAACACAGTGAGGAAGGACTGGGAGCATTGCTCACAAGAAAAAAAAAACAAACAAACATATTGCACTTTTCTCACTGAGGCCCTGTGGGAGTCACAAGGTACATTAACACAAAATGAAAAGCACAGTTGACATTAAAAACACGTCCCTTAAAAAAAGATTGTCCAGTCATGACTTAGCAGTTCTAAACAGGCAGGTCTGTCATGTTTTGCCTTTCTGCACAAAGCCTGTGTTTGTGGCACCACAGTGAGAGCAATTTTACATATAACTATTTGTTTTTATACTTTTTCAACAGCAGCTGCACGAAGCAAAGCAGTAGCAAATGCTTAAACTATGTTCTTTTACATAGGCTGCAACTACTAACTACTAACCACCATTAGAGGTAGCCCATCATCACCTCCAAGTCCAGAGACATTTCACAGTATATCTTCTTGTGAGCCCGCAGATTACATTTAAAAAAGATCTGTTCATGACTCGCACACGTGGTGTGACATTTTTTACAGTGTGTAAAAATTGGAAGTAAAACATATAAGCGATTATGGTAAGTCCTCAAACGTGAAAAGTGAAATGTGAAGTACAAACAATGAAGCATTAATCGAACAGCTGTGTCGCCCGTCTGAGATGGCCGCCATTCAGTGTTTCCCCAAAGCTGACAGCTTCAGGCGGCAGATGGGCTGTGACGGTGGGGATGTGGCTAACCCAATTAAACACTCGCTCCATTCTATCACTTACCACCAAACCATATTCCATTTTAAGATTTAACACTTTAAGGCTTATTTACGAACGCACCAATTTAGACTCACTAGGGATTATTTACCACATATTTTTCATCATCCATTTGATCCACACTTCACATTTGCTTCGTTTCTCCATAGCTGACTGGTTTACCAATGAATCATTACCTTTAATCTTTTTCCCCTGCTTTGAACGTTGCGGATTAGATAAATGAACAACTCTATAAAGTTTAGATCTAAGACAATGTTATTTTATGGACATTTTAATGTGTATGTAATATTTTTCATATTACGTGTACAAGTTGCCCTATTGCTGAGGCTAAAATATTTTAAATGATTAGATTTTCTGGCAAAAAAGGCCGTAAAATCACTTGGTTTGGTAAAAGTTCTAATATGTTATACAACATTACAGACTTCATCAGTAAGTGAACGTGACTGATGGCTTCTGTCTTTGTCCTTCAAGGTAACTGCCTTCTATATTTTTCTGACCCAAAGAAATATTTAAAATAATGAACAAAAACTAGGGAATTAAATTATACAAGCAGAAATTTTAATTAAAAATTCTCTTTAAAAGCAGGCATAGTAGAAGGCATCCTGAATAACTCTGTAAACGTCTTTGCAGAATCTCACAATTCCAGTTTTAAAAGCACGAAAAGTTTAAAAAAAAGAGCCGTTTCTTAACTCTTTGCTTCTTGTGTAAAGAAACAGATTAATTATTAGATTTTACACTGAACTTTCCAAAAACCTCATCAGTGAGGGTGTTTGCCTTCTATAATGACATCCACATCCCACAGTGCACAGCACAAACATACCAAAATAGAAGTGCAGGCATGATTGGAGAGGCAGAGGAGCTGCATGAGCATGCGTGTGATGTCGAGGGAAGGCAGGCAGAGGAATCATCCTGAGAGCTTCTCAAAATCTCCCAGTCTGTTCCCTTGAGATTATACTCTCAAGATTCCTCCATGTTTTATATGAAAGATGTTACCTCTTTGAAAGATCAACAGAATAGACTCTTGATGACATTAAAAACGCCTCTGCTGCAGCGTGAGGAGAGAAAACCAATGTCTCCCCTGATGTTTATTTCCCCACAGCGCCCCAGGTGGTCAATGTGTTACTGGCTGAAATGTGGCCTTTGCAAGGGAACAATTGGTAAACAGCTACCAATTGATGAGTCTACAACCATCTTGAACACAATAATAATAAAAAAAAAAAGTCAAATAATGAGCAAGTTGTTTTTACACTGAAAAAGACAAATGAGATCTAAATAACAAAATATCTTTCCAACGGCATCACACATGCTCTATTGCTGACCATAACGCTGGAAAGGCTGATGTATGTCGTTAAAATGCACTGCAAAGAATACCAATGATTGTGGGCTTCAATATATGAGCCATTTCTAAGTCAAATTTCCATCCCCTCAGGCTGTGAACGTCCAGCCGCAGCTCCTCATTTTCGGAGAGAGAATAATAACAATGCTTGTGTGCTCTCACACAAAATAAAGTGCGTCTGTTTGGCTCCTCATTTCCATGCAGCTGTCTGGGTCCGCGAGAGCCGATGATGGATCTGCCGACTTCCAAATGAGTTCCATGAGAGCAACCTTCATTTTGTAATAAAATCTAATGTACAGATGTAGAGGATAACGGCTCATATAACAGTCCATGTGCTGTCAGAAAGGCCTAACGCGGCTGATGCATCACGAACTCCCTCCATCTCAGATTTCTGTCCGTCTATTGTGAAATATGAGCAACTTCGCATTGCTCCAAGTCAAATAATAAGGAGTGATTGAATCTGTTTCTGTACTGCATATCGTATCAGACAGGTGTGAAGCAATAGCAGCTGCTTCACAGACACTTATTGAGCAGGTTTTATTCTGACGGTGAAGTTCATTAATGAATCCATATTTGCTGTTGAGTATTGAGTGTAAGGATCGAGCAACTGTGCTGCACAAAAGACACGCAGCATTATTATAAACACACACACGCCGTTGAACTGCAGGACTGTGCTGTTTGCTATATATGGGTTCAAGGTCTTTTCAAACAGAACCGGGCTGGCTACACCCCTGCTATAATGGGCCTTATCTGACAGAAGGATTAGTGTTCAGCAGAGCAAAAACACCATTTAGCCATGGTCAGCTGGGAGGGCGCTAGAAACCCCTGTGTGATGCATTGGCTTTGTGATCTCGCAGCAAATGAAAGGAAACAGGGGAGCTCTGACTCTGTCACATTATTGCAGCCTGCATTTGTTGGAATTAAGGAAATGAAAAGGTGTTCACAAATAAGCAGTACGGCCAAGAAAGCAAAAAAGATGAGAGCTGTGGAGTTCATGGGGCGAGGTTAACTGTCCTTGTCTTACTTTAGAGATTAGAACCAGTAGGCCAAAAAAAATTCACACAAACCAAGCTGCTCCCTGTTTTCTCATCTGGCTACAAGTGTAAAATTAAAGGAATTGTCATTAAACAGCTTTTAGCAGCTCAAAATCTGTTTCTGTTCCGCTTTTGTGGGGCTTTTGACATGGATCAGTGGCTTATCTTTTGTTCCACTTCAAAGGATCATCTTGCCATTAGGCATCATCTTGGGACAATTTGCTGGGATATTTGAAAAATGCCACAGTAATACTTAAGGTGTTTTAGAATATCTGTTCTTGTTTGATCAAGCTCTTCCACCTGCTGTGCAGAGAGAAAAATGAAAGCCTGGAGTTTACCTCGTCCTACTGAGTGCTGGGAATTGTTTCTCCCCAAGCATTAACTCTTGCACTAATTAGAAAATAAAGAAAAAAAAACTTATTCACAATTTCAAACGGTGATCACATCCTCTCACACTTATTCTCATTGTGTAGGGACAGGTTGTAACAAATATTAATATAAATAAAAATATATATTTTAAAGAAGAACCCTTTTCTATCATCACTGCTTCTATGGCAACATACAACTTCTGAAGTGCATCTCAACTGAATGTAGAGGCAGCAGAAGATCACCTGCATTCAGAAAGACCATGTTATTAACACTGGGTTGAACCCTATTGCTCCTCAGGTTTGAAACTGACAACATTGCACATTGCTGGCATTTCTTTTGACACCTGTCATGGCTTGCACAATCTGATTCATCTCCACATGTTATCCTTGGCCTCAACTCCAGGAGAGAATCTGCACAATCTGCAGAGCTGTGAAGATACAACAGTACTTTGTTTATAAAAGGGAACAATTTACAGTTCAAAAATAGCAGGAAAACACTGTTTGGTTTTGCCTTGGGGCCCCTTGAATAGTGTAGGAAACTTGGAATTCTTTTGTTCCTTCAGTCATTAAAATACATATGCATTATAGATACGAAAATTTCTCTTTAAAGTTTATGTTTCTCCTCTTGGCTGATTGACAGCAAGCAAAGGAACTCCTACCACATGTGTGACAGTTTTTGTAATTGATTTTCCTTTATGTTCGAATGAAATCTGGCTTACTTGCACTGGATTGTGTCAGCTAAATCAATAGATGGTGATTATCTTTGCCTTATCATTCCCCATTTGTTATGATAACAGTGTCTCTTTCTTATACAGCCTGTCTGTTTGCAGCAAGAAACAATCATCATAACCAGAATGGAGAACTGTGGAAAAACATGATCAGATTTCATCTTGATCTTCATTTATTTCATTTCTTCTTTCACTCGGAATGAATCAAAAGTATGACAAGAAGCTCCTCATTAGGACTTTTACCTCATTTTTTTTCTTTTTTGTTGAGAAATATAGTCTAAATATTCTGCAGCAAAGGAATACGTCATCATTGATGTGGAATCTGTGGCTAAAGGAGGGAAGTTGATCAGTTTGAACAGAGCAACATACTGCTCAGGCACGTGCAATTGATCAGCGCAGCCTATACAAATGCAATGTGAACAAATCATGGGAAATCTGCTATATATTCATTGTTGTATGTACAAAATTTCCTCGATGCAACACCACATGAATAATGTTTTTTTATTCTTCCAATATTTTTCTCTATTTAGTTTTCCCTTGTGCTCCATCATTCCTACATTCTATCTTCCTCACATTTGTGTTGTTTATATCTGAGTCAGATTAGGTTTACTGCTTTTATTGCTTTGATGCAATGAGTGGCAACTCTAGCAGGTTACTATCGATTTTGGAGGCTTGATGAATCAATCATCTGCCTCCTCCTGCAGGCACATACAGTGCATTGGGCGGCTGTGGCTCAGGAGGTAGGTAGCCGCGCGTGTGTGTGTGTGTAGAAAGGGGGAAGCAAATTGTAGGGCACTTTGTCTGCTGAGGTAGAAAAGCATGATATAAGTGCTGTACATTTTCCATCTATTCTACATACCCATCTGGAAAAAGGATTCCTTTCTTTTGCTGTGCTCCTACTTCACTGACCTCATCCAAGCGGCTCCAGAGTTATCCATTATCCCCTTCTATCTATAGAAGCTTTGTCACACATAATGTGAGTTGTTCTCCAAATGCATCTGCTGTCATCAGAGAGAAATCACATACTTTACTTAGCATATCTCACATTTAGAACAGTCAAGACGTGGGATGCAGTATATAAGGTACCGCCTATGGAGTGACAGACATTGTACCGCATTACCAGTTGTCTCCAATTATCATCATATTGTCAGAGCTCAGTCTGAAGTTCAGTGCTGTCTATTCAGATTCTTATTTTTTAAACAGGCTTGGTAATTCTTGCAAGGAACACATCAAATCTTAATGAAAACAAAAACTGACATTCATTTCATGACATCTGAAAGGACGGGAGTAAAGCATCCCTCTCGAACTGTTTTCCAGACAGCAGATAAATGATAATGCTCACCACAGAGGCTTGGCTGGACTGCAACCACTTACTGTTTGAAGTGGCTGCTACACGCTGTAACAGGAATTGCAACCCTTTTTGTTGTCCCCTTCTCTGACAAAATTTCCCAAAGGTGTTTAACTGTCGCAGCATGAAGTCCTCCACTTCTCCTGTTCCTGTCTGTCCCCCTGGGCGCGAAACATCCATGAGAAACAGCAGCCCCTGTTTTTCAAACAGCGGAACTGGTGGAATAAAATCAGCAGGGACAAGGAGGCCTTTTTAATTACATGAGAAATAGTTCACAGGTACTCTAAAAGAGAAACTCCAGTCTTGCATGTCTTTACCACAAAAAACATGTTTGCTATTAAAGGATGTAAATTATATGTTGTGCGTTTGTTTTTTGACGTTCTTCTATAAAATTCATCATTACACACCAAGCATGCAATTTTAATACAAAAGCACAATCAAAGACAGACACACTTCAGCCTACACGTCTGTACAGTGTTTGTGTCTGAGCCTTGTTGAGTTGTTGTAAACAACCCAGGCTAACATTACACTCTAACGTCAGTGTCTAGAAAACAACACGTCCCTACCTCAATAATTCAACCCTTACACTTGTGCAGAGGACCTGACATGGTGCAGCAGATGGTGCAGGTGCAGCTCTTTACCTCTCAGAAGCAGAGGAAGGAGGAACCACACCCAGACAGAGGCCCATATGGATGAGGGAACACTGTTCCACAAGAGCACGTCAGTTTAATCAATCACATCAAACAACGACAAATGTCACCTCCATTAAAAAAAAAACCCATTCCCAGGTGCTTGGGTGACAGGAAATCTGGGTTTACTGTGAATAAGACGGATTAATCACAGCAGAGTAATAGATTGCAGAAACACTGGAGAAGACATTGGAATTTACTTCCGTTTTTTTTTTGCAGTGCAAATTTAAGAAAGCCATACAGCTGCAGGAAAGCTATTTGTTCAAGACGGCCCAGACATACCAACTCTAGTTCATACAGAATATGTTAAGGGAGCCTGCTTTGCTATTTATTCTCATTGTTTATTTTGAGTGGGAGGCATTGAAATGCAGTTAACTGTCACTGCCAGGAATCTGGGAGTCTTCATAGCTGTTCGGATGAAAGTGTGACTTCTGCTTGCATCTGCTATTTGTGCAGGAATTTTCCAAAAGCAGACAGCGGAGGTAGTTGCTTTTTTCACTCACTTTGCCGCTTGTTCAGTCATTCAGCAGCTGGAGGAAGAGATGACAGGGAATGATTTTATGCCTCATCAATGTATAATAGTCACATCATTGTGGAAGATGCTTGTCAGTCCATGAGAAACATGGAGAAAAAGAGAGATTTTTTTCTAAAATCTATAAATTCTTTTACTTTTAGATATGACTATTTAAAAATTCAAGGCGGACTGTGAATGTTTCCTGTAAATAAACCAATTATTAATGCAGTATGGGATCAATAGTGTCAACAAACAGTACATGGAAAGACGAAAGAATAATCTGCTCACAGAAAGGAGCAGATATATAGTATATTGTACCACACATGGTAACAGATGGTACTGTCAAGCGCTATGAACCGGAGCAAGCTGTGAAGAGGGTCTAGCACCTTGTCAGGGTGCTATTCACACTCACAGGCGAACAATATGTTTGAAATAATGTCACCAGCTTCATGTGTTCTGAGCCACCACTGAAAATACCTCCAGCTCACATTGATCTTTTCCAACCAAAGGAAACTAAACTGACAAGAAAAGAAAAGAACTGATATTGAACTGATATGATCAAAATCAATGCCTAAAACATGATTTCTTTTGCACAACCTTGCAGTCAGACCTTTTCCAGAAGTTCTCTTTATTTGGGGCGTCTAGACTCGGTGATTTCGGGCAAATAAACAGTTCATTGGCTCCAAGTTGACGTATTGGTAATTCTGCTCTCATTTACAAGGCAATTAGAAGTCTGCACAAGTAATCATCACTCTATTTGCAGAGCAAGACATGCTTGAACAAATTATTGATAAACCTTATTGCAGGAAAATGAAATTCAAGGCAGGCAAGACTTTTAACAGGGAGTTTTCCCTTGAGGATGGTCTGCATGTAATGTCCTTGGCAGTCAAGTGTGTATCAGCGACTCACAAAAGAAGCTGCATGGCGTGTTTGGTGTAGTCCCCTGCTAATCTGCTGGCTGTGATTGCTTCTTTGTTGAGCTTTATTTGAATTCCATCAAAAAGCATATGGCTTAATACAATAAATATTTGCCCTCTAGTCAGGAGAGTGTACCCTCAAAGGAGACACTGAACTACAAATCACAATAGAAAGAGCCATCACAAGGCACAGCTGTGTATGCAGTGTACTGCAAGCAGATGTTTCTCAACACCGGGGGCTGCTGGCCAAAGTCTCAGACACTGCACTTCATTAATTTCATTACTTTGGTCCACTCCTCTGAGGGTGAATAAGATTGCACTGCATTGATTAGCATTAATTAATATTGATTGGGATTAATCTAGCGGAACAAGGCTAACATTTGAGAGCTTAGGTGATGTCTCCAGGAGAGATTCTTTAAATACTTGCATTGACCTGTTTACATAATGATCACCAACCGAGTTTCTTGCGATGAGATGCTGACAGGTAAGTGCAGTGAACACCTGTGAGCTGAGTTAATCTGTATTTTCTAAAATGAGCTGGAGTTCAATTTCAGTTCAATTTTGAGTTTAAATTCTAATCCAGTAACAGTTCACTTGATTAAAGGGTAATACAGCGGTGAGGCATTATCCTGAAAGGCTGCTATAATCAGCATTTAAATTCTTCCCCAAAACAAATTTACAAAGCATGCTAAACTGTTTTTTTTTACCAGTTATACCGGTGTTTGTTTTCTTGCTTTTGCAGTACTTTTACACAGTATGGTTAGAGTTTGGGAAAGATTTTGGTTATGGAAATATGATATAGTAAGGTCAGTGTTCAACATGAATGGTTAACCCTCTTAGCTGCTATGCAAATATTTTTTAAAAATATGATGTCTTATCCCTCCTGCACTCAAACTTGCTGCAAGCTGCCCGACGCACAGTCAGGTGGTGGTACCCACACCCTTTAATGTCACACTACTGAACTCCTGTTTCCAGGATAACTACTGTTGGTGTCCTCTCCTCAGCTGCACCTGACCAACCGACTCACAACCAACTCACAACTCACAATACACTATCCTCATCTATCTAATATTGATTTATAATTTGAAGCTTTTGGACTTTCAAAATATTCCGCACAGCCCCACTTTCTGCACTGACTCTGCAGATTTGTCCGGTATTAAAGTTATTAAAGATAATAGGCACATGAAGCTTTCTGATTATGATTATATGTATTTTGTGTCTGTTTGCCTCCATTATCTTTCCGTAGCACTTCTTCTCATTCTTTATAATTTCAACTATTGATGTTTTTTGTTTTGCAAAAAATGCTGTAATTTCGTTTTGAAAAGTGCTGTTTCAGTGACATTTCTTGTTCTTATCAAACACTTTGTCCTGCAGGGTGTTGTAGAAAAGAAGAGAAACAACAACAAATTAAAAGTAACAGCAAATACGGTGTGTGTGTAATTTTCCCATTAAAATGCCAAGAAATTAAATAGACCCCTTAAAGGGATCTTATTCTTACCCTTAACATTATTCAACTGCAGAATCCATCTTAAGTATATGATTACTGCACACAAAACAATGTGTGTCTCCATCCCACTGAGCCACCAATAAACACACCCTCCTGGAGGACTGTCTGCAGTCATCAATTCAATATATCCTATTTTTTACGTACAGAGCCAGCATGGCAAAATTAAAAGTTGTGTCACAGGAAGCACTGGTGTATGGCCAGCCATTACTTATTCTCTGGTAATTAAATTATACTGACTTTGGGCAGCATGTTGTGCCTAACCCCTGGGGCTGGAAAATATCAAATTAATAATTGCAATTGACAGGCAGTCCATATGTCAGTGTGTTGAGTTAGGTTGTTGGGATGAAAATTGCTATGCCTCACTCCCTCGCCCCTCACTCAGACATCTGTGCAGCCCACTAAAGCAGGCATGGCACCAGAAAACCACTGGGAACCATGTGTTTGTTTTTCTAATACATATGTATATATATTTATCTATTCATATATGTTTGTTAGGAATCAATACTGCATTTACAGGTCCTGTCTCCTTTTTTAAACTTTTTTAGTTAACTTCTCTTGAGAATCTGGCATTCTAACACAGAAAACAGCTGGCATTAATCTGCAAGAAACATTTAAAGAATTAAGTCTGGCAATTTAATAATAACCTCATTGTATAAAAATTCCAGTAAAAGCTTAAATGTTATGATCTTAACTGCAAATCACAAGGCAACACACACACACAAGAGCACTGAAATGTACTTGTTTGTCTGCTTTAAAGCTACAGTTTTTCCAGTAAACAAGCTGACAGTCTGCAATGGTAACAGAGCGTTTCTTTTAAGGTTAGGCGGTGTTAGTTAACTAGTTCATTGGTTTTCAGGTCAAAAAGCCACATTCACAGTAAGTGCATGTAACACTGAGTAGTATTTTCACCACATGGAAGACAGAGCTTCATGAGTGCTGTCAGAGTTTAGGCTAATGTTAGCAATTTTTCTGATGCTTCTGCTACAATTAGCGACTCTCAAACCCTCTTAAGGAACATCATTTCTAAAAGCAACAAATTTAAAGACTTTTTCTCACTATTATAGAAATTTTATATTATAGAAAAAAGAGGCTTGAATATATTGTAATTCATTCTTATACATTTTGCTTAGACTAATGCAATTTATAAGCACTTCTGCCAACAGAACCAGGTCTCTCCCCCACCTGTTCCACCATGTAAAGGCAATGGGTGTTGTGTACATGGCAGGGAGAGGGATGCCACATTTTGCAGTGGGTGGGATTTTTTTCCCAGTGAAACTGAAGCTCTTATGCTTACTTTCTTATATATTATGGCCAGAGTCATTTAAATGTTCTCTCTGTTTTAAATTTTTTTCTCTAGCTTGTAAATAAAAATTTTGAAAGCATCACCAGCCTGTGTTAGCTGAGCAGTGATAAGTTCTTGTTTGGTGTAACAAACCATCTGCTGTGTCAGATTAGAGAGAAACAGTCAATTTACTCCTTTAACACATTTAGGTGAAGAGCAATTAAATGTGATTGAGTGAAATAAAGGGGAAATAGAAGCTGATTTCATACAGCAAAGGTGAGTATTTTGGACCATTATTCTGCCTTGCTGCTCTGTATAAAATCCACAAAGATGGATAGAGGCATTGTTTCACCATTAAGCAGGCATGAGTAGTAGTACCACCAAGCTTAAGGCAATGTTGGGGTTTATGTTTAAAAAAGTAACAGATTTATGCAACATGTGGTAGGCTAGAACCAAAGCCATCTATGTCTTCTAGAGGGACGTTTCGTCAATAATGCTGCAAATAGTATTCTCAAAATGATATGAAACGTCGGTTGTATTGTTGTAAATAGAATAGATTAAAAAGGATGCAGGATCTGACACCTACTGTGTAGTAAGACAATGCTACTTCTGTGCACAGCCTACTCAGGAGGTCTGCAGATGACACAGACACACACACACACACACATACAGAGGCACACAGAGTAAGGAGGCAGTGGGAAAAAGTAAATGCCAAGATTTGTCCTCTAACACACCACTTAAGAAAATTGTGGGTCTGTTTATGTTTGGTGTAGGCAACACGGATTAGTCACAGTCATGTTGCGTCAACTGGAGCTGGAAGAGTTAGCAGATACACAAAGCCAGGGACAATTTACAACAATGACAAAAAATAGTAATATGTTTTATCATTGATAGTAAAAAATAAACAAAACTAAAAAATTTTTTAATTCTACGACTATGAATGTGTTGTGAAAATTTATTATGCAGAGAAGAATATTGTCTTATTCCTACTAATTACAAAGGGTTAATCCGCTGAAACACATCTCCTTTTTTTAAATTTATTTTACAAAATCCTTCTTTTGCACTCCACTGAGCATTAGTGAAACTGGTGTTGTGCTTTTTTCAATAAACTATCTAAGAAAATTAAATTTTCCATAACCATGCTCTTTTATTGAGCACCCAAAGGAAATGTCAGTCAGACTGGTGCCGGTTTATTCATTTAAGAATGGCATTTATCTTTTTTTGCAAATGAACTCTTCTAGTATTCCAGTATTCTTCAGTTTCTTCTTCTTCGTGAGGAGCGAGACCAATCTGCTGTGTTGTGAAACGTTGTCTGTGAGAGGAGCGAAGCAAATTGCTGGATGATGACTCTCTGATGGCTCTCTGAGCTGTCTGATGTCCATTTTAGAATAAGGCTTCCTCACGACTGTCACTGCTGATAGCTGCAGCATGTTACAGGGCTCAGAGCCACCGATGTTCATCTTAATGGTCAGTGTCAGACTGTTCAGTATTTGATTACGTAACAGCTATGTAACATCTAGGAGGACATTAGCTTGTTTATATACTGTTGGCATTTTGAAATGCATACTGAATTACTTGTGAGACAGGATTTGAAATGAAATATACATTTACATTGAAATTGCATCATCTCTGGTAAGTAGGTTCAACATCAGCATATTTTTGAACTGAGCCAAACACAGAGCTTCTTCCATTACAGACACAATCAGTGTCTAACTCCAGACAGTCAGAAAATTTTGATAAAAACTGACTCTGGTCTCTGATCTCTGCTCTAACAGTTTGCTGTTATGATGACACTCTTCTCAAGGCTAGTCACCTAATCGTCCTGCAGTAAAAAAAAAGTATCGAGACTATTGAATAACAGCAGCATGCAAAATGTCATCCCCTAGTGTACTCAGATCAGTTAACAATGCTCTAAGCTCTCTGAAAGTCATGGTGCACACACAGGAAACTTTTTTAAAACAAGACTTAGAGCAAACTCTTTGTATAGAAAAGGAACATGCCTCAAACAAAGAGATTTCAGTAAGTTTAGTGCATAACAATGGCGTGTATTCACTAAGTGTCTGACAAGAGTCAGACTCAAGCTTTTTTGTTGAAAATATTCTCATTTATGTAAATGTGCAGTCAACTTAATTCGACTAGGTAAAAGTCAGAAGTTAAGTTTTTACATTTAAAGCCTGTTTGATATCAAGGACTATGACTGTGGATCATTATTATGTGCCCTGAGCTGAACAATTCTTTTTAATCTGTGTTTATCAAGGATAAACTCTGATACGTATTATGGGCATGTGACCAGTCTGTGAAGCTACTGCTTGCAGAAATATGAGCAAAGAACTTAGAAAATAAATTTTAATATACAAGTACATGTTTTATTGTGTTTTTTTAATGTTATCTCATGTTATGTCTTGTTATTTTATGTTACGTAATGCAATGGTATGCCTTGTAATGTTGATAAATGTTATAAAATGCAATGTGATGCAATGTTATCTTATGTTATCTTATCTTATCTTATGCCAGGTTGTGCTGTGTTATATTATTTTATGTTGTATTGTGCTGAGTTAAGTAAGGTTGCTCCTTGTCTTGCGATGTGTTGTCTCAAGCATTTCCTTGCAGTTCTGCACTGATTCAGCAGTAATTGGTCAGAGGATCCCTAAATGAGTGTGATTGCAACCCTGCATAATTTAGAACTTCGCTCAATGTTATTTTGACATGTTGCTGTGATCACTACCGTTCTGACAGCCACAACACAGGCCTCTTAATTATTCATGCCTCTAAACACTCCTCTGATCAATAATTAACCAGAGAAACTGAGAAGAATCACTAAAAGCACAGTGGATTGAAGCACTATGTAATGCATTAAAACAACCCTTTTAGGTGAAAAGAGCCAGAGACAGATTTCTTTTTGATCACTGATTCGATTCTCATGTTGTGTCATTTGGTTTAGATGAAGGATGAAAAGATGAATCTCAGCCAAGTGGTTGTGTCTCTCTCTGCTTGTGGTATGTTGTGCATGTGTGTGAAGATAGAGATAAGCTGAACTATACTGCATAAGCATAAATTAATGCTGCTCCGAAAGAATTTGCCTGCCAGCTGCTGATTGTGTTTCTTGTAAATGCACAGAGTTCCTCTAACTTTGCACATATTAGATAGCTTACATGGATAAAGCACAAGCAACAACCTTTGAAATTCTTATTGGTGTTCAACAGTGTCATTTTGTAACAGCACCTGTGCATATCAAGCTGAGTGTGCTATTCGGAAAATCAACCTAATATTCCAATATTCAAATTATTGATGTGCAGAAGGGTTGCAGCTGTGCAGCTATATGAGTCTGACTTGTCTGTGTAAATACAAGCAGACTTTATGAATTTGTTCAGTCACATTGCATTAATCAAATCTCAACATTAGGAGGTTAGAAAGTTTCCTCCTTATGGTTTGTTTGTTCACTTGGAGGAGATAAACATAGGTAATGCTTTTTTTGTGACATGTTGCACCTACTGAAGAAAAAATCCACTAATAACTCAAAGGGCTTGAACATAAACACACATCTACCGTATTTTCCGCACTATAGGGCGCACCGGATTATAAGGCGCACCATCAATGAATGGCCTATTTTAAAATTGTTTTCATACATAGGGCGCACTATAAGGCGCATTGTAAGGCACACTGTAGGCGCACAGAGTAAAAGCTAGTCGTGGCTAGGGTTGCGTTATGCATCCTTTAGATGGCGCTGCACGGAAGGTAATGTCAACAAAACAGCCAGATAAGTCGGTCAGTCAAACTTTATTTAAAAGGACACAAACCAGTGAACTCCGTTCACTCCCAAAAGTAGTGCATTCACAAACGTG
>JAQNCA010000030.1:14522314-14540460 GCA_029783725.1 Acanthurus tractus
TCTGCATGCTTGTCCCTGCACTGTGTTTCTGCTTTCATTCACAAAAGAGCCGTACTGGCATTTTCTCTAAAATGTTGCAAGGTCTTGTGGTAAGAAATTGGCCGTACAGATTTTCAAGTATATCCATCGCTGCTCACATGACCTCATGCAGGAAATGTTCCTGAGCAGCTCAGGGATGTGCACACACATGTGACTGCACGCAAGAAAAGGGCCAACATGTTGCAGATTGAATACTAAAATAGCAACACATGGAAAAACTGTGAGGTTGATATGAGAAAATGTCAGATTACAACTGGCTAGATGACCTCAATAAGGCTTGTCAGAGCAGCTTCCTTTCCAGCTCACTTTGCTCTCAAAAAACTCCTGTGCAAGAATGGCAAAGGGAAAAAGTAAATATGTCACCCCTCATGACTGATGCAGGGGCCCTCTGGAGTTAACACTAACAAACATGTCACCTTGCTTATTCCTGTAAAAGCGACTTACTAGGGCACTTGTCATTGTAATGTTGTAGATACTCGAACGCAGTGAGGGGAGATGTGGAACGTTCCCAAGGTATCTGAAAATGGCATCTGAGATGTCTGGGAAACATCTCTGACAAACAGACAGATGAACTAACAAGTGCAGATACATTAGGAAGTTTTTAAAGTGTGCACTGGGCTGTTAGGAAACATTCGATTTCCATCACCGCACTTATTACAGCTTTCTTTCTTTTTTTAATATAAAAAGAAGCATCTTGTTTTGAGCCCCACAATATGGTTATTTCACTTAAGGTATGAGGCATAACCTTGACTGGCAAAACATGCAGCTGCAAAATTACAGATTTTTTTTTTTTGCTTTTGTCTATTCCTTTTAGTTGTTTTGTTGGTAGAGAGCAATGTAATATACAGGCCACATAATCCTCTGGGTTATATAGCAGGTGAGGTTTCAACACACAGTTCAAAAATAGTCATATTGCACTGAGTCACCTGGGTGCCCTGCTTCTTTTAAAAAAAGCTACCAATGCAGCCTGTTATGCTAATATGAATCTAACCTTACACATAAAAATCAAACTCTCATTCAAACTGTGATTCTTTTTTTGTATCCCTATCACAATGTTCTCAACGAGAACAAAATGTTTCTTCCTGAAAGGATGTTCTTGTTCAGTCGGAAAGACAGATGGCTTATTGACTGCACCCCCTGACACAGTTGTGCTGTACTGCTGGCAATTTTGAGCAATCCTCTTGCTGTCTGGCAGAGGCTAACATGTTCTGTCCGAGAGCAGCCATTGTACCAACTACCTCCTGCTGTGTGCCTGAAAATTACTTCCAGACATGGCAGCCACAAAATCAAACTTTTTTTCTGTGAGGGATGCTGCCCTTCAGTACAATGACATCAGCGTGAGTGAGCAGTTCTCCTTCAGCTTTGATTTCAGAGGCGTCCAGGGGGTCTATAGATGAAACCCCCTTCAGGCCTTTTAGAATTGAAACTTTTGTGAGTACACATTAGCATGCTACTGTAAAAGCATGGCAACAATAAACTCTTACTTTTGGCTTTTAACTTCATGTTGCAGATTTTTTTTTTTCGCAGGGGTGGGGGTCAAAGCCAAGTGAGGTAAGAAGAAACAATAAACTTCACCTTTGATTTTATCCTCATGAATTAAAGCAGCTTCCAGGGGTCTCTTAGGTTGTGGATTAAGTCCATAATTGTGTGTAATGCTATAAAAAATAATTTTATTTGATTTTTAGCTTAACCTACAGTCTTGGCTTTCATAATATTATGCAGCTGTTTTCAATGAAAATCTTGGATAAACCTGAGGAAACACTCAAAAATCTATAAATAGACCCAAAGTGCACAACCAACCCAAACTGTTGCTGGGGGCCAAACAAAATTTTGTTGTGCTGCCACCTTAAGATTCATCTCTAAATTCAGTCAGAGAAAACATATTTTGCACATACTTTAAAGCATTTATTGTATCAAAAATCACTCTAAAAATCGTCATATTAAGAAAAGTTGCATGCAGAAGTCTTTGAACCAAAGATACAGGACTGACTGTTTTAGATAAATATGTCCCTTTTTGATAAACTATGCAAAAAATCTCTCAGGATGTCAAAAGCTTCACAAAAAGTCAGCTGAATTTGTAGCTTAGCTAACAGATTCCCGGCTGTCCTCCCCTTCTCAACTTCTGACAGATGTCACTCACATCAATGTCAGCTGTGACAGGAAGGAGCAAACTTTCACAATGAAAGTCAGGTTTTTTTGTTTGTTTTTTGTTTTTTGGGGTTTTTTTTAGCTTCCTAGGTATAATATATTGGTTGTTTTGGGACTTCCAAGTAGAACCATCATGCCCAGGTCTGGAACAGACTGATCCTCAGGCATTATAGAGGACCTAAGTGTTGTGCTTACTAAGCTTGTTCCTCTTTAGCTTGTATCTCTGGGGTAGTATCTCTATGCCCCTCTCTTATCTTATCACAGGGTTGCATTCAGCATCGTGGCACACAGCAGGGGTCACCTTGGTGCTCCTATAAGAGATGCAAACACTCCTCTAGAGGCCTGTCATGACGTAGAGATGTGTGCCTCTGCAGTCGGGCTAATTAAAACCAGGGAAGCTGGCTGTGGAGCTCCTGTTGACTAACTGACCAATTAAATAGTCTGACATACTTAAGTTTAATTTGGAATTTAATTTGAAAAAGATTAAGATTTAAGAGCAACTAAGCGCAACAAGTTCTTCAATTTAAGTTGTTTTTGACTCCAAATTGACCAACGTGACTGCTTCAAAAACACTGCATCTCCATTGGTCAGCTATTTTTTTAAAAGACAAAATTTTCCATACTCAAAACTTCTGTTCAAGATTGTAAAAAACAATTAAAAAAGGCCCTAACAAGCATGCCAGCCAAGTAGGTGACGATCATTTCTATATAAGCAAATTGTCACATACCAGAGATTAATAAAGTTATAATAAAAGTAGTGGCTGCTTTGTGTGTGTTTGCACACGCGTTCTGATGTGCATTCACTGTTCAAATTAAGTGACGAAACAGAACTAATGTGAAAATGTAGCTGCAAAACCATTTTTAGTAATCAAAAACTCCACAGAGTGTCCAGGACTCAACCATAAGGACTGCCTGGGCAATTAAAATGCCACGTGAGGCTACTGAAAGTGAAAGTAGAAACTCACCTGCTGGAAACAATCTTTTCATGGAGCTGATGATGGAAGTAGCTGAGTGGCCTATCTCATTCCCTTTTCACTTATGTTGAGCATTGCATACTTACAGTTCTTGACACAAAAAACACTGAACGTGATCTTGTACAAAATAATATTACATTAAAATCACCTTACTTACTTTGAACTTCATGCCAGAGTCTTAACCAACTGGTTCATTTTCCTACTTGTCATATATTAACACTGACTCAAGAACTCTTTGAATCCTTAAATCTTGCAGAGTCTTCAGGCTCGATTACATTATCACATCATATTTGGAGAAATACTGGTTTACTAGAAAAATCTCATGTACTTTTGGCTTCTCTGGTGAAGAGACAGGATCTTGTGAGTGTCAGCCTATGTGACCGTCTGCTTATCTGATATTGAAATTACATACGAATTAATTAAACACTAAATGCCTGCCAACAGTTATAAAACAGTAAAATCAAGATTAGTGGTTCCAACATCATTTGATAATACATAAGTCAATAACAGTCATTACACACTTCTAATTGTCCTCAAATCCAATTGTGTCCAGCCACAGAAATTGTTCCAGTCTTCTTAATTTGGGTGCCAGTGCTGCTGTCAGCACAATGAAATTAATAATGCTATTACACTTTGATTTTAATCATAACAATTCTGTTAAAGAAAAACAAAACTGAAATTGCATCTATTGTCTGTTTTTACACAGATAGACTTTACCCAGCCATTACCCAGTATTTATTTGTATTCTCTGCACAGACTGCTTGCAGGCATTTATTAAGTCTTTGATGTAGTGGCGAGAGAATGTGAAGGGGATGGGGAGGATGTTGTGGTCGGGGTGATTGCATCTTTTATTGTTTTTTTTTCTTTTCAACTAATTAACCAAATAAATCTTGCAGTCAGTTTTGCACCACTGGAAACTGAGGCTTCTGTGTTCCTATTGATTCCCATGCTCCACATGAGTAAGATCATTGACCAGTGGAGGGAGAAAGAGATGTCATGCACCTTTTATCCTCTGTGAGGTGAATAGCGTCTGTATGGTTTTATCAGATGTAACTGGTTTGTCTTTAATAAGCTCTCTCTTATTGATGAGTAGAGGAAGGCTCTTGAGTTTATTGATAACCCATTAATGTGGTATTTATAATTATCTCTCAATTCGAAGGATTACATACAACCCTTAATGTTCAAGTCCTTGTTAGACATGGATGAATATTTCGCCATTTGTTTTTTCACCTCTGAAATGAGCCTGATAACTCCCTAACTCAACGTGACTCCTCACGTCCTGGTCAATCCGTTGAGTCGATTCCAAAGACAGTGATACATGCTTCAGACGCTTCAGCAGCTAATGGGAATAATTAAGAAAAAGCAAGGTGTCCTGCAAAAGTGTTGCAGGGTTGATTTATGTGCTACAAAGGGCTTCTGCACTCACATAACTCCCCATTTCTTTGCAGCCAAGGGGTCTTAAGCAAGCGCTCCAGATTGACTTCCACTTAGTCGGATGAAATGATACAAATGGAGTGACCAATAAGCACAGAGGACAGTGGGAAATTGTCCTCAAGGTAAAAGCACAAGGTGAAAGCGATAATCCATGCTTTCATAATTTCTGCTCCCTGTGAACGACAGAGATGGCTGTTTTTTGTGCTCCTACAGAATCTGCTATATAACAAACTTACGAAGTGACCTTGTCTCTCTGACACTGCATAGAATGGCATGACAGGTAGAGAGAAAAAAAGATAGAATTAATATTGACTCTTTTTTTGACAAACAGTGGAAAAACACAAGCAGGTGCAAAACACCCACACTCTTGAAATTGCTGCCTTCACCCATGAACACAGGTGTTAAGTAACACAAAAGAAGTTTCTGTTTTATTCAGACGTCTCACTGTGACGTGTCAGCATGGCAGAACCGGCTCGCACAAAGCAAGCACCTGAAGGTGACGCAGCTGAATGGAGCCATAATTAATTTTGTTGTTAATAACACTTTCTCCACTGTGTCATAATGTGATGTTCCATTTTTACAAAATGTTATATTGCTGTGATGTTTTAATCACTCTCATGGTATTTTTTTTTTTTAATCCATGGCTAAATAATCTATTTATTTAGCCATGGATAAAAAAATTACTGTCAATATTGTGAATGTTTTTTCCCCTGGGGCTTAATTTGACAACAAAGTGCAATTGTTACTATAAAACGAAGCTTTTGTTATTCCTGTGTTGCTTGCTCAAATGCAACATTAAAAAACACATTTTAAGAACTTCTTGAATTAAATATATTCATTAGTATTATCATTTGCTTGAGCAGAGCACTCTTTAAGTTATGATGGTCTTTTTTTAGAGCTGGATAGCTGAAAAAGGTGAATTTATGGGTTAAATCTTGTTGCAATTTTAACGTAATTTTAAAGACAACAAAAGCTCAGATTGGAAGGCTGCCTGTTTCAGAATTTTCTTCTTATTGTTAAATTTATCAGGTTATAATTGTGTGCTTAGATAATCAGGCTTTAAAACTGCCTACCTCACACACTGCACTGAGCATCATAAAGCATATGTGGCACTTCACATAATGTTCACTGCACAGGCCTTTTAAATGACTGCAGCGTTGTGCTTTAATAATACACTTACATTAAGTAGGACAGATATGGTGGGAGGACATTCAATAGGTTTTATTCATGGGATTACACTCGTTAAAATGCTTTATGTAATAACTGCATGCATAACATTTCCTGATCACTATTAAGGCATTGAAAAAAATACAGATGCTTTTTCTTTCATTTCAACTTTGGGAGCTTTAATATAAAATGCAACATCTCGCTTGAAAATGAGATGCTGAAGATAATGGACTGAAAAGTCCGAATAGGAGGATATTTATTTACAGATATTTGCATGAAAAGCCCAATAAAGATTTCCTCCTCTAAGAGAGAAAGTAATCTTTTATCTTTAAAAGCTGAGAGAGAAATAATTTCATTAGGTAGATTTCTGTTTTGTGTGAGAGTATAAAGATGATGAAGTGCGCTGTACTCTGTGTCCTCTATAAATGTGCTGTTTGTGTTTACTTCAATAGCAGATTATTGTTTGTGTGGATCATTTTTAAGGCCCGCTCCTGAGGGGGCCGTGATCGTCGTGGCAGTTTTCTATTCATCTGAGCTCCGCAGGGAGTTGTTTGATGTTTTCATTAACCTGCGCCCTGCCTGTCTGGAGGCTGCAGGGTGGCTTCTGGACCTTGGCGCTCCATGCCTCTTGCACCTCACATGCACCCAGGAGAGTTCAATCACATGCCCAGCGTGGGGGCCAAGATGACTGGTGGGATACACTGCAGTCTTGGAGAAGATTAAGCTGTATTTTCCAGCTCAGTGTGCGCACAGGGAACAGTTCAGTTTATTGTATGCACCACTGATGGGTTCAGGCTTGGGTTATTTGCATTGATAAATAAATCTGGATATGTTCAACAGGGACAAGGGAGGAGACACCTCATGAACTACAGAGAAGATATTCAGATCAAGTTGCAATGTTTTTGACTACGACATTATGTTTGACATCTGCAGATTTTCTGTTTTTCATAAGGCACAGAAATTAGTGACATATTTCAGGTTGTATTAAAGTGGATAAACAAATTGATGTTTAAAAATCTTACTCAACAGATGGGGGAATGATTATCATCAGAAATATTACCTTTTTAACTTCCAATTTGCTTTAACTTTTAGTCTTCTACTCTTCTTTCTTTCATGGTTATTCCACCACAACTCACCTACTATTCTACTAAATATTGTGACTGTGTTCATGGCGAGCACACACACAGTGCAAAAAAGAGATGGAACCTTTCATTTTATTTCTTGTCATTAGATTACTTATTGCTAAATTGAGTAACAAAATAAAATATATCCAAAATATTTTTGCAATTTCACAAAATAGATTTGAAGTTCCACAGTGTGTCAAGTATGGTTACTGTTCCATTCACTCTTCTGCAAATTTCTTTTGTACAGTTTTTACTATTCAGTTCAACACTTGAGAAAGGAATTCATGCTGAGATCTCTTCTTGTACACAATTAGGTGGAGTTTTCAATGATCGCAAGGAGCAACGAGATGAGTGTTTGACATATGTTTTTATACACAGATAATTAAGGTTATCAAATCTTTATAGTAACACAATCTAACACATGAATGCCCCAAACTGCTGCAAGAAGATAAAAAAAGTAATAGAACCAGCAGATTTAGTTGAGAAAATAACATAGTAAAGTCAACCATTCTGATTTAGTCAGGATCATAATAAGGTAATTTCATGTTTATATATATCACTGTGTGACATATTCAGTATACACAGTCAGTAAGGGAAGGCCTCAGTCCTCATGAAGTGGCTCCATTCTGTGCTGCTGTTTTATTTCTCCCTCACAGATCTAATCCTGGGTGATGTTTTAGCACCTGAAAGACTTTTATGTAATGGCTGATGTTTTTTATGGCCCGCTTTCAGACCCTACCTCTGTTGATTTACATTGTTGAGAAATATTAAAAATGAATGCAGAGGCAAGGATCAGGGTCCAAGATGATTTTTCGAGCACTGGGTCGCTTGTTTGCTTGAAAACATGATACATGTTCTTGCGTGAGGTACAATACTAAGACTTGGCCAGCTGGGGATTTAAATCCTAAACCCTTTGTTTTCCTAAAGCAGGTGACTTACTGACTGCATCAGTGATGGGACACTGTTTCCAGATTCCTTCTCACAAGCTGAAGCATGATCTGTGTCTGGAGTATTTTTGTCTATTTTAAACTGAACTGCTTACAACAGTCAAACTTAGTGACGTAGTGATTTTCATCTGCTGCTTGTCATATCTCAAAAGAGGATAATACAATTCACAGAAAGTTATGGCTTTCTGATAATATGCAAAATTAAACTAATGATCTACTTCATATGTTGCAGCAGATCGAGTGCATGCTGTGTTTCATTTACATTTATACAGCCCCTGCACTGGCGGGAGGTTCCATGTTGGGTGATTGTGGTTTACATTTCTGTGTATCTGTTGTGTGTTTATTCATTATTCTCACTTCCTCAATCTTATTTTAGTGTATTTGCGAGGACTGATGAGGTCAGAGATGACATGCCAACTCTGCATACTCTGCATTCCTTCACTTAATAAATCCATACCCCATAGATCAATGTTAAACAAGGAAATAGCTTTAAAAATCTAATGGAGGTTTGGGATGGACAGTTCTGGGTTGTAAATTCAATGCTCTCGCTTAGTTTGTAATTCCGACTGATCTCTCGTGTTTCTCTTCTGCTGCTGGAAATCTGGAGAGTTGCTTCACCCCAATGAATCAGAAATGAGGCTGGTGAATTAAATGTTATCATAACTGAGGACTGATGGCCACAGTTACAGTCAGAGCTGCCGTCTCATCAGACAGAGCAGTGAATTGATTAAAAGCAGCCTTTCTCCTCTCATCCGGGTGAAGTGTTCACTTGTTGTTTTCAGTGAATTTGCTTTGATTGAGACAGCAAATTGCATTATAATGACAAGAAAAAGAGCAGGAAATTCTTTTTCTTCTGCATAGGTTGTGTTATAATCATTATTATTATGTATTATTTTCTTCCATTACTATTTTTTGTGTTTTTTTGCTGTCAGATGTTGAGATCTATAAATGTGTGCGTGTTCTGCGGCTGCACAATGACATACCATGCTGCGTTCACATTACTTTTTTTTTTTACTTTGTGTGAATTGATTAGCATATTGTGTTTGAAAGACACAGTCACAGGAATGAAAAAAATACCACCTACTGTGAGAGTAAAAATCACATTCAAATAACAGCTTGCCTATACTGAATATCTTGCTGGATCCCAAATTTAAGATATATTTTGATAATAATTTGATTAAACATCACCATGGTTTGGTCAGGTTTATGGTACAAAAATGACTTACTTGGATGAGTAGAAGGACTGTGGTCTGGCTTAAAATGATTATTCATGGACACACTTAAAAAACAAGCTGTACATTCAGTAATTTGGAAACAGAAGACAAACTGCGGTCTCCTGAGTTAAATTACAGTGTTTACTTGACCCAGTAAACCAAGCTGACCTCCTCCCTCCATGGACTTTGCAGCTCAATATGAAGTTCACCTGACTCCCTCCTCTGCTTCTGTCATAATTACTGTAGTCATTAGAGAGCTTCGTTATTTCAACATAAACTGACTTGGTATCATGCTAGAGCCTGAAATGCCCTATAAATACCTAATCACCATGCCTCGCATATGCATGAACACAAAAGAGTCTCATTTGTGGCCAAATTAGATTAAAAAAATAAGTAACACTTAACCTTCAACCTTTAAATGAAAGCTAACTGAAAACATTTGGGCAACAAAAGTACTTGGATAAATTCAGGAAAACATCCTAGTTTAGCTTAACATGAGTCAATCAACAACAATCATTGTCCTCACATGGGAATCACAGCTTCAGAAGAGTTAGGATCAGACTCAAACAAGGGTCAGACGCCTGCTAATAATAGCATCCTGTTGAAATGAACTGAAACTAACGACTTTCTAAAAACTACAAGAACCTTTAAATCATCTTAAAAAAACTAAAAGGGCTGGCGTGGTAAATGTGCTAAAACAACAAACACCAGCCCACAGTGCACACATTCGCAGAGATCCACAGAGGGCAATAAATCAAATAGATTAGAAAATGAAATTCATGCTTCATAAAACTTTTAGTACGAGCACCCAAATCACTATGAGTAGCCTGAGAATTGCTCCCTCTTTCCTCTGTGTTTAACTAAGCCTCAGTATATAGATATAATGTGCGTTTAGGTCTCAATCTGTCAGTGTTACCTGACTGCAGGTTAATTTCCCTCTTGCTCCCTCAGGGGTCTTTCTACTCACCAAAGTGTAGCTTAAGATCTCTGGTTGTCACTGAGATTCATTTCCTCCTCAGATATCTAAAGAAACCTTCGAGAGCCCTATCAGTATCTCAATTCATCCTGACAGCGCTGAAACATCGTTTGCACTGATCCTTTTTGTGTTGCTGCCTTTTGTTTGAATAGTCAGACTGAGGAAGCTAATTAGAAACCATTTAAAAATGTGTATCATGTTATATAAGACCAGTCTGGCAGTTACTTGTTCTTTATGAGGGTAATAGAAAGGAAAATAAAAGATATTCCTACAGTTTATTTATTAATGTGTTTTTATATTTCAAAGTTTAAGCAACTTTATACCCAATATGTTTCCTTCTTTTTTAATTTTCTTGTTTTAGTGTGGTCATTCAGAGCTGGTCTCTTCTAAATGAATCATGGGATCTCAGAAAATCTATAAACTCAATTGCTTTTCTTCCACAAGTCTCTGTGTGATAATAGCAACAAATGTTTAATGGCATGTCTCATGCTCTCATATAGCTTCTCAGCAGGACACCATCTTCCATGTTCTTGTCCTCTTTCTAAGCACTCTTTTATTTTATTAAAAATATTTCCACCCCCTGCACTTCTCACTGACAAATTAATAAAAGGCTATTTCCTGGAGGCCAATCTCACAAAGAAGACATTGTGCTGTCTGCCGGGGCCTTGAGAACAATTCAAATTAGACTATTTAATTTGGTCATTCCTATAAGGAGCAGGGCAGACACAAATTAACCGAGGGAGGCAGACAGCCTGAGTTAGTAAATCAATTAAATTGAAAATCTGCCTCTTCTTTTAACCTGTCAACCAGTTTATTAATACATACGTTAAAACATCTCAAGTCTCTCAAGAAATTATTAGGATCACACTGCTTAGTCGAGAGCCAATTAATATGGAAACAGTGCAGAGAAAAGGAGAAAGTGTTTACAATGATTCGATTCATAACTGATAGTGGTTTTCTTTGGAGAAAAACACTTGCAATAGAATTTTAAATGATGTGAAAGAAGCACCTTTCTTCCAATTTATTCTTGCTGTATGACACTTGTCACCGTAGTGAAAGTTTGACTCATTACCTGGTCTTAGTTGTTCTGTAAAGTTCCCCCCACCAGTCACAGTTGCCACCTTTTTCAGCTCAGTTGCCTGTTCCACCAGCAGAGACTGATCTCTGGAGTGTACACAACAAATCACCACCTTGACAGAGCATTTCTCTTATAAAAAAGTAGGATATGTGTTTCTAAGGTATTGAAAACCATATCTTTGAAATCCCTAAAAGTAAAAAAATACATAATACATTGACAACACTCAAGCTCACATCCCCTTAGTGGATGAGTTGTAACAGCAACACTATTCAACACCTTGGACCGTCATCTAATCAAAAAATGTATTTGACAGGTATTTTAGTTTGTGACTAAACACATGAAAAACTAATGACATTGTCATGAGTCTCGGGTGTATTAGTGCTAATAAGAAAAATGCTAGTATGCTAACATGCTTAGCTAGGGAAACCCTTTAAAGAATGACGCTGGGCTGCAAGGTGATTTTTACATGCCTGAAGAAGTTTTGATGAATTTTGAAAAATTGAAAAGGCTTTTTTCAGAAGACACTAGTTATTATCTGACTAAATATTGTATCTCCTGAATACAGCATGTTAGCATTGTTGTTGTGCATGTTAGAATGCTAACACTTAGCTCGAAGCAGCACTGCCATACAGTTTGGCCTCAAAGAGCTTTTAGCCCAGTTCATCTGTTTGCCATGTAAACAAAACAGGATACTGACATTCACCTGAATAAGGCATCATGTTGAATCAGATTTATGATACTGTAATGAAAAAAGAGTTTTTGCAATATTCATATTACAATAACTGAAAGTTAAGATAACTCAACAAAGCCCAACTTTCCAATAAATCCCTTTGCCTTAAAAAGTAAGCAACCCTGAAAAGGTCACCAAAAACACAATATTTCTTGTGGCAGCCAGAGGCTACATCTCTCTGCCACCTATCACCTTTATAAATAACAATGCTAAAGTCAAAATATCCATCTCTCCACTGTGTGTGGCACATAAAATGACATTCCTTTACAACGGGGACACTTTGAGATCCACAGGGTCTTTGTGGGCTGACTAACTGACAGGAAGATGTGTGAGACAAAGACTCAGTCCTGCCATATGATTGATGTGATCGCGGCTTTTCCAGCTCTTCTCATTTAACAGTAATGATTTCCATCCAAACTGGGCTGCATATGTGAAACTATGTTAGTGTACCTGCGTGTGCCTCGCTCCCTGCCTTTGGTGGGAGTTGCTGTCATCACGTCCAGTACCAGACAGGAATATTTTACTCTTTCATCTCTTTTCGTCGTGATATTTCTTTACTTATGTGCTATTAAAGATAATTAGTCTGCAGTGGTCAGCCCAGGAACAAAACAGTTTCTCTCTTTAGCTGGGCCTGTTATTATTATGCTGTGTAAATGAATGGGCTCATTAGTTGAAGACAGAAACATGCACTTAACAGATTTTCCATATCTGTTGGGCCACTGAACTGTGACCACAGAGGTTTATTTCATTAAAAAGTAATAAGACACAAGAAAAAGCAGCGGTTTGAGGCGGCCTCCGATGCCTTGCAGTAGAGGTGACCATAGTCTTTTAGGCCTGAGACTTAAACAAGATTAAGGCTCCAGCCACTGTGTGATGAAGAAATTATTCTACAAGGATATACATGCCACAGTGAGGATGCTTTTGAGACAGCATTGATCCATATTCCAATTACAGCTTGTGTACTGCAGGATAAAGATTATTTTAAAGACCTGCAGCATTTGTTTTGCAATGCAGCTGTCACTGATTTATGCTTACAAATCAACTGTTGTACAAAGCTATTAGCAGTAAACTGTAACTGATATTGTTGATGACTGACAGATTTATGGAGTGCAAAGCCCACCTTCTCCAGACCCAAAGGAAAGTCGAGGGACTCTCCTCCTGCAGAGGCTCCCCACGCTGTCAGGATTATTTATGAATGTAAATACTGCTTCCTCTGCCTAGTAATTACTTTAAGAGTGCACTTCAATTAGAGTAGCTAATTAGTGTTTATCGTGTTTATGTTTTTCCTTCCCTCACTCTCTCTCTTCATGTGTTTGTGCCTGTCTGTCTGTGGCCATGCATTCCCTGTCATCTATAACATCTGCTGCTAAAAAACTCAGCCGATTCAATTCCTCATTTTTTTTAATTAATGATGTGGTCTAAATTAATATTTAAGTGGGTGTGCTTTGAAGTGCAAGAGTCATTAGGCTTATCTAATTCAGCTCTCCTTGACTCAAAGGAAACCACCGAGATAATCTGCAGCCTCACACAAAAGTTTTAAATTTAAAAGCACAAGCTCAAGGGTTTGACCATGAATGCAGCACTTTACCTGTTCGGTTCTTATTTCCCCCTTGCTCCTAAAATCATGTGTGTTTTTATCCTCTAATTCGACAGGACAACACTACAAAATAACCTTGTTCTATTATTTATTCTGATGGCAAGGAAACTGTCCTCATAGTTTTGTAGAGCTGTGACCAAGCAAAAGTGTGTCCTTGTAATGAGTTTTACATGTGCTGGTGGGATTGAGTAAACAAAGAGCAAACTTTATCAAGGCAGATATCCAATGTGATGACTTCCGGATACCACCTATAAAACAGCTTTACGAGAAATCTATAGCTTTTTTATTACTTCATTAACAGTAAGCAGAATGTGAAAAAAATATTAGTGTTTTGTGATCCGGCTGCCTTAGAATTGGGTACCTTGGCACTTTTTCTCCTAGCGAATCCGTTCTGAAAATCTAATACTTTTTGACTTTTGTCTGCTTGTGACTCATTGTTATACACTAAAAACCAATTCATGTCTATCTACCAGCAGTTTCCCCTCCTTGGTGTTTCAGATTTTTAAAACTCTATTTCACAAGAAACTGGCAATGATGTAACAAAACTGAGAAAAAAAAATCTGTAACTACACAGTTTTTTTTTAAGTCTCTGGACACCTGAGATATATTTTGTGACCTTTTTCAAGTTTGCTGACCCCCAGACTGAGAAGCACTGCCATATGACTTAGTGATTACATAAACACCATCTTCTCGGTGTTTCTAAATGATTCTCACAAAAATCCGATCCCTTTCTTGGAAAAAAAAGTATCGGGTGTGATGGATAATCATTTGCTTTGACAGATTAGAATAATCACTAGCTACACATGCAAAGTTCCCTAAACATATAGCATACACATATACAGCATACCTTGTTTTGCCAGGTACTGTCAGCTGAATCATGGAGACACCACGAGCTCCCGCTGCTCTAGTTAGTTCCACCTCATTAAGAGTTATTTATTTAGTTAGTTCAATGCTTTTATCTGCAGTTGGTTCGGTCAGTGTTCTCAGAAACATTCTGGCTGGAGATTGTTGTAATTACCTGAACAAAGAAAATAAATATTAGTTTTTTAAGTCACAAATTACTCATGTGGATGCTTGTCTGCACGTGGGACCATTTAAGCAGCGTTACAGCAGCATTGTGTGTCTGTGTGTCCAAGTGTTTGTATACTTTATGTCAGAGTTGCCCAAACTTTCACCTCACAAAAACTGAAACAGCATAAACAGTGATTTATATTAATTTTTTATAACTTTTTAATTTGTGTGATGAGAAACATCAGGCAGACTGAATGAAACCTTATGGCAGACCAACTTTGGCCCACAGGTCCCACTTTTGGGAGTCAAAATGCAAAGACACCCTCCCCAACCAAACATCATTAACGCTTCAGTGTTACTTCCAAAGACTCTAAATTGCAATTACTGCAGCAAACTAGATCAATTTTCCCTTCTCCCTACCTGCCATGTTGAAATGGAAATTCAACTGTTAGGCTGAGAGGCAAAATAATTTTAAATTTAGAAACAAAAAGAGAGTTTGAATTTTGAAAATATGCACCCTATCACCTTATAAATAATATAGCAATGCAGCTGATTGAAGAACAGCTTTCAACAGATGTTGAATCAAGTTCAAAAGATCATCTTGTGTTAAAGCTTTACATCCAAGAACAAGCCTTCCTGCTTTCAAATCACCAAAACAACACTCTGAAGTGGCTGCATTCATTAAATTTCCCATCTCTGCTACTAAACACAAGAAGAAAAGTGAAGAAAATGACTGTAGTCTGTACAAATGATAACGCCATCTTAACAGACAGTGAAAAAATGTTGCTTTTCTTGAAATAGTACCACTTAATGTAAAAAAAGTGTAAGAATATCCTCAGAAATTTGCCATAAAATATCTATTTATGGTTGGTTTTTATTAGATTTTTAAAAATCAGATTTTAAAAGTGAATCTTCTTACAATGAGATAAAAGGGGATCACTGGAAGAGAGGGATGTGTTTCTTGGATGCAGTGACTTTAAAAGAAGGAGAGCAAACACTGACACCACCGTTGCACTGGCTGGAGTTGCACCAATGAGTCAATGCTGTTTGTCTCATGTTGATTAAGCTGAAAGCACCGTCAGACTCAATTAAGGACTTATCAACAGGAAGGATAAAAAATGCAACTGCTCAGGTGGATAAGAGACAGCCAAGAGGTGTCCTTACTTAAGCTTCCTGTGTATGTCTGTGTGTTTCTAAAATGCCCCTCTGACACGGATTGTACAGTAGATGCATTATCAGGATTCACACAGGTTCCTGATGTTGCCCCCTCAGAAGCTACTTAAGTAGATAGTATGAGATGAGAAGGAAGACAAGGACAGGAAGCTGGCAAACACCGTCAGATGTTGTGTCTGTGCACTGTTCTCTGTGGGACAGATGCCATCTGTCACTCCGCTGTGTTTCTGTGAGCGATCTCTCCACAGTCGTTGGCTGTGTGTAAATGTAAAGTCAGCATCCTCCTCCTTCAAACAGGCCAGTTTCCTTGACAAAAAGAATGTCCACATATTATGTTCATGTTGTTTTGTTTTGCTGAAATAAAGGTTAAGTTTAACCCTTCAACATCTACCACTAGGGCCCCATTTGAAAAAGCTAAATGGAGCAGTTTTTAACAGAAAACTACCAGACCAGAACACATATATGTATTAGTGTATTTTTTAGTGCATAATAAAAAGATTTTTAAAAAGTCAAGCAAAAGGGAAACATATAAACACTTAATAAGTTGTGTTATGTCAATAGCTTCAGTGGATCACTGGAGATCAAGTAGATATAAACAGGTTAATATAAAACAAAATTACCAAACCTTTAAAACCAGAGTTACAAAGTTTTATGGGAGCAAATACAATGAAATGAAAAAGTCTCATGGTCAATGGAAGCAGGATACAAGCAAGACTGTACAACATGTTGGAATCCGGCATGTTGTAAAGGCCCAGTGTGTAGGATTTAGTGGCATCTAGTGGTAAGTTTACAGATTGCACCCAATTTAAGATATCCCAGTGTTTGGTTTGTCCACTCTGGGCTACTGTAGAAACACAGCAGTGCAACATGGCAGAGGACTGGCTCCCTCTGAAGATAGAAAAAGCGCATTGTAAAGTGAAAACAGACAACCATTTTTAATTTTACAGGTGGTTATGCACCAGTTAAAATATACTTTTTATTATTATTTGAATCACTCAAACAGACCCCCTAAATCTTTCACAGTGGACTTTCATAGCATTTCTTTGTCACCTGTGTAAAAGTAGCATACATTCACACAGTCAGAGAAAGTAAAAGTGTGTTTCCCTGCTGATAGTTCAGTTATAAATTCCCAGAACGCCACAAAGCGTCTCTCCTGCCGGGCTGCTGACCGTCCTGTCAGTCACAGTGGACAGCAGCAGAGGGGCTGTTCCACCGACTGGTTCAAAAAATGGTTCAGGCGACTGCACTGACTGTCATCACCGAAGCAAAGAGCGTCGCAGCAACCATCAGACTGCGGTCGTGCTGTCCTGTCTCACTCTGCCCTCCATTTTTTTAATCACTCTTCTCTGCCTCCATCACAGTTAGTTTTGTGGTTTGTGAACAGTTTGACGCCCAGTTGGCAAAGTTTACAACATGTCATACTGTTCCTCCATACTGTGGCTTTTGGACAATTTTTCAAAATGTAACCCCCTCATTTAAACACATGAAGTGAAACAGAAAAAGCTTTGTTTCCAGGCTGTGTTTTTTTAGATATAGGGAACATAAGATGGATATTGACTGAGGTTTTCTTACTTCTGGAACAGAAGCCACTACTTATGGACTGAAAGCACCTTTATTGCTTACAGGTACATGAATGAACCCATAACACTGCTTATTAATGTTAATTTTGGCAATATTTCTAAGATGTGGGATGTAGGAATGAATGAGAAAAAATCTGGACTAAATTAAAAATAACTAAGCTACCAAAGCAAATAAGTAGTTTATGAATGTAATTTGCAGAACAGCATCCAAACTTTATTCATGGTGTGACTAACTCAATAAAATGTATACCTAGGCATCAACATGTAACAAAAATTCTCTGTAATTTTTCCTCTCCTACTGTCCTTGTGTAGCTTTAAAATCATTATTTCAGTCTAGCCAGCAGCTTTCCTCGGCTTTTGAAAGCAGAAAATAGCCTCTGACACAATAATTTTCTGTGTGCTTTTTCAATGTTTTGACACATCAAGGCACACATTAAGTTTTAGCTCAGTTTGGCCCTGAGAAAAGGCCTGTGAAGGGTCCCTGATGATTCCTGGTTAATTATAAAAACACCAAAACACGTGGAAGTTCAGCACACTGCCTTGTCTACATGAGCTAGACCAAAGAATAATAATGATCAAGGGTGTAATACAGTCTATTGCATCTCTGCTGATTAACAAAAAAAAGTGTGTACAAAATCTGCTTAGGAAAGAAAAGTAAAACCTTGTTACCAGCAAAACAACATTTTTAGGAGAAGCCAACCTGACAAGTATAATTTGACAACTTCCTCTGTTGTGCTTGTGAGAAGCTCTTGTTTCTGAGTAGGTAAATGGCTTTATTGTAAGATTGTATCAAAAAAACGTAATGCAGTCATTTGTAAAATCAAAACAGGATCCCAGAACACTGAATAAACAGTATGTATTGTTTGCCTTTTTCAGTGTGTGGTATCTTATGTAGTGATGCTGTATTGATGGTGATGAAGAAATCTCCGTTGACACTGACTTGATTGCATATAAA
>JAQNCA010000030.1:14540560-14552194 GCA_029783725.1 Acanthurus tractus
CCATATAAGGACATAGTAAAAGATACCAATAGACAAGAGATGTTAGACCATGTAAGATTATACTGTAATATACCACAAGTGCAATCCACATGTTGTCTCAGAATGTTTTACCATGTTCTCAGAGCCGGAGGAGGGTTCAGTCTCTTTACTTGCTGTGCAGTGTGTAGGGAAAAAGATGTTGAATCACAAAGGAACACAGGTGAAAAAGAGAATAAAAGAGGTGAAATATGAATACACAATACCGAATGAGTAGCAGTTCGCTCTGATCCTCATTATTCAATAATGCATAATCCTTATTCTTTTGCTTCTGGATTCAGTAATATAGGCATGTGGGCCGGCTCCATCCGGACACCCCTGCTCTGCCCTCTGTACTATAATTGTTTGTTCTGGCTGACTGAGCCTGTGTATCTCCCACCGATAACGCTAAACACAATTTCCCCCAGGAGCAGAGTTTACTGAGAAAACCCTGGCAGTCCATTTCCCAGTAAAGGGCAAATTAAAGAGGCTAAAACAGGACCCTCCAGACTGAACATGGTGTGTTCAGCATGTTAGATTCAATTTTACATCTCTGCTATCAGGCACTGATGGCAGAGATGTCGTCTTAGCGTTTAACCTTCACTGCGTCCTTGTGTCTGATTTGCTGTCATATAGAACTTGAATTTGACCTGCATATAATTTTTGTCAATATTAAAAATAAAAAAAAACACTGAATAAGAGCTGGTCACATCATTTAAACCTGCCTCAGTGTCTGCTACATTGTGCACTGATTTTGTGCACAGACCTTCAGGTGGAAGACAACATAATTTTGCACTATAACCTACAGGAATATTGGTGGGTGTCTATCATTGATCCACAGCAGGTATCCTGTCCTGGTGGGGGCGTGAGTGGAGAGGCAATCGGAAAGCCCCCATGTAATTGAAATGTCTCTGTTGTGTGTGGATGCCTGTGAAGAGGGATGACAAATCAATAATGTCCGTTATTAAGTTGCTGTTTTTTCCTCTCCATTTTTGGAGGTGGGGGGGTAGATAGGTTAAAAAAAAATTGCTCCCTGTCAGGTGCGTTTGCATCTTGCGGGGTTCAATTTATCTAAGGTCCAAAAATAAAGAAATTGCTGCCTCCCTGTTGCCTTGAGCTTGGAGAAATAAACAGTCAATATTTGCTCCTGGGGACCTGCGAGAGGACGTGCACATAAATCACCCAGCATGCACCTGTCCAAAGAATCAGGCACAGAGTCCTGTGTCATCTCGTTTAGAATCACGCTGCTGCTGAGGCTCCCCTTCATCTTTGAATCAATGCGCCAGGGGGCACTCAGAGCTGCGGTGGCACTCCTGGTAGAAGACAAAGAAGATGAGAATGACTTTTCCATTGTTCTGCATTGTTTTCCCACAGCTCCCTGTTTACATGCACTTCAGCGCTGTTGTTATGACGATTGTAAACTGTTGGCATCACATTGGTTCTCTCTGCATATATTTTCCTTCCATTTCCTCTTTATGTTAATGTATGTCAGCTTTTGCAGTGAGATAATTGTTGCTGTTAACAGTGAAACGCTCCTTTTCAGATCATAAAACAGTTCATAATTACAGTTTAGGCTCTTCAAAATGTGAATAGTATTGTTATATTGCTTTGGTGCATTTTAGTAGAAAAATAACTATTATTCTAATTGTTGAAAGGCTTAATTATTTCTTTTAAAATTAAATGTTCCTTTTTACTTTATGTTACGCATCTTTGGACAACAGTAGCTGTTGGTTTAACACTAATAGGGATCTGATTGCCGTGTGTTCAGCTGATTCCAAGTGGACATCCAGCAGGGAAAATGACTTTGGATATATCACTATCACAGCCATTTCTGATGCCCTTTTCAGAGACAAATAAGACCTGTCCCCTAATGCAACTGACACATCACATCCTGTGTCACGAATGGCCGGTCTGCCTGGAAGAGCCTCTAGCTGCTGTCATTAGGAGGAAATGGGACTAAACGCCCAGCTCTGCAAGATTGAGAGGCTTCCAGTGACCACAGCAATCACGCTGAGACAACAGGAGATTTTTAAACAGTTTCCCACATAACTTACTTTTACAGATGTGTCGCCTGCTGTGATTATGTGTGGCATGTGTAGCTACAGCACTTTCACCTTAATTTGAGTAACTTTATATTAATGCATCATGAGAGCTGTGGACGTACAAAATTAAAGACTTTGTTTATATGAAATATGCAGTAAGATGGTGGCAAATATATTACTGCCAAGCATGAGTAATGCCTCCAAAACCAGTGTTTTGTCTCTCAGTCTAATTGTTTCATCAGTGGGATATTCATTGGAGTGGAATACAGACAGAAGGCTGGAGGAAGAAAAATGGAGATTCATATTGGATAATGGCTTCCTCGCTTCCCGCCTTTCCCGTCTGCCCGTCTGTCTATCTGCATCCCTCACACATACATGCCCACACAGACACACACACACATACCCCAATGGTGTCACACAAACACTTTGGGGGTCCGGGCAATCTGTTCAATCATTCCATTTTGCAGGTCTTTATACGGCTCTCTGAGGTCTAATTATCAGTGACAGAGGACTTTACCCAGTTGAACAAATGATAGAGCATAAGTAACCATCCTTTCTTCACCTCAATAAGCAGGAGGCTTTAATGTAAAAGCCCCCTAATAGTTTGCACGTTAGGTGTTAATAGACGAAAATCATCCTTGGCCTTGGAGTGATGAAAAAGCAGAAGGATGAGAACATAAATGAGAAAAAGGAAGTCGTAATGTGCAGTCGCACACTTTTAATTGAAAATGAAATTTAATAGAGAATCACATACTGTAGATGGATATCTTCCATTACTGTGGTGTCATACAGATCAGTATTGAGAGACCCAGTGATTCCCAGGGATGCAGACCGATGGCAAGCAGTAAAAGGAGATCCAGCACTCACTTTCTTTTGGATTTCTGTTCATGATCACAAGTGAAAAATGTTTCCTGAGATTGGTATCCTTTTTTGCATCCAATGTCTTTGATTACATATGGTGAAGAATTTCTTTTCTTTCTGATTTGTCAATATTCTATGTTATGTGATGATTCATTCCAGTCACCGTTTTTATCCAAGCGTAGCTATTTCCCTGTTTTAGATCATGCAGAGATTCCTTCTGAGTACAGCGGAAGAGACGAGTAGCAATATATGAGTCACGTAGATAAAACAATGGCTTTGTATCATCAAGAGGTCTGTTAGAGAGTCTGCCTGTCACAACAGCCATTTAGCAAACAAAGAGAGCCGGATAATGGAAATCTCTGTGAAACCCAAATCTCTTAGATGTACAGAAACAGAACAGAGTGAAGAGGATCCTAGACGAGATAAGAGCTGATCGAAGTCGATTTCACAAACCTCTGCTCTCAAGTTTCTCTTCTTCTGTGCTACTTTGTGATACTGAATCTAATTTATTCACTTGGCATAGCTTGTGCAGCATTGCTGAATTAAGGGGACTGGAAGCTGTGAATTGCATTTAGCAGCTGAAGGAGTTAACGACATGCCAGGTGGGCGATATGAAAGCCTTACTTGAACGGTGAAAGAGGGAATACAAAGTTAATCTAAAAGCAGTAGGAGGTGTACGCTTCAGTACACGATAGGACGTGAGGGAGGCAGCTTACATTCCATGCAAAGCGTAGCTTTTCTGCAGAGACCTTAATGAAAACCTGGGTGAACATTGTCATCCTCGATGTCCCCTGTTGTGCTCTGCTGCCTCTCCCTTGATAACTCATGGAAAACCTCTTGTCAATGCTTTATTGAACTTGAAGATAACAACAGCTGGTAATGCTATCACTTCAACAGAATGTGTAGCTCACAGTGTCTCTGCATTTATTAGCTAATTTGTGGGTTTCAGGTAAGAAGAGGCAGGAGCTGCACAAAAACTAATGGAGATTATGGACGCATGACCTGCAATATGTACCCTATCAAGGAACTGTCCCAGCTTTTACTATAGGACTTTAAGCTGCTTTGATATCCAACAATTATACTGTTCATTCATCCAAAACAGCATGAATTTTCCTTGTTGTCACTTGGGTTGTAATAATTACTGTTATCAGGCATTTGGCAGTTTGGTTTGCTGTCAACAAACTTGAAAGATAAATGTGCTTTTTGGTGCTGTGCAATAACATGTTAATAAAGAGAAGGTGAGAAATGTTGTGTTTTATGAATATGGAGATGGCACTTTTGCTTAATTGTCTCTGCCAGATCAATCAACTGCCATTCAAGCAGAGAAATACACAGTGTAAGCCAAATTAGCACAATCCATATGGCAAATGTACACAGTGAGAGGCACATGTTGTAACTGTCAGCTGTCATTCTCCCTCAGCTCTAAATGCCAGCAAAAGCATTTTTGTTTTGTTGGCTGCAGCTTTTTTTACTGCTAACATGCGTTACTGTGCAGACTCAATGTAAAGATTTTATGGCATGTAAGTTCATGAGTAATTTAAGAGTTTTTAGGACAATTTATACTGGGAGATCGATGTCTGGTATGTATATGAGATAGGACATAGCCACTCACTTGCTGGCTTAGCTTAGCATAAAGGCTGAGATTTTTTTTTTCTGGTGAGCCACTGTCTCTCTTATGATTGCTTTACAGCCCTGGCATTTAAATTTAATTGGATGAATGTTAACAAGTTGTGGTAGGTAAAACAAAACTTTGTTTTCAGTTTCTTTGGTTTTCTAAAGTGTCTTTTAGTGTCTTGTCCTCTCCAACTTAACCAGGAAATTCTTCTCACTTCCTTTCCTGCTTTAGGAGAAGCCAAGTTGGCAGCTTAAATAAGATATCAAAAACACAACAATGCCCCCTTGGTTTTTTAAAGACCTCATTCTCTTTAGCCTGACACAAATGTTTTGCTTCCAAAAACAAAATCAAAAATAACCAATTTGTGGAAAGTACAAAGTAACTTCTACTTTCAATGATTTATAAATTTGACTTTTTCACTTTTACTCGGCTACCAAATGACAGTTTTGTTTTTAACAGTCTTTTTAAAATGAGCAAGTTTATGTTACTGGCACCAGACCTAGGGGAATCTGGCCGGCAGCAAAGGTTACACAGGCTAGGGAGCACTGTATAGCCAGTATACAAAGAATACTGTGGGTTAATAAGGAGAGAGACACACGTTAGTCTTTCGCTCCGTCCATGCTCGTTTATTCTGAGCTGCGCATGAGCGGAGCTAGGCAGCTACTCTCCTTAGTGAACCCACAGCAGTCCTATAGCAGTATCTATTGCTAAAAATGTGTGTTGCTTGATGTATGTGTGAAAGTTTTTTTAATTTGTTTGAAATGTGATGATGTAAATAAATGTTAGAATAATTCAATAATGAACAAAAATGGGGGGGGGGGTGCCTGTTTACATAAATAAACTAAATAACTAGCATTTTTTTCCAACCTATTACATTTACATCCCCCACCGTTGCAGAAGTCTGAAAAGAGGACAAATAACCCATTTTCTTTTTAAAGTCATTGTGACAGTTATGAGACAAGTAGTTTAAATGAAATGAGAGAACAGAGTTGATATGTTGTATCACTAGCAAATCACAGTGTTACAGACAGTCCTTATAAGCTATTTCATACACTGTGTTAAGATATCTTTAAATATCTTAAATTATCAATTTATGTGCAATTTATCCCCAAAATTCATAATAAAATTTGTCAAAAGTGTAAGCTGTTAGTGTTACTGTGACCCTTCATGACATGTGACCCTGCACTTTCCTTTACAAAGAACTCTCTGTCCACAAAAGTGAGCAAAAGCTGGTGTTTGAAGTGAAGCATAAGAATGAGGTTTCATTGTATTTCATTGTATTTCATTGTGTTTGTTATATTTTTGTTCCTGTTACTTCTAGTGAGACCACTGGTCGGCTAAACAGCTGCTGGCTGAATTGAAACTCAGGTCACACCAGAACCAGTTGAGGTCACATTCAATACCACACTAGCATGAAAGATTCGTCGATGTCAGAGTGCTACAGATGGTCCACTGTCTTTAACACTCACTGTCAATATTTTCCTTATAGCCATTTATGCTCTCCTGTCACCCTCTCTCCCTCACACACGCACACACACACAACCTCACAATCCCCTTTATCTCAAGGCACCATAACAGTGTGAATATTTCCTATTGGCAGGATGCAGCTTGCAAGTAAACAGACCCCACAGACATTTATATGTCACATATCATTACAATAATGTGCTGAAAGTAAATGGTTTTATGGAGCATGTATCACAGCCCTGTTATCCGGTGACAGTGTTTTACACTGGGAGGCATTAGAGACTGACAATGTATAAGCACGATGAGGAGTTTTTTTATAAAGCTAAATCTAAGCAGCAGCATGAACTCTGTTTAGAGTTCATGCTGCCTTGAGGCTCATGAAGGCATCACCGTTGATTTCTACAACTTATAATATCTATTCCAAGCAAATAAATGACATACATTGTCCACATGTATCATTTAAACAAATGAAGAATATTAAATGAAAGAGAAATACAACATTTGTATTATTTTGTCACATGCACCTTGGACCGTGCATGATGAGTATGAGAAAGATTATGCTATTTTTGTGCAACACACATCTGCAAATTTCATAAATGCAAACTGAAAAAATCCTCTATTTAAGATCTATACAGAATGAGTAATTTGTAGCAGTATGCAGTGGGATGCTAAGTCATCTGTAAGTTGCTCCTCTGATGGGTCTATTAGGGTCTGCAGGGTGGAATGTAGGTAAGTAGCAGCGTGAACCAAATCTGTTCTGTTGAGCTTGGACTTTTTTCAAATCCTTCCTAGCTGAAAAAAAAAATCTTGCCAGATGGACAGAGATAATTAATTAGCCTATCCTCCCATCCTATCTAAAACACAAAGAAAGAAAGAACTGGTTCTTAAACTAAGACACAAAGTATTAAAGTGAGTTTACAGAAACACAGCGGAGAGAATCATTTTTCTCCTGTCTGACAGTGGAGCAAAGATTAAACCTCACAGCTGTGTGAGGTAAAAGTGAATTCCTTCTTAAAGTGCACTTACTCATTACATAGACCATTATCAACAGTGGACTGTGGAGCTGCATTTAAGCTTTAACTACAGTGCAAAACAGTAACACAGGTAAATTGCTCCTCAGCCATTAACAAATAAAATAACAACTTAAACGGTTATGCAAAAATTTGTCCGATGATAGTGGATATTTAACTCATTTGACTGCAAAATATGCCTCACTATCCAACATGAGCCACACAAATATCAGCAATGCTGCGGAACAAACACAAGAAACATGCATAAAGAAAACAGTTACTGGCATCCAAACCACTACTTGTGGCACTCAGTTGGATTAAATTGAGGCTTAGTATTTAACAGTGTCTTCTGACTGTCCCTCAGTAATTCATTAGTTCAACATTGCCCCAGACTGTTTCTGAGAGCAGCCACATTAGTCCACCAACATGCTCAGCCAGTTCAATGAGCAAAACTGCAAATAAACAGTAAAACAACAAAAAACATGGCAAAAGTTTCTACTTCCTAGTTAGAATTTGGGTCACAGACAGCCAATATCGATCCATCCAATCCATGTTTTTTCCTGTGTATTGTGTTGCTTTTCTCTACAACAGCATGAATCTACCTCTGTGTATGAAATGTTCCCCATAAATAAAACTGCCTTGCCTTGCCTTGCCATCCTTGAGCTTATACTGTTTCTGAACCTTATTGACAGAGTAAACACACAGGTTTCCAGTCAGTGTGGAGACACTTTTAGTCACATTTTAGCAACAAAATGAAGTTAATCTGCTGGGTCCTGACATTTACAGACAGTGGGAGTGGATGAAGACTTTTGTGTTGGTTGAAATTGGCCGATTTGCTTGTTCCTTCCACATCTTTGTAGTACAAAGGCAAGGAAGCAAGGTGGGTGCGGCCGTCACAAAGGTGGGGGTGGTCACTGAGCCGGACTTGGTGCTGAGTTACAAAGTGGTGAAGAAAAGACAGGACTGTCAAGGTGTGTCAAAAAAAGCTCATGAGCCAAGCTTTTTGCAGGAGAGAATAACTGCCTTTATGAATTGTGAATATTTTACATGCATTTAAAAAGACAGGTCACATGACACTGAAGGAAAAACCCAATAAAGGGGTTCGGGTGGGGTCAGTCTTCAGGATATCGACATTAGTTGATTCAATATTGTGACCTAGATAAGTTGGTGTGTGTTTATGCATGCATGTGTATGAGTGTGTATGTGTGTTTAAGTGAGTGAAGTGGAGAGGACTTGTCTGATGCCACCACTGGAGGCCAGTGCAGTGGGATCTACACTGTAAAAATAGGCTGCTTGTCTTCACAGCAGTCACTGAATGAATTTCTGGAGAATCAAAGTAAAATTTCAAGTTACTCGCCTCGTTCTCACATACCTGAAACCTGCAAATAAAAGTGATTTGGGACAATACGTACACTTTTCACCGTGGCACAGATAACTGAATTCCAAATAGGTGCCAAACTTTGCCTCACAAAACGAAACTTACTCTTTGAGAGAGAACATTTCTCTATAGTTTCTGCTTCTGCTTTTCTCTCCTCAGGAACCAGTTTCTGCCTGCACTTAAGGTGAAATTTAATTTAACTTGAGAGTAGAAATAGTGGAGGAAACTGAAAGACTGATTTGGTTGGCAGAGTTGCGCTGATTAGCAATGAAAGATGGATTTCTGAAGGTAAGTTGTGTTTACTGTAGTTTATGTGTTTCATACTCTTCCTTCCGGCTCAAATCTACACAGAAGAGCCATCAAGTCACACTTATCAACCTGCCTCAGTCTGTGTGTTCAAAAGTATAGTTTTTTATGTGAGTTTGCCTATTTTGGGAAGAAAAACTTGCATTTATTTTGGTTATGTGTGTTGCTCTCTCATTCTGGATTTTTGTGCAAAGAGCATGTAAATCATAGTTTGATATAAAGGAAAACATAGAATGAGGAAGTGATAAATAATAGTTTCTTATGTAATTCACATGCCACCTTATCATCTGACCCATTTACTTTAGTTTTTGTCTCTTATATGATTAAAGTATTACGTTGATTTTGACCTTGCTGCTGTCTCCTCTGATTTTTATTTATTCAGTCTAATCTTTTAATCACCTCGTGTGTTGAGCCATTTTTTATTCAAATTAATTTGTGATTTCAGTCTCTATCATCTCTGCAGCAAGTCTTGTCCTTCTGTTAAACTGATTAAAGTTATCTGCTCAGGCCTTTAATTTCTCTTGATTATGAGGATCTCTGTAACTTTGTTTCAATTATAATGGCTTCGTATTTTGTATTATTGTAATCACTTGAGATTGCCCTCTTTGTTTCTGACCCTTTCTACATGAGCTTAAAAGCCATGATGCATGACACCAAAAAAAATTTTTAAATCAAGGCAAATAGAAATGCTTGTATTTACTGTTACAATTATACTCAAGATTTGCTAAATGAAAGTATTTTAAAAGAAACAAAAGTATTTGGGCACTGAATAAGTAATGCTATATTTTATTCCTCCCTACTATCACCGCTCAGGTGCCCCTGCGACTCCTTTTAAGTCATAAGTTTGGTGCCAAAGATGGATAAATGAAGCTGTGAGGTGGAAGTAAAAGCAAGAGGCACAGCATCAGTGGAAAAACATAAATTTAAACTCAGTCACGCTTTTCTAGATAATTACATTTAAGTGTTGATCAACGGTAGTTTATCATGTTTGTCTTCCCCCAGCATATACAAACGATATGACAAATGTCAGAGAAATGACTAAACATCAGAAATATTCACCATCTGTGTATTACAGTCAGTATCTAATGAGATGCTGAGACATGGTGTTAGGACTCTTCTATAAAAAGCATTCATGCTTTCGTCAACCAAACCATAATCTTTCCTGCACATCAGACATTTATTATCACTAAGTTTTTATTCATCTATAAATTAAATCACGTCATATTTACAAGTGACATTAGCTGCATAGCTTTCCATATAAAAATCCATGCTCTGCCCTGAGTATATGAAATGAACTGAAGCTGAATTGAAAATGCAAATAACAAACCTTTTTTTTCCTGCAAGACTTTTTAGTCCTGGATCTCTTTTGCGAGGCAGATGGACTCGATTGGGCAGAAAGTCTTTTAAGCCTGGTTAGGGCTTCACTGCTCTAACCTTTGGGAAAATGTCAAGATTATTCACAGAGGGAATCCCTGCCGAATCATTTAGATGGATAGAATTCCCTGGTCTCAAACCTGGAAGGTAAAATAGCAGTGTTGGCTGAGACAATGACAGCACTGCCCCAGCAAAGCTTCAGTCAACATTTGTATTTTACAAGACATTGAAATATTATATCATTTTAAGTTCATGATGTGTATCAAACCACCATACTAGGTCTTATTTTGGAGAGTGAATCTTCAGAATCCTAATGGTCCAGTGTGTAAGATGAGGATGGTTTACTGTCAGAACTGGAGTGCAATAATTCTGACTACATTTTCTATTTGTGTGTAATCAAGTGATCAAATGAGAATCTTGTTAAAATTGTCTTAAAATGATTTTTTTTCATATGGAGGAGGTTCCCTTTCATAGGGTCCCTTATGTTGCACCACAATGTGTCTTCTTGAGCTTTGCTGCCACTGCAGGTTCTTCTACACTCTTGAAAGAGGTGGATAAGCTGAAAGGTATTTAGTTGGATGCAATCTGCAAGCTCACCACTGGACTGCAGTAAATCCTACAAACCAGACCTTAAGGAGTTGGTGGCCATTAAAGCAACTCTGTTGGTGTTCAGCACTGTGTGTCTGAGGTAAATGCTAAAAATAGCATACTAACATGCTCACAACAACAATGCCAACATGCTAATGTCTACCATGTATATCGATTCAGGTACCATGTTCACCTTCTTAATTTAACATGTTAGCATTCTGACGTCTGAGCACTAAATACTAAGTAGAGCTGACAATTATTTTTCACTAGTTTTGCAGGATTTGATCATACAGCAAAGTGGTGATGCTAAATGAAAAAAAAAACCTCTCAGTGTATGTATAATTTAGACTGAGAGCCATATGTGTCACAAACCTTTTAATCGCTGATGAGACAGTGTACCCAAATCTTTAAACCTGCAGGTGGCGCACAGAATAACAGTCAGTGGATTACAAAAGTCAGTAGGATTCATCCTTTTGAGGGCCATGAAAGTCAGATTCGTTGAAATCCTTCAAATTATCATTGAGATATTTCAATTTGGACTCAAAATCGACTGCATGGAAACCTCTGTGGGTTTTTTTTGTTTCAGAGCAACTGAATAACCCTCCTGCTAAATAAAACATGGTGGAAGACATAAAACATTAGTGTACATTGCTGCAGACACATTCACTTTGTGAATGAAAGTATGCACTGAACAGTTTCACCACACAGTGAACCAACTTTTGAGTATCATTTATTCTCCTCAGCTGTGCTATTCTCACAGTTTCCCCCTCCTATTGTCATGCTGTTTCATCTCTTCCAGCGGTTATCTGCAAACCTATAGGGTGTAATATGAAATACCTCAACTCAATCAAACAATAAAGAGAGAATATTCTCACCTGTTGCTTTGCCCAGAAAGACTCTGAATTTTTTTGTGTTTAAAGTCAAGTGCTATACATGTGTATGATTTTGATTTCTATTTTTTCTCAGATTTAAAGCTGATTC
>JAQNCA010000030.1:14555443-14565550 GCA_029783725.1 Acanthurus tractus
ATTTGTATGTTTTCATTCTATCTGTGCCTTTGTGAGCTTCATCATGACCACCAATGTTACCATCTTGTTCAGATATTCTTTGAAGGAGATGTGAAACTTTAAATATGCAACATATAATTACATTTCTATTACATACATTCAATGATTTCATACAATTAATTTTTATACTATTCAGATGAATTTAAAAAAGAGGAAATGCCCTTTTTAGCTTTATCTAACCTACAAAAAAGCAAATCTGTATGTTTTCATTGCCTAAGAATGAGCCTTGTACATCGACCATCATCTGTCCTCTTTCACAGTTTGCCATTTTGCACAGTCATGATGTTACTAAAGTGGCCTATATGGATAAACCAAACACTGGCTTTAAAGAGGGAAATTTGTGTTTTCCACAAGTTTCACTTCCATCTTAAGTTCTCCCACATACTTGCAAAGGGAGGGTGAGCGGAGGATTTTCCTTGCAATTTGCAACTTCACAGTATGAAGCCACTAAATCCCACATGCTGGACTTCAAAAACATGAGTCTTACATGACATGAGACTCAAAAGACTCCAAATCTCTGTGAGCTGTCTTTTACAAGAGAGATGTAAGGGGCAAAAAAAATACATAAACAGCATTAATACAGGATATTTCAATAAGATTACACAGTTATCTCATATATATATCAATCTGGTCAAGTTTGCAGTGGAGCTGATAGCACACAAGATGGTTTCATCAGTGTAATGAATGATTAATGGAAAATGTTCACTAATTTAATATAGACAAAGAGCAGTCGGCCTAATATTAATTCTTATCGACGCCCACACATCAACTGCCTGGAGATTTCAGGCAGAATCATCAAAAGCAATGAAAAACAGCTTACCTAACCAAATATTATGACCAGCAGTATGAAGACCTTGGATAGATCTTCAGAGTGCAGAGCAGTTTTGCTTTTTATGAAACTCTTAAGGACTTTATTTAGGCATCTGTGGAGTCTCAGCCTCATTTGCATGTAAGAGATTGTAGAGAAATTCGATATAAGTTCAATATAATGAGGTTTACCACCTGCTTTTGAGCAGTAAGACTTTGTCAGAATAGCACTTGATTAATATGTTACACTTCCTCTCCCTCCGCGTTGCCAAACATTTGCTTTCTGGCTGTGTTTCAGTGATGTCTTGGACATTTATATTCCTTGGACAAGTGGTTTAACACTGGTTCCACAGCATCGCCCAGTGGGAGGCCACAAGTCAATACAGGGGGGTGTGCACAGCAATAACTCCTCTGTCCTTTACATTGTGCATTAACCAAACACCACTGTGTGATGGAGGGGTTTTCTTATGCCTGCTCTCATGCTCAAGGGCATGCAGAGAGATTGCTTGGTCTGCTTTAAGCAAAATGTTAACCTTCGGAAAAAAAGTATGTCCTTACATCTGTCCACCTTGTCTGCTTGCAGCTATGAACTTTTGTACTTGTTTGTGTAGAGACAAAATTCCTTCCTGGGGGTTTGGTTTAGAAAATACAGCCTCATAAATTCACATGCTTGGTGCTCGAAACAGTATGGTGGGTAAAAACTTAGAAACAGTAAAACCCCCTGATAGAAAAAAAATTGGATAAAGCAGCTGATAAAAATTGAAAAAAAAAACTCACCAAGTGGTATTGAGACCATGACTATCTGTGTGAATGAGACAGGTAACCAGGTCTAAAAGGATTTAGGTGACATTATCAGGAAAATTCCTGTCAAATCCAAACCAAGGAGTGAGGAAATAATTATGAATAAGAAAGGAGACTGTTTTTTTCCTGTTTGTTCTGTGGGTGCTTGAAAAAAAAACAGCCTGGGCGCCCTGGAGTATTCTCCAGCATAAATATTGCCATCCTTTCATAGCATAAGTTATGCATTAACTTCATTTTGACTGAGGAGTCTTTAAATTGATTCCAAGGCTCATTTCTCATTTTGTTGCCCTCAGTTAAGAAGTTTGATTTGAGCCTGAGTTGAATTTAAAATTCAGGGCATATTAGCATTTTACAAGCCTGTTGCCTACAAATGGAGCCTTAACGTATGCAGTTTATAGAATGACATATGTTGCTGCACTCACTGGAGCTTTCTATAGGTGTAAAGAGACATTTGTCTTATTGGTATGAATATTTGATCTATTATAAGGACATTATGTAGGTGAATCTTCGTAATACATAAAGAAATGTGTTAAAAATAAAGCTGTACAAGCAGTGAGAAAGAGCTGCCAGGCGAAATCATGAAGTCATGAGGTTTTCCAGATTAAAGTAATTCCTCCCTTTTCCCCTTCACAAAGCCTCCATGAGCTCACCTTCTCTTCTCCGGACGCTAACATGTCTCTCATATCTTCTCACTAAGGGAAGAATAAGAATAGGTCTTTTTGCCATCATTATTCTGCTGACTGGCTTCTCCTCCCTACCCCAGCTCAAAGAAGACATAGCATAGGCCGATTTAATGTGAAGTTAAGTGATGCTGAGGCTGCAGTGGCAAACAGTGTAGAGCACTGATGTCTGCAGAAGCAGCCTAGGCTCTGCGTTAAAGAGCAACCATTAGCCCCCTTTTTAATGAAGCGCATCACATAATGATATCTATTCTTTTCTCTTTACCTCGATGAGAAGAAAGGAACAAACTTCCTGGCTCATAAAGCTGCCATTCTCTGGTGTCAATAGCTGCTCAGAGATGGCACGGCAATGGAAACTAAAGCCACTAAGGAGCAAGTGGTGCTTAGGATCCAGATGGCCAAAACCCAGGGTGCAATCACACAATGTGATTTTAAACATCACGACCAAAACAAACTGGTGATAATGCTACACACTGAAAAGAGTGACTGGATCGTTAGTTTTGCACTTCTTTGAGCCAAAACAGGTCATATATTTACACTGATTTATGTTTCTTTACAGTGTGCATCATCACAAATCCTCACATGCCGCTCACATGCTTTTTGCAAAGTGATTACACGACACACTATTGCACCAGAATTTATTGAGGCTTATCTCCCAGGAGTTTAGTGGCTTTTTAGTCGTTACAGAATTGTTGCCGACACAGTCTAATAGAAACTGCATGTAATTACACCACTAATTTACATTATCACATCTGTTTTAAAAGAAATATAATGCCAAACAGATTATCCCTTGTTGGAATTACAAGCTTTTGAAAGCACCCATATAATGTCAGCTGTGGCTCCAGAGGGAGTTTTGTAAAGGGAACAATAACCTGATTGATGTATGTCACAGTGATGTCATAGTGTCTTTAGCTTGAAACTTGGACTCATATGTAACATTTCTACTTTAAAATTTAAAATGGGTGGAATGGATTTCCAGTGAAGTAGACACATAGGAGGCAGGGGGCTGATGAAAAGCTCTTGTGTTGCATTATGGGGAATGTAGGATCCCATCATTTTAGAACTTGATATGAGCTATTTAAAGCCTCTTTTATTAGCTTTATGTTAGTTTAATGTAAAATTCAAGATGTAGCCCTTTAAGTTATTCTCCGATGACAAGTATCTACAGGGATAATTGTGGTGGAATGTTGCAGACAACATTTACTAAAGTACTGCACTCAACTACAACTTCATGTTATGAATTTATACTTTTACTTCATAACATGTTTGAAGGGAAACATTCCACTTTGTTTGTCTGACAGCTTTAGTTATGCTTGGCAGATTAAATGCACTACATAGTCACGCAGGAGTTTTTTCTCTGACAGGTTAGATCTCTAGTCACGTGACTGGTTAATTTCTCAAAGCTCCATTTTCATGAGTTGTGATGTATCAGATGACATTTTCAGAAATGGTAGGGGCCACAGAGGTAAACCAGCTCTAAGGATGTTTTATACTGTAATTTTAGAAATATTAAGAATTTCTTTTCTAATATTAGAGCATCAACACGCCAGCATTAAATGTTAACACTTGCATGTGTAAACTGGCAAATTAACCACCAAGCATATCATGAAGGTGACTTTTAACGTCCTTTCCACAAGTTCACCAGCTCCACTTGAAGGCAGCTTACTGATAAGATTAAAAATAAGGTACGTCATCAGACCCCAACAGATGCAACAAAGCATACAAAAATGTGACAAAGCTTTTGCTTCACTACCAAACACAACATTAATATTCTGCTAATACTTTAATGCTTCAAAGTTAACAAATTAAAAGCCTAATAAGAATATAACAGTGACAGGATGCACTTTGAATAAGTAACTGATTTACTTTTGATACTAATGCTACATTTTTACCTCTTATTTCCTCTACATAAGTCATACATTTAATGTAGGATATTTATGTGTAAAAGTACATGTAGAGTTTTTGGTATTCTGTGACACTGCTACTCTTTTCCATACAATGTTTTTAGCCTTCAATGCAGTTTTCATCCTTGATAATGGATTTTAAAATTAACAGTGCATTAGCTGCTCTTTCCAACTTTTTATACACTGAACCAATGTTTCATTAAAAGGATGCCTTCACAGGGACCAATTAACATAAGAAAGCACTCAGTAAACCAAAACCTTTCACTGAACTCACCACATTTGATCAGCTTTCAATAACAGCATTCAGAGCTCCCCTTAAGACTTATTTTTAAAAGACTCAGATTGCCCAAAACATTAAAAACACATTAGGTTACACATAATTTATAGTCCGTTAAGTTCTTTGAGGAGGAAAGGTCTTTGAGAAAGAGAAGAGAGGGATAAACTCAGACACTTGAATGTGAGGAGCAATGTAAAGTACATCCAGAGACAGACAGCACAGTTTCATGAACATCCCTCTTTGCATGAAAGACCTGGAGAAATCTGTGAGAGGGAGATGCAAAAAAAGGAGGTGAATCAAACCAAATGTGAGCTCCTTGTCATAAGAGGTGCATTAGTACTGAAGCGCTTTTATGTAATGAGAGCCACTGCGCTAACCTTTAGAAAGACGAGCATAACAATAGACTATGCAAAGCCACCCATTTTTGAGTCAGGTGTTTATCTTTGCTGGCAAAGTGAAGAATGTTTTTCACACTTCCAGACGGTGGCTTATTTTTGAGATCGCTCTGAAATGGACTGTTCAGCTTTATTTGTGCAGCTGCTGAATTCTCAGTTTTGGTGACAGCAAAGGCAGAAGAGTGCCCTATTATTTCCTTATGCAACGAAAAGCAAGGAGTATTTAGAAGTGTGACACAGATTTTGGTGAGTGTAGGGTGGTGAGCACAATGGCAAGTCGCTCCTGCTCACATTCCTCTATCAAAGCCAAAGAAATGTGCCGAAATTTATTTATTATTATTATTATTATGGGTCCTAGTTTTAGTATTTGTATTTTATGTGCATTGTGCACACTTAGCAGCAGAAAAAAGAAGCTCTATTTGTGTTGTTCAAGGGCTCATCCACCACATCTATGATAAAAACCCTCATCTGCTCCTTTGAGTTCAAAAGCAACTTCCCTAACTCAGTCTCTGGCCTACTAGTTCCCTCTGCTGGTGGATAGAAGAGAGAATTCAAAACAGAGATGCTTTTGTGTGTAGTCTGCAACTCCACACTTCTTCACATTAATCTATTTCTCACCTAAAAATCCCTCTGGTGTGCGAGCGCTCTCAGCAGGTGATGTTGCTCAGCCACATTTTGGAGAACAGCAAGATATACAATTTTTTCTCCTCATGTGGAGCAACGGTAAAGTCATTACTGGAAGAAATTATGCGTCCACTGACATGGAATATTCATCACAACGTTCAGAAGAAGATCCCTTAGCTCACGAGTCATTAAAATATAAATAAAATATAAATGACCATGGTTCATTTTGTCGGGTTTTGGTGTCTCACTCATAAAAATCAAAATCTTGCCATCATCTTGCAATAACTATCTATACTGGCAGTCGGGGAAACCGCAGGAATGCAATGAATGCAAAGAATGCAAATTATCTACATGGCATACTGTGTCCGGTGAGCTTCACCTTCTTAAAATGTAAGGAATGCCATTAAAATCTTGGTGCTGAAAAATGGAGGACCAAATGTATGAAACACGGATGCCCGTGACCTTGAAAGATGAGAGGCACGATAGGCTTATTGATTAGCAACTCCCTGCACACTAAGGAATATTAAATGATGGCAAGAGGCAGGATCTGTCCTGGGCTCCTTCAGCTGTGGTGCTATCAGCCAGGAAGTAAGAGCAGCAGACAATAGAGGAGGATGATTATGTTTTTTTTCTCATGCATGAAGTTTTCCTCTGTGAATTTCACACCTAGCATGAGTCCTATTAGTGGCAGCTGAGTTCTCTTCACCCCATGTTTTCCTGCAGGATCCAGCGCCCACTAAAATGCAGAGAGAGAGAGAGAAGGAAGAGGCTTAATCTGAATGTTTCACTCTAAACTGGAATTATCAGCTCCCTCTTTAATCTTTGAGGTACGAAACATTTGAATTCTATAAGAGCCGCCTACTATGGTGGATTGTACTTTACCCGCCCACTGGAATGCCAGCCCTTCACATAGCTTATTTGGCCATACAGCAGTGTGCATGCAGCACACACCGTCCTCAGACATTGTTTAGTGTGTGGGAGCTCATTTTGGCAGTGTTTGACGGTTAAGCTTTTGTTTCTGGGAGCTTTATGTTTGTTAGTGTTAGCTAAGGCAAAGCTCCACAGAAACAAGGAGAGGGAGCGAGAGGAGGACATCGAGCATGACGGGGGGGAAAGTCACGATAGAGGGTTTGTAATGATTCAGGCTGGTGATAATAGCCTCTAAATGTAAGTGCTGCCGGTTATAAATCTGCCGTTATTCTACTTTTAATGAAAGAAATATGAGTAACAATGTTGTTGGCTCACATAAAGCAGGGGCACAGACAGAGCAGAACTAAAAATAAACTGCTAATATTCAGCACTCGATGCAATTTTGTACACTTGAAAATATATGTGTCCCTGCTTGCGAACACTATATAAACATGATGGTCCAATAAAGCAGCAGTATCATCTCCGAACATCCAAGGCTAAAGCCTTTGCACCCACCCCGCCCTCTAATAAACTATGACAGCTGGTTTAGGGCCTCAGTTGTTCCAGGGCAAAACAGCTCTAATCTGGTTTGGGGGCCATAATGAAATGTGCTGTTCATAAGGCCTGTAACCATATTAGGAGGCGGGAAACTTGATATTGAGGTGGCCTCCATGGCAACAGTGCTGGGGACTGTGTGTCCAATGTTTGAGAGGATTTTGAAACTGATTCGTCTGGCTTGAGGGGAGATGACAATGTGAAGGGGGGAGAATGTTGAAGGGGTTGCATTTGCACGCGGAAAATCCCTTTGGAAAATAAAATTTGAATTCCTCCTCTGATCTTTTGGCTTTACCACACATGATCCCTGCTGTGGAGAGTGAGTTGTGTCTTAATTAACTCAAGATGCATGTTCTATATTGTTGAAATAATATAGACATTCGAGATTATATAGACTGGAATTTAAGATTGTTTTTCCTGAACCTGTTGTCCAACACAACATGAGTCCAAAGCAGAGGGAATTTTTGCAGACTCTTCATGTTCCCTTGCACTTTGCCCCTGATTGAGCATTCTATCACTGTCACAGGTCAGTGATATGCCCTCTCCTTGCTCACCGTACTGAGGAAATTAATGTTTGTCTCAATGTCCTGCACGGTGTTGAAGGTCTAAAACGAACATTCCCTGAGGCATGAGCAGCTTTAATAAGACATCATTGTAAGAGAACTGATCATAGCCACAGTAGACATTAACAGAGGTCTAATAATTTCACATATATAATAAAATCCAGTTCTAACCACCTAATAATTTCCGTCCTGTTTGTAGACAAGGGAAGAAAGACAATGCTGTTGCACACCAAGGACCAACAGTTAGCTGAGCATCGAATTTATTGATTACACACTGAACAACCCCAGAGATAATTCCTACAAGTTCCTACAGACAGAAAATTCATTACTTCCTTTCAATAAAGAAACAGAAACTACTAAATTGCAACCTGCACCATTTTATGTACCCCAGCAAAAAACTGCATGTCTGTTACAAAGGCTCTGAACCAGCAAACTGTCAGTGTTATGAATTAATCCACAATGTCCAAATAATTTAGCTTGTAGCAGATGAGATAGTGGATTCATAAAGCAATATTTTGCTCTCCATGAGGTCCATCAAAACAGAGGGGACTGGGATGGTTGCAACAGGACCAAGCGCCCCATTCTACAAACACAGAAATGTATTGGTTGTATTGTTCTCTGGGCTCAGCAGTACGGAAAACAAGACACTAAAGGAAAGACAGTGAACACATACAGGTGTGGGAAGCTCCAAGCCACTGGTTCAGCTATGTGGATGGTACTTAGGTATAAACATTCAAAAGCTTCAAGCTGTTGGCTTTCACAAAATATATCAACACAGTGGATGATAACATCCTCTTCACAAAGGTGGATTTACATAATAACAAATTGGCATTCATGGACTGCGCCGTCTCCCCTCAAGAAGGAGGGAGCCTTGAAGTCGAGGTGTGCAGGAAGCCCACCTACACAAACCAGCGGCTTCTGTTTGATTCTCACCATCCACTTGAGCATAATTTGGCCAGAGTTTGAACTTTTCCCCACCGAGCTTAAAAAACAACCAGCAAACACTGAGGCCAACACCAGGGAACAGACGCACTTCCAACAGGCTTTGAGAAGCTGTGGTTACCCTGCGTGAGCCTTTGTTAAAACCCAAACATCCCTTATGTGGCTGCTGTCTTTGAAAAGTACCAGAGGATTTGTGCAAACCACAACATTCTGGTTTTTGCAAACCTGGCAACACATTAAGGCAACGCTTAGTTCACCCAAAGGGCTGCATACTGAAACATCAGCAGAGCAACAGATGTAGTGAAGTGCAGTGTGGAGTGGATAGATCCGTTGGCAAAGCCACACAACCCTCCTCAAACGCATGGCACAGCATAGAGGAGCCAGCATCAGGTCAGCACCCGGCTGTGTTCATCCATTTACAGGACGAAAAACAGACTTAAGTGACAAAGTAAGACTGAGAATGGGTGGTCTGCAAAAATGGGGAAGAGAGGCTTTCACTGAGGTTGGGACATCACACACACTTACTCAAGGCTTGTCTGGCTCAAGGTATGGAAATGTTGGACAGTCTGTCCATTTTTATGTTTCAGACTGATATTATGTCCAGAAAAGAATTTAATTGATTGCCACAAAATATCTTTGAAGGGTTTTTTTGTCTCCTTGAGGACTGACCTCCTGACTCTTCCTCATAAACCACTGTTCAGATGATATTTGGAGTTTTGGGTCAAATGTCTTGACAGCTGTTGGAAAGACTGATAATGGGTACAGACCCTTATGTCAAGATAAATTATAAAACCCTGATTTTTTTTCTTCAAGCACCATCTTCAGGTCAAAATAATTTTTCACAAGTAAACAGAATTTCCATCAGCCTCAGCTTTAAAAGTTTGCAAATGTCAGCATGCTAACAAGCTGCGAGTAAACATGGTAAACATCAAGCCTGCAAAGCAGGAGCATGATAACATTGTCATTGTAACATCATGTTGATGCTAGCATTTAGCTCAAATCACTGATGTGTGTGAGTGAGCCTCTTGCAGAGTTCAGACCTTTAGTCTCATTTAGGCAATCAGCTAGGCTAATCTGGTTCCCCTGCACACATAGATTTGTGCCAATTAAAACTGTTTAGCTATGTGATTTTAATGGTTCTCATTAATATTGAAATAAATGGAATGGAAGGAAATTCCTATTTAGGTGAAACAAAAATTAAATCAAAGTCATTTTGGATGCTCTTCGGGTGAAAGGTTCTTACTTGTAATCAAGTGTTGTGTAATTTACTGGTTGTTAATTGGTGTAGATAAAACAGGAGTCCACAGAAAGGCAGAGCTCAAGTCATCTGGGTAAATCAGTTTATTAAGATTCTCAACTCAAGCCTCCAGTTCTCATCCAGAAAGTGTGAATCCCTCTGAGATACCTACAGAAAAGAAATGTGGACATTCTGAACCTATTCCTCTGTCTTTAGTTTTTTATGTTTCAGCACATTGTCAAAAAAGTTTGTTTTCACCATTAACTTCACATTTTCCGAGCCAGTAACATAGACAAAACTTCAAAAATTCATCTGTTCAAAACATAAATATAGAACCGAAACATAAACAAACATCTTCCATTAATGATAACCAG
>JAQNCA010000030.1:14565650-14595179 GCA_029783725.1 Acanthurus tractus
AAATTCAGTAAAACTCATCAGTATGACATGAGATATACATAGTGTTGAAGGAAAAAGATAAAATTAATATTAGTCGAGTTTTGCTGCTGGGGTTAATACATGGTATTGACACAGTTCAGATTTGCTCACCTCATACTTCATTTTAGTCACGTTGTCTTGCCAATTTGCCCAGAAACAACAGTACATCACTATGGAGCTGGGAAAAGATAATTCTACCACAAATTCAGGCTTATCACCCTCTACAAGACTCATTCTGATAGCAAAATACTGTTACTGATTTATAATGTCGTACTACTGGGTCAGAATGAGCAGGTAGAGCAGGGAGGTGACCAGCGCATCACAAATGAAGGAAAAGAAGATAAACCAAAGCCCAGTCTTTGTGTTTAAGTGCCCAAACTCATACATAAATATGTATGCGCACTGAACAAGTAAATCCTCAGTGACCTGACCTTTAAATTAGCCTGTTTGTCTGTGTTCACAACAAGTTCACAAGTAGTTGTTTAAAAAGCTCCAAGCAGGATGCTGCTAATGGCTCTGCAGTGTTTATTTGATGTACCACATGTTAATACCGTCTCCTTCTTCCTCTTCTCCCACCACTCCCCACGCACACACACTCTTCAGTACCCACCTGAGTCTCGTTCATGAAATAAAATCAAGTGTCATCATCCTCATCTTGCTTTGGCTCTGTCCCTGGGTTCTCTGCTCCTCGTGGAAAAAACGCACAGCTCAAGTACACACGACCTGTTTGGCTGGAGCTCCATTGCTCTGTGGAGAACTGCATATCAGAACTGAGCCACATTTGCGTTGTAATTTTTAATTCTACACTATAACTTCCACAATTTTAACTACTTTATGCTTTTTTTTAATGGTCCTCGGTGAAATGAATGTGCAGGTTTACAATAATCAAAGGATTTCATTATGCAAATGTGGACAAGAGTAAGACCCCAGACTTATAAAAATGTTTGCGTGGATGTTTGCTGATGCACAATCTGTTGACTTGTGGATTTTTCACACGGTACAATACCTATTGAGGAGAAATGCATGCAAGTATTATTGGATTACCTGAACCGAACAGCTGGATAGGATACAAACTGTGCAGAGCATGCAGTTCTTTACATTTAGATTTTGCTTTAGACATGCAAATATCTCCTGTGCCTACGTAGTATTTTCAGCAGTCAAATGTACATTTGACCCATAATAAAAAAAGCAAAATACTCTACAGTCCTTTCAGTAAAAAATAAGTAATGATTAATACTATTTGTGTCCATACAAATGAGGCTGTGTGCCAGAAAAACACACATTTGTTATAATTCTAAATGCAAACTTTATCAAGGAAATATAGTACTGATAAAAGCACATAAACTAAGGATGCTGTGAATGGAGGTAGCAGGTTTTAAATCATATAATGAAGGATTAAGCAAAGACCATCTGGAGAGTAAAATGATCCTTGTAATACTGTGCATCTGCTGTCTGGTAAGAGCAGACAACAAATATAAATAGTAATTCACTTTGGATTATCATATCTGAGACTCTTTTGAAGTCAAAACAAGTAATCGATGTTTTTGCAAACACCGCTGACCCGATTAAACAAAGAAAACATCTTTTTACCTGCTTGACTAGATGATGATGTTTCATTTTCCCAGGTCATGTTTCATCCAAGCAAATGTCTTTTGAAAATGCTAAAGGTTAACATTGTCAGACATATCTCTTTTTTTAATATCAGACACAATGGATTCTAGGAGTTGGAGGGTTGAACAAAATATTTACTGAGCTCACCCAGGCAACAGTGACCTGTGGAATGGCCAGCTATTTATTTTGAGGTAATTAGACTTTTGAGACGCACAGGGACATCCGCTCTTAAATGGAACATTTCACACCACTCTATCTCCTTCAAAGCACCACTATGCTGAAGTCACAGCTAACAAGATAAATGCTGGCAAGGGCAGTTGGCTTTTAGTGGCTGAATGATGCAACAGAGAGTACAGGGAGTTAATGTCAACTTGCTTTAAGTTTCTTTTGTAAATTACAAAAATGTGTCCTCTGCGCTGCAGCCCCATCAGTTTGTCATAATGAGAGCTCAGCTACTGAGGGAACAGAACTGAGAGCAAGTAGGACATGAATTATAACTCAAGCTGGTAGCTGAGCACAACAGAGAGCGTGCTCAACTCTCTGTCTTCCTGACAATTCAAAGACAAGTCTATTAACATCTAAAGTGCCGCAGTGTACAGTGCTTCAACAGGTGTGATTAAAAAATTGTGAGACTGTTCCTGTTGCATGCAAGCAAGGTGCTGCGAAATGATTTCTGTGTTGAATGTGCAAGTAACAGCTCTCATGAGTATGTGTTCAAAGTTACATCACTTGATAGACATCTGCACCTGTTTCACACACATTTTTTTGACCACCGGTGCATGCATTTGTGATTTCACTGGGAACCTTAAACTAAGGCCCATGGTTGCTTGTCAGAGATCAAACTTCATCCTTGTAACAGAAAGAGGTAGGGAGCCAGTCTGAGCGAGCAGTCGAGGTGGGGAGCAATGACTATGTTGCAGGGAGGAAACTCCTGTGTTTTCAACACACTGTGAGGGGGCAGTTTGTAATGCTGGAAAGCCCAGTTTTGAATGCACCAGAGGTCAGATTTATATTTAAGTGTTCTCCCCTAGACATCTTAGAAGTGGCAGTGGTGCTCAGCATTAACAGTTTGTCCCTTGGGAAAACCCAGCAAAGTTAAATGAAAAACCTCCAGCATGGTCTTGGTTGAACTCCTGACCTGACACGCCTTCTCCCATCTCTGAGAGGAGGCTCATCAGTGCAAGCGCTGTTGTTCAGCGCACTTCTCATTGCCAGTGATTGTCCTCAACATGAAGTTTGTCCAGGGCCTGTTAACAGGCGATTTTTGCAGTCTTAAACATGGTGGAGCTTCTGCTTTGAGTCAGGAAAAGCACAGATGTTAGACACAAATGTGTCTAACTCAGGTGCTGCAGATGATTAATGTAACTTAAAAAATTCACTCCCATGGAAGTTATTGCTTGCACCTGCGACACTCACAACAATGTGCAGGACAAAGTATCAGAACTTTTTGATAGAATCTTGTATATGTGTTCAGTAACCTTGCTAGCACCTTTGTGAAGCTGTACTTTGGCGTCCTTGTGCTTTTATTGGCATGGTTTAAAGTTCACAATGCTAATATGCTGATGTTTAGAGGGCATAAGGTTTAACATGGATTATTAAGTCCCCATTAATAAACAGTTTAAATGTTGTGGATCTACAGTCACAATAGCTTTAGCTGTTAGCCTATGCCAGTGTTCACTACTAACTGACATGCTGCGGGGAATTGCATTTGCTCTACAGGGGTCGCTCTACGAAGTACTGGACACATGACCAAAATAATGCCAGATTAAAAGTTTAGGGCTTACAAAAGTGCATTTCATAACCATAGATATTTATACAACATTTCATAGTCATTCACAGCTGTTGAGATTTTTTAGAAAAACTTAAATGTCAGCATTACCAAATCCATCCTTTGAGAGATATGCGTGTCTGTACAAATTTTCATGGCAATCCATCTGTAGATGGGCTGAGTCATCCCATTGCTCATCGAAAGTATTCTGCAGAAACTTAATAACCTTACCAAGTCAAGCTATTGTCACAGGCTGAGATGTGAAAAAACTAAAAATTGCGGATTTATTTAGAGCAGTAAACAAAATGTGTCCTCAGTGACAGTCTAATATCAAAAAATCAAAGTGATAAAAGGCTTGGCATAACTTCAACTTGCCTGCCTCCAAACTTAATAACACTTCCAAAAGGTCACAACTGTTTGGCTTTCAATCTGTTCAAGTGACACTCAAAAAGAGGTTTTAGCATTCCTTCAACAGATGCGCTGCCATTAGGGCTCAAAGGATGCTTAACAACATGAAAAAATGTCACATATGGTCTTATAAAAGTGGGCACCTGCTAATGGAAGTGTATTGTCCTTAGATTTTGTTGCATTTTTTTCTGTGGTTCACAAAGGGCTGATGTGAGATTCTGAATGCTGTGGAAAGTTTTTTTTTTGTGCAGCTTCTCTTTGATTTCTCTACCTTTAGTAGAGCCTGTGCACATTTAGTCCCTGCCAGCTGGCTATACATCTGTGCTCCCTCCTTGGAAATGAAACTTTTTCTTGAACTCAATGTGAATAGCTTAATTATTTTAACCAAGCATCCTGCCACAGAGGAAATTACCCAAAATTGAAAAATAAGTGGCAATTTTGTTTGATAGTCTGCAGAGGAAAAAATGCATCTCCCCTCTTTCCCAGCCTCTACAATGACATTGGTGAGGAAAACAGCATCCACTGGAACTGGCGAGGTTGTAGTGCTTGGGTCAGGGATGCTTCAGCAGGATGGATACCTGCTGTCATGGGGATGTAAACCAAGCCTTCAAACACCCCTTCACTTAAAAGATGATGTTCTTTACCACCAATCCTCTTTGCGCTCTCTCTGTAAAACATGACTTTTCTGTCAGCTGGGCTTATCAAATCATCTCTCAACATTTCTTTGAGTCTACCTTACCACACCCACCCTTTCATTTTCATTTCAGCGTCCTCAAAACACGACCTTCTTACCTATCTGTCATCTTTTTTAAGTCTCTCAATCTTTCTTTTCTCCTCATTTGAGCTTAAATGGCTTTCCTTACTGTTTGTAATAAGTAGTGCTTCAATGATTTTATTTCTGACCTACCACCAGACTCCACTCCTGGTTGATATTAAAAAGAAGCGAAACCTTTGCTTCCCATAATCTGAAGAACTTTGTCAACATTTAATAGCATTTTGAACTGTTGTACCAGCTGGCATTTCTGAAATAACATCCTTGTAACTTGGAGACACAGCTAGAGCTGTAATGATTTGAAAATGATGTCAGTAATGTTGGAATAACCACATTAGTTCAAGGAATCTGCTTTCAGATTTATTGGTTGAGGCATTAACAAGTGACATGTAGAAACTGGAACAGCCTTGAGACTGTGCTTGTGGATAGAAATGCCTTCATTCTTACATTTCCTGTCAATCACTTGTGTCTCCCTCTGTTACTTAGTTTGCTTTGGCTGCTTTTCATTTTCTGCTTTTTTTTTTTCCTTTTGGCCTCAGACATTCTCAATAAGTCGGTCACAATGTGTCCCACATGCTTCTAAGCCAGCAAGTTTCCATTGTCCTCGTTCCACAAGTCATACGGGCAGATTTGCATATAATGGGCCAACCTATTTACTGCATCTTGTGCAACAAAAAATTGAGATCAGCTAAGGTAACTGAAGCACAGATGCAGAATGGATTAGGAAACATTTTTTAGCTCATTTAGTGCTATTATTACCGAACATTGAGATTTAAGATATGCTGTTGGTGTTACGTTTTTTTCAATCGACAAATCCTCTAAAGGGACCAAAACATTTCCTGCAGATACGCCTTGTAGTTACCCACCACCTGATGTAACTTGTGTCCCTGTGCCACAGAACTGGGTATCATTCAAATATTTCATTATTGAGCATAACAGTGATTCACTTCACAATCATAAGCCCAAAGGACAGCCAGTCAGCTGTGAAAAACTGTAAAAACAACAAAGTAAACTGAGGAGAGGAAAGGGAAAAGAAATTCCCCTCGTAATTTCACTCACTAACATATTTTTTTTTTACATTTGTATGATATGTTGAAATATTAAAGAGGTTTAAAATGAAATGTTCTTTCATTTTAAGCTGTCAAGTTCTTCATAGAGTCATCAAATTCTGTCAGAGTGAGAGAGATTATTTTAAAAGCATCTTCTCAACATATAAAATGTTGTATATATCTTTAGCCACATCTAAATAGGGGCAGCAGCCATCTTCAACATGTGAGGGGTTTTTTTTGTTGTTGTTGTTGTTTTTGCTATAATGAGGTAATGGAAGAGAAATTATTCACTTTTTATTTAAACTGATCCCAGAACAGTGAGGAAAAGATCTGGGTGTAGATTAGAGGTAATTATTGTAAAAAGCAAACCAAAAACACTAGACCTAGAGGGTGGGATTTTACCTTGACTGGCTTCTGTGATGTATGGGAGAAACATGTGGATAAATTTTACAAATAGCGGCGTCTTGGTAGTAATTTAACTGGAATTAAACAGCTTTTATTAAGCTGTCTGTATCTTTCAAGGCCTTTCCTTTTATATGTTACAAGGAAATATGGCACCAATCTCTACTTTCCTTTTCAGTCTAGAGAAGATATGTAGCAGTTTTCTCTTGATACAAATAGCTCATAACTTACAACAAATACCTGATCTTGTCTCAGCTTAAATTTTAAGTTTTTGATAGAAATCTCCTCTTTAAAGACATCTGGAAAAAAATATCTCAAAACATTGGTGTTGCAATATACTGGTGCTGACAATAACTGTGAGATACTGTGATAATAATACAGCACTTCTGAAATCAGTTGAGTTTCTTTCCATTCTCGCTTTGTTAATTTAGCTGGTTGTAATGCACCTGAACGCAGGCTGCTCAGGGTTTTTATCCTTTTTCTTTGCCTTTGTACATTGATGGTTGGAGACTCTACCACCACCCCTACTCTCACATTTTGGGTATAATTGTACGTACATGTTTTTGGTTGGAAACTGGGGCAATGGTAGAACAGTCACACAAGCACTGGGAGAACATGCAAGCTTCAGACGCAAAGGCCTTTCCGCAGCAGGGAATCGAACACAGAACCTTCTTGCAGTGAAATGACAGTGTTGAGCCTGCTACATTCATTGTGCTGTCCCCTTGTGATTCATCACTGGTGGAAAGATACGTTTTTCAGGTCTATGTCAACCTGCATTTTCCAGTCACAGGCTTGATTCCATTCTCTCAAATGGCCTAGATATGTGAGGGTACAGGTGGTGTTTGAGAGCCCAGGAACTGCAGGAGGAAAGTCATCAGTGGTGGTTCTCCTTCCTCTCACTTGTCATGGGACCCAATTGAGCTTCTAGCGGCCTATGGTCAGACTGGTTTTACAGCTGGTGAGGATATGTTTTAACTTCTATTTACGATATTTTATTTTTTTTATAGGATTTATTGATTATAATAAAGGTACAAAATATTGCCAGCCTTATATTCAAATCTTCAAAGTTAAGTGGAACTTGATAAAATACCAAATAGACTGAGAATCTTACAGGTAGAATTGAAAACATGACCTCTGTATTGCTACGGCAGCTATGGCTAACAGAATATACATAAATGCTTTGCAGGAAAATAATGCTAATGTATGCAAGTTGTTGTCAGTAGCAATTACAGAAGAACAAAATGAGGGCACAGAAAACAGGTGGGAGCAAAGTTAGTCTCAGTGCAACATCAGTGGCAGATCTCCATTTAGCTGCAAAGGAGGTGACACCATGCTGTTCTGAACAATTTAAAGTGAGTGTATGCAACAGCCCACTGCACTCCAGCATGAGGTAAAAAGTGTGGAAAGAAGAACTCAACAAACTTTTTAAGTTCTCTGTGACAAAAAAAAATCCAGGCGATATTGCACTGCAGATATTACAATATATACACAACTGAGGACTACCATGAGGGCACATTTGGTAATCTTGACTTGACAATACAATGACACTTAAACAGGTTCTACTGAATTTGCAAGAATTTTACTGAATATCGATGAAACTGAGATTTTGAACTGTGTTACTGAAATGTATTTAGAATATCTGTACATAGATACGTTAGTAGTATTGAAATTTTAGTTGATTTACTAAGTGTAGCCAAAAACAAGACCGCAAGAATGGAGCCAAGCTATCAGCTCTTTAATGGTAAAAGGCTGATACTGACCATGTTCATTATTGTTGGGCAGTTATTACTCGGTCAAAAAAAATATGACCTGACATCAGTGATCATTAAATTTGTAACAGTTCCTGATAAGATGGATATAGATGTATTTAGTAAATTTACTTGAAATCAATCATTTTCTTTGAGACATTGCATTTACTTTACAACCATAAATGTCAACTTTATGGTTGCACCAGACAACAAGTAAGTGCATCACATAACTTTCTTGGTATCATGATATCTGTACCAAATGTCATGGCAATCTATTTAAGGTTAAGGGGATACCAACTAAGATTTCTACTTCTTATGGAGGCTGTCGCCCTGTTAACATGAAATTCTTCCCAAAACTGCACTTACGCAACACCAACAACAATGGCGGACTATTAAGCTCTGTTTGTGCTGCAGATTCTGCTGAAATCATCTGTTTTTTCAAGAGTGCACTATCATCTTCTTCTTTGTTCTTTCTGACCCCACTATAAGAAAGCATTTGTGCCCAGGTGTGTGATGCTATTCTAGGGTATTGATAGGTGAAGGCACACTGTCCCCCACTAGCCTACCATGCATATTACAAAGTTCCCAGTCATTTTTGCAGAATCTTGTACTCTACAAACATTTTAACAACACTGTAAAACAACAAAGGAAAAACTCCTTTGTTTTTTAAAAAAAAACTGTTGTCATGTAAATGTGCCCAAGTTTATCTTTGGAAAGAGCATCAGACAAAAGGAAAATCTAACAAAGCAGAGGATGTTCAGATGTAGCTGGCTGTGCACACAGTCCACTGATTACAGGGCTGTCTGTGAGATCGCCGTCTCCTTTCATGCACCTTGCATGGCAGTTAATGACATGTGTGAGTGAATGAGAGGCAAACTGTATAAGCTTTGTACAAAAGTGCTGTTTTAATGCTGCCATTTTCACATACATGATACAATAAAAAGACACTGAACACCACCTGAGAGGGCCTCGGGGTTGGATTGTCTTTGTCGACTAGTTTCATATCATTTGCTTTGTGTAAAGAAAAAGCAGCACTTCACACTTCCAAAGCTCCCTCCCACAAAATATGATCTCCCCAAAAGATAACACACACTCCCTCCCTAAACCACTCAGGGCCTGTTTCTGTTTCTCTCACTAACATTAATAATAGATTTAGATGTGGTCTACTGTTGTAGTTCCTGTACATAAAGACCTGTCAATCACTGAGGGACTGATAGCAGGTTCCAGTCTTCTATTTTTCAATTTTGGTGCTGAAGCTATACTTTTGTTTACATGTGGATCACGCCTTTAAGAGATCCAGCATTAAGTTTTCAAGCCGGCACTTGTCTCATGATAAATTCATATGGCATCTTTGGGGTTGGACAGCATGTTACTGCATTATTCAAATAACAGAGCTGCTATATTGATACTGCCACCTTTCCAAATTTTCTGAGCTGTAGGTGTTCTAACAAAAACTATTTGCATGTACATGAGAGCCAGTGCCTCCTCAAAGATCTCTCCATTACACTGCATATACATTTCAGCTCCCTCTAAAGCAGATTTTTATACAACTGGTCTTAAATTGGAGAGAAGCTGCCCTGTTGTGGAGCCGTGGAGGTCAGCTGAGGTTACAGAAAGCTGTTTTCTTTGTCTCATAATGCCTCCATACAGGCACCCACATCTAAACTCTCCTCTTGAATGTACACTCATTAAGTCATTTTCGGTAATTACTCAAGATGGTGGCAAACAGAGCTGTGAGGGAAGAGGACAAAGGAAAATAAGGCACTCTGCTTCAGATGGATGTGCTCAGGCATGACCTGTGCTCTGCAGGACATGAAAGGGTAGTTCATAGCATGATTAAAATGGCAATAATGAGCCACATTAACAATCCTACAATAAATGGCTTGATGATTTACAAGCCATTTGGAATTGTTTCCTGCTGCGCATCAAGGTTAGCGCCGTATCTTTTGGTCCTGTTTAACTGTGAAGTCTTTCCTGATGTATAAATATATGTGTGATTTTCATATCAGTATCCTTGATATGCTGTTTGGATCTTTGTAGTTTTCAGACTCGTCCTCATAGTAAACATGCCCTTTGTGCTTTTGTCTTTTTTTGTCTTAAAACTAGAACACATCTCGTATTTCAGAAGAGAAGTAAGACATTCAAATTACTGCCTTCCTTGTTAGTTTGCTTTTGATTCCCTACAGATTCATGAATCAGTGAGGCATCACTTCCTAAATCATGCTGATGGCTTACAACAAGTCAGCAGAGGTGTGGAAAAAACAATTTACAGAGGGAGGAAGATGATGCAGATAGTTTCTCCTATCTGAAAGATAAAGCTCTGGGAGGCTGCAGAGATCATCACAGAGTGGGAGAAGAGCAAAGAGACAAGATTGAATACCTGATGCACCAGAAAGATTTGGACACTTTCTCTCCCCAAACCCAGTGTCTAAAAACACAGACTCCCTGAGGAGGAGAGCTCAGATAAGAGGATGGTGGAGCAGCGCAGCATGGCTCGAGAATCAGGTGGTGGAGGGTGGGTTGGTACTTGAGCACAACAGATGGTGTTAAGTGTTGAATGTTGAGAAACAGATGAACCAGTAAACTCATTAAGCCTGGCTTGTGGGTCAACAGCACCATGCCAAGAATGAGAGAGAGAGAGCTCTTCCCCAAAACCATGAAATCTGTTTTGGGGGGGGGGAATCCTTTTAAATCAGTCTGCGTTGCTGAACATCATGAAGCCACAAGATGTTTTAAACTTTGCATTCGACAGAGCATCATTCCGCAGTTCATTAATAAATTAAACAAATAAGAATCATTTTAAGTGCGCAAACATTACTGTCAAAGTGGCATGTTTCTACCACTTCCCTCTATCTCTGTGACATTTTCACACGGACCTGCAGACTAATAACTATGCATTACAGTGCCCCTACACATCATGATGATTTCACCAACCCATTTGTACTTGCAGTATTCACTCTAGCTATGCCATTTATACCAAGCAAAACACAAAACAAGCACAATCAAGGTTAATTAAGCCACTGAAATGGCGCTGCATCGCTGGGTCTACCCGTCGTATTTGCAGCGAGCCGTCTATAAGTCTGTGCAACACAACTAAAGCAATTTCTAATTGCATGCAAATAAGAATGACCCGAGTTCAAGATGCAAAGCAACAAATCCTGCTCATCACAAGGCTCAACATGAGAACTAAATGCATAGCAATGTACTTGACTGAGAGTATCTTAATGGAATGACTCATGTTTATCGGAACTTGTTGAAAGCAGCAGAGAGACTTATATGTGTCAGGACTCTCCAAACTGTCATTAAAGTTACATGAATTATGTTTGGAGTCGATCCTGCAAGCCCTCCTCTTGTATCCCATGTTTCATCCTGAGTTCCAAAAAACTCTCTTCCTCCGATCCTTCAATCCCGAGTCAGGTCTGATCTGTTCCCTTACCTCCCTCAGCCATCTGTCATAGTTGGGTCCTTGCTGCCAAGCATCTCTTTTGAAAATATTTTAAAGCTCATACTGTCTCACACTCAACATTTTCCTGGTTAAATAAACTCTTTCTTGTTGTCCTCAATCAGCTCTGTTACTTTTTGGAGGAGAGAGAGGAAATTCTTTCTTGTCACACACAATCATATACTGTACAACAGAGTGACACTGGTTTTCTGCATTAACGACAGCAGAATTGACCTCGACGTGTTTTTGATGGAGGTGAAAAGAAAGAGGAGAGCATGCAAACTTCACAAAAAAGGCTCAGACAAAGAAAGGAACTGAACTCAGGACCTTCATGCTGTGAAGTGAAAGTGCCTCAGTGACTAAGCTGCTGTGCTGCTGTAGAGCTGGTTAATAAAGCAGGCCACATGCTTTTTCTCATTTAGTCATTTTTACATGTATTAGATTTGACAGCACTGTTTTTTCACTTTGGGGAGGGGGGGCTTGCTGCTGCAATGACCAATTTTCTACACAGATGGTTGAATCTTAAATGTATTTAACCACCATTATTAACATTTGTAATGTAAAGAACCTAAAAATATTGTAAAATAATGCCATAAATTGTCTGACTAGATTTAAGACAAGAGCAAAATTTGAGTGTCACAGTTTTTACTCATAATAATATAAGTAAAAACTGTGACACTCATGGTCTAAAATACATTCAAAGAAAACAAACAGACGTGAATGGTCTGTCGTCAGCCTGAACATATGTTTGCAACGTTTTGCTCGACACAGAAAGAAAGTCAGAATCATCGGAGCAGTCATGACGAAATCAGCACTTACATTTTGCAGCATGAGCCAAAGGTAAGTTGAAAATAAAACACATTTGGTCTTAGCATGGCTAGTTTAAGCTAAAGCTTCAAGCTAACAAGTAAGCTATATCTGAAAAGCCCCCATGATTGTTGGGAGAGAAAATCATACTCCAAATTGCCCAATGAAAATAATATTTTCTATGTTAATCATTTTTAAAAATGGACTAGAAAGCTGACAAAATTCCTACGTTGTGGGATACTGCACTTAAATCCCATGGGCATTATTCATTTGCAGAGTTCACCTACATTTCTTAGGTAGCCTAGGTTATGTTTTTTCCTCTTTGGAGGTTTGGCTTTTCTACCAATTTATCCTTTATGCTGTTCACTAGCCAGCTTATTTTTCTCAATTTCATTGCCTTGGCATTCACTAGTCTCTGTAGAGCAGCCTACAGACTGTGCTTTTGTTTCTCTATCATATATCCAAACACAAAACTATGCATACAGATAAACATGCTGCTAACTACAAACTAATCTATCTTGGTTACAACATTATGGTCCAAGTTTTAAAAGTCGTCTTTATCAAATTTTTCCAACACAGAAGCCTCTTATTCGTGACCAACATTTAGATCTATATCCACACTGATATTCCAACTTTGCACTTGATTGTTATTTTACAGGTGAAACTGTTAACACCTGGCTTATTCAGCTGTGAATATGAGCACTTGGGGGCTTGTTATCTGACTGATGCATTGATTGCTGTTGCACCTTCACGGCTCAGCTCCATGGTTTTTGACAACTTGTGAAGACTTAAAAAAAAAGACATGAAAGAAGAATAAAAGAATAATGCTTCCTATAGAGCATTACATGGACAGTGAATCAATAATATGGACAGTGGTTTTGAAACCACTATGTTTTTTTCTTCCACATTTAGTGGCTGTCACTGAGGGTTAAAAACAGTGTTTGTTGTTGTTGTCAAAGAACAGGGAAGCAGCCATTTAGGAGCAAAAACATAATTTGCCGACCTGTTTGTGAAATGTCCATATCAGAATATGCAGCTGCAAGTTTAGTTTTTTTCCTGCATGTTATGTGTGTTTAGTTAGTTTTTTATATTCAGCTGGCAGCCCACAGTGCCCTGTGTTCTGAGACAACAAATATGCTATGTTTTTGTCTACAGTTATTGCAACCCTCTTTTTAAAGAAAAGCCCCTAAATAGCGCATAGTGCTCCAGGGTGAAAAAAAAGTTTGTGGAAATCCTCCTTGACCTTTGTCAAAATGCTTTAAGGTAAGCCTTTAAAAGCTTTTAAATGTTATTGTCCCAGAGATACCAACTAGTGCTTGATTAAATATTCTGTTTAAATTCCCCTGTGTTATCATGAATGGACCCCTAGTCCTTATCACCTCATGCCAGTCCCCTCTATAAATATTTACCCCAGAAAGTTGTGCTTGCAGAAGAATACCAATTCTATGTCAGCAGACCTCTACGCCGAGGGGAAGAAGTGTGTGGCATGCCGCTGAGCATTGAATTAACAGTGAGTAAATTAATACAGCATCTGTTCTTCCTCTCGTTCACTTGGCTTTAATATGTTTATATTCAGTCAGTATATGTGTTCCAACTGCACTCCCATCTGTGCTGATACATGCTGATGTATGTTAATGTTGAGGTTTTTTCTGGGCAGCAGCCATCAGCGTGTCTGAACTACACCACATTTGGGAGCATTTTACAATGCATTTATTTGACAAAAATACTGTCGAGAAAGGCTGTTGTCTTTAAGGCTGCAGACTCATGACTTATTTGCTTTTCATCTAAAAGAAAAAAACAAGCCAAAACAGCAAACTGTCACATATTGGATATGAATGTCTGACTTTATTTCCTTGCAGCTGAGTGAGCAAAAATAAATGGGGTACATCTGTATTATATGCAGATTTGGCTTTATTCTAGTGAAATTATGCTAAATAACATCTATAGTCAATAGTCAAAGCAACAGTGGTATTTCTAAGATACTTCAGAGATACACTTAAATATAAATTCCTCATTTAGGTCAAGCTCCAAATTCAAGCCTACTCATGCCAGCTTGTCCATCCATGTATTCCGAATAGGCCAAAAAAGGTAGGCCTGGATTTTAAAAGGTTTATAACAGCTGCATTTTTCAAACTCAACACCTGTAGTTTGTAACATAGGCTTTTTTGTTGTTTTTGTTATTCCAAGCAGAGATAACTGTGAAGATCTCACCATGACACCAACTGATGTATTTTTGTCATTAGCCAGACAACATGCTCAACCAACAATTTGGACTCTGTCAAAGTAATAATGTGGCCTCAGTTTCTTGTACCATTTGCTGCATCTTGTAATGCAATATTTTGTCATATTTGTACTCCATAAATGACAAGTTGGCTACAGATATAGAGTTTGATTTGTCAAGTCACTCTGAAGCTCTTCTCCTGGAGCCCTAATTAATTTCAGTTTTGCAGAAAACTGCTGGAAGTAGCTTCACTATCCCAGTTATCCTTTACACTATGATGCATGATTATGTAGGACACCAACTGTGAACAGAATATTTCAGATTTCAGCAGCGTCCTGTGGGGTATCAATTTCAGGTTTGATGATATTCTTTTACAGAAACCTGATCTTCATTTGCTGTAAATGTTGTGTTATTTATCATTTTATTAATGATTTTCTTCTAGCGTATACCATAAAAATGTGTATAATATGTTTTGGGGAATAAAAATAAAGTTCTGTAACAACGATAGGCTTGTTTTGTTCTTTAAGCATTTAACATGTTTGTATGTTTAAACATTTTTCTAAAAAATCTGTTTGCTGCTGTATATTATTTTAGAGAGAGAAAAACACAACCTTGTGAGATGAAAAAAAAGAAGAAAAAATCATCCACCAAATTAAACAGCAACAGCACCTCAAACATGTTATTGCCAACTCTGATTTCACGACATGGAGTTACACTTCTTTGCTGCTCCATATAAGTTATTGAGCCAGCTGTCAACAGTATCAGAGGGAGATGACTCACGAGTGCATGTGGGTGTGCGCTTCGTTAAACCACAAAGAGCCGCTTTCACGGTTTGAAATACACTGTGGTCCCTTTCAAGGTCACAGTCTTTTGGAATCTTTTTTGAGGGGGGGTTTCACCAAAATGCAAATAACTCTTACTTTCATAGCAACCTTTTTTTTTTTTTTTAAGTAAGCATATCATCAACCTGTCATTAAATCTAAAGCCCGTTTCGCTTGGACTTGAAAGAGCTGATATAAACTCCTAATAGCACTGTAACTAATCTCACATGGACAGCAATAATTCATGAAATGCAGCCAGATACTACTGTGCTTTTGTATTAACAAACAGGCAATATTTTGTTTTTCAGAACCTCAAAAAAATATGCATAAATGTATATGTTTGGCATGTTTTGAACAAGTCTAATTAATAATAGTCCCTCAGGCAGAGGAGGCTGTGAGATAAGGAAACCATGTCCATAGAAAACAATAATTACCCAAATCCATTCATGTTCCTTTAGATATCTGTCCATATTTATGCTCAAAACCAAGCACAAATTTAGGATTGAATGCATGGGGAACACATTAAATGCACATCATGATGGCCTCTCCCCTACTCCTGCAGAACTTGTACTGAGGTTAATTAGGATTAGCAGGAAGTTCTTCTTCACCCGTCTCCAGCATCTTTAAAAACCCTCTGAAACCAAGTTCAAAAGCACAGATCTTCACAATGGAGAGGCTGAAAGGAAACCTTAATCAGTGTGACAGTTCCAGAGTTTTTATCAGTCCTGCCCCGCCTCTATGTGATTTAGTTACTGTTCCAATGCTGTCAGCCCAAGCGCCATCTATCAGCCCTGTGTCGATTAACAGAGTCGGCTGGGAGCTCCACACCACAGCGATTGCCTCCACCCAGTCCTTGTTTTCCCTCAGACACTTCTATTTAGATTTTGTCAAGATACACTCATCACATTATTAGTATTGTTTCAGAGTGATGGACATGGAGGTTCTGTTCATTTTATGTGGCTTCGCAGTCCTGATGTTAATACTCCCAACTCACCTCCTCAACAGATAAGAAAAAGGATGTGTTTCATGTACAAAGGGACTTGGAGGTTTCGATTATTGCAGGCCATATAACAAAGACAGGTTTTGTTTTTTAAGCTATTACTGGGATTTGAACTGAGAAACCAAGTGGATCAGTGCAGACAACACCACCTGCTCCAAGATTTTCCCATTAGTGACATTTTCACTTGTTTACTGTTTGACTCATTTTACTCTGATACTGATTAAGCTCTGGATACAAGAAATGACTTCATGTCATGGTGATTGAAAGTACAGTACAGAAATAAACAACAGAGTTCAACTGTGGGCAATCATCAACAAAATGATTGTAATTTAGCCTCTTACCACCCACTGTTCTGCCTGAGGGATGCTAGCACATTTAGAGTCTTCACTGACTGGCAATAATGAGAAACTGTACAAACATGTAATCTATGTAAAGATAGTTTGGACTCTTAACATTTTCACTATTCATGAGTGACCTGTCAAAGCAATCCAGACACATTGCACAGTGGAGCTTAGATCCAAAACTTAAAGTGGTATTGTTTGTGAAAATATTAAAGGTAGAGGGGTTTTTTCAGTGCGTTTTTTCTGATGTGTGGGTGAAAGCAGTGAGACTGAACCAAAACAGTAAATTTACATGACGTAAAAAAAGAGTTGTGCAATTCTGTGTGAATTTTTCACTTTGTATGACCCAATGACAAGAAGATGGGTAAAACATTTCCACTTTCTTCCACTGTGCAAAAATGAAGCCAAATATTCCTGACATGGGAGCTGTCATCTTGCCCTACTGAAGATACTTGAAGCCAGCTCAAAACTGAACTGTTTTACTCCTGTTTACACATTCCTTTTATTGTCATTTCATTTTATGATAAAACTAATGCTGACTTTAGCTTCAGAGCGTTTATCTGTAATTTTAAAATAGTCTTACAGTCCAACAATGCAATGTATTAAACAGCAGGAGGGTCTGTTGTGTGATGTGGTTCTTTTGACATTGCCTCCATCTCCATTTGACCCGGGCCATTTTATTCTCAGTGGTTAAAGATTTACATTGCTGTGGTGGACTTTCCTCTTCAATTGGTGCACAACTTCTCAAACAAAATCAGTCTCTCACCGGACATTCAACTGTTCCTGAATAAGCCGGTTTAGGCTGTAGAAAAGGGGATCAGAGAGGGTTGCCAGTTTCAAGCAGCTCTCAGGTCTTCTGCTCTTTGAAGAAGAGCAAGTCTATTCAACGCTTAGCCAATATACCATTTAACACCATTTCCCGTTATCATCTCTGTACCTCCCCAAAATTCAATTTAACAAATTCTGTGCTAATCCTCAGTGTGGATGTAATCCCTGAAAAAGTTGCAACAATAATTGAGCCCATCCAATTGCCTAATCCAAGAATTACATTTGGAATAGAGAAAATAGATAACTGAATATCTAGTGTGTGTATTCCTCTGTCTTGCTTATGACTTTCATCATTCAGTTGGTGAAGGAAGTTATTTAAACTGCTCCATCATAAAACATTTATCATAACCGAACAACTCCTTCCGATGTAATATTGTAAAACATATTAAAACTAGTAATTGTAAGGAAGTGGCTCCATATTTGTTATAGCAACAAGGTTGAAAGGCTCGTTCAGACACTTCCGTCAGAAAATTGAAACCAGCGCAGCAGGTGCATGGGTAATTGAATACTGTGTATGAAGGAACAGAGATGAGCACAGGAAGTGTGTAGATATGCCTCAACAAAAGGTTCCCGAGCCATCTGGAGTCTTTTGAAAAAACTCATGCTGTGGCGGAGGAGGAGGAGGGGACTCTGCACTAGGTGATGGATTTTCAGAATTGGTATATAAAGATTCTCCTGTGAGGAACAACGACAGTAAGGGAAAAAACACTTTAGGGAAGAGCATCATGAGCTTGACATTTTGACAAGCACATAATCATTAAAACTAAATTATTCAATATTTAAATTAGCCACACAGATGATGCAAATCCTCTGTGCCAAGTCCATTCTATATATTTGCTCTTTACAATGTTGGTTGTACGATGTTTAAAGCACCGTGCTAAGACACACAAAACATGTACTTATAAGTCCAGTGTGTGAGATTTAGTGGCATCTAGTGGCGAGATTGCAGAATGCAAGAGCTGAATGTCCTTTGGCTCAACCTACTCTCCTAAGTGTACCGGAAGGCCAGCGATGACCGCAAACTTAGCAAAAATCAACACAAGAAAGAAACACGAGAGTCAAACATCGAGGACTCAGTAAATATAGAGTGCTCATTCAAAGGTGATGGAAACACAACAATTCTTAATTTCAGATAGTTGCACAATAAAAATAACTTATTATTAATATTTTATTCCATGTCTGCCATGTTATACAAACAATTTCCTCTAAATCCTACACACTGCACTTGCACCTAACAGATTTTTACTAACAGGAAATGATACTTGCACTGTAGACATTGATTACACTGCAACACGTTATGGTTTTACATAAGTTCACCTGCTTGACTATTACTTGGATTTAGACACTTGACAAAGAAACATTTGTAATTGTCCCAACATAAAACCATGTACCATTTTTATACTACCAGCTCACTATACAGGTTAATAAATAACTTACAGAGATGCTGGGGGGCAGATTTTGTTATTTTTGGACAAAGGAGGAAGGAGAGGAGAAAGAACTGCGTGGCCCCTTTTAAGTCACTATGCTAAGCTAAGCTAAAGTATTGTAGTGTTAGCATTACGACATTCACAGAAATTGCAAAGTTTAGGTCACACTAAAAGAGCTGCAGTAGAGTATTGCCTGTTCTGTTTTGACTTCAAGTGAGCAAAGGTTATTCAAGCAATACACCCACAAAACAGGTCTATCTGCCCCCCCTAAGCTGCACTAGCACACACCTGCTGTGAGAAAAACACAATGTCCAGGCTTCTTAAAGTTTCCCACTTTCTTGTTATCTGTGTATAATGTGTTGGGAGTCTGTAACCCAGCTGTATACATAGAGGTTAAGGGGCAGGAGGAGGGAATTTATTATCCTTGAGCGGCTACGGGCTTTGGCAAGAGAGAGAGAGACCTTCAGATAGGGCATACGTGCTTCCTCCTAACCTCCGCCAGCCTCCAGTATCTCCTCAACCAGCTCATGATGAATAGGCCCGATCAGCGGGCGTGCTGATTGGTGAAGCAAGTAGCATCAAGGCACCCGCAAAGATGAAGAGGAGGTAAGAAGTGTCTCTTTTAGAACAGACTGAATCTATTAGGCTTGTAGTATATTCTGACAGTGCTGAAGAAGAGGCGCTACAGTATATATCAGTGCCAAAAAGGACAATGCAATGTTTGTGAGAAGTTGATTCTCTTATGCAACCTCATAAGTAGTATTAACATTAGACTATACAACGAGCCAGTATCTCATTATTGTCTCTCACAAAGGCAGTGGCACACTCACTGTGTAACTTCAAGGATCATATTCACTGTAACTCAGCCATTACTTGGCTGTAGGCCCACAATTTACATGCCTCGACAGTCTTCTTCATCTACCACGCCATCTATATTTTATGCCGCTGTTTCTTTTAGCTTTTATCTGTCTACTGCAATGTCTTCCTCTGCTTAACAATACACAGTGTGATGACTAGTAAGAAACACTGCTGTTGTTGGATTTTGGGAGGTAAAAAGTACAATACAAATTTGAGAAACTGAATGTGACTCAGAGGCTGTGAACAAGAAGAGCATGGTAATAGAATAAGCACAGTAATAACACAGAAAGAGTGTTTAAACCGAGTATGGACACTGAAAAACTCTGCATGATCAAAAGTTTGTTTAATTTCTTAAAGATGCAAAACTTAAAGAAGTTGAGAAGTTGGAGCCATAAAGGTTTTGAAAACTCTGTTAATTGTTCTGTGTAAATTAAAAGGATTTTTTTTTAGCTTTCATTTCTTGCTTTCTTATTTCGAATTAAATGAGAAGACTGCTATCGTTTTTATCTGATAATTGAGCTATTAGATGGTTTAACATGTGGGAGGAAAACAGCAAGCATACATAAAAGGTTTTTCAATGGATTAAATGAAGTTAGTTATATTATGTTCAATTAGTAAATTCAACCTCGTCTTTTATTAGCTGCATATTCAATAGACAGTTGAAAGTGACAGTGGTGTCATTCTTCCCTCTTAAATCTATACAAGAACAATAACAGATTTTTCAAAACTACGATCAATATAAGGTGGGTCAGGTTTGTACTGTAAGAGGATTAACATCATTTCGTCTTATGTGGCGTACAGGTTTGAGAACTAAAGAGCCAATGACCATTTCAAAGTCTTTTTAATACTCATTTCATACTTCAAATAACTTTTGTTTATACTCTAATGAGTATTAAATGTACTCCATCAAGTAAAAAATAAGATTTTAGCAGGACAGATATTTGACTATCCTGCTGTTCAACATGCACCTCACTGACTCTGTACCTTTATTAGTTATAATATGTCTACATTGCATGAACAGGGAGGGAGGACAGGTATTACTTTTTCCATTTTGATTCATTTCTAATTTCCAGTCTGATAATGCTTTGTTCAGTTCCTCATATGATTGCATCCCTCATAAAACAGTGATTTTCCCAAAGCTTTTCACCACGCAATAACAAAAGCCAGAGACCATATGAAAATGACACAATAACAAAGGATGTGGGAACAAAATACCTGGCAGCACAGAAGAGGTACACCCCCCCCACCCCCAAAAAAGAGATGGAAAAATAAGTTGGCTGTGTGTCACCTGGAAAAAAGAGATGGTGGTTTAATAACTCTGAACAAAGCCGTTCCCTCCAGCAAGTCAAACCTTTAATTACAAAACACGATAGGAGACCAAGGCCACCCAATATTACCTCAGCAACCTTGATACAAATCATACAAAGCAAATGAAGCGTTTAAAAGGGAATGGAGAGGAGCGATAGCTGTGCAGCTAAACCCATACAGAGAAGAACCAAGACGACGGGAGAGGAAACGAGTGACGCCGGGAGGAGAGGACGGTGAGCTGCTCCAGGAACAGACTTATGAAAATTGATGGAGTCTGAGGAAGCAATTGATAGTTGGAGGACAGGAAGCAGGCTGTAAGGCAATTATCACTATCTCTGCCATTTGATTTAAGAGTGTCTGAGTGTGTAATAATGTGAATTAATCACATCCAAGGTAGATACATCAGGAGCCTATTTCTGCCTTTAAATTTCAATTATTCTTCTCCATCACCAGAAAATGTACTTTAAAGCTCTTCTAATTAGTGCAGCATATGAATTTCCACTCACTCAAGGTATAAATGATCATATGTGCTTGAGTGTGTGAGTGTGTGTGTGTTTGTGTGTGTGTGTGTGTGTGTATGTAGGAAAAAGAGAGAAGGCTTAGCTTGATGAGACAGTTACCTTTTATGAATTCACAGAGTACAAGCCAGCTCAATCATAATAAGCAAAGCTCCTAACAGATATCAACAAAAGGCACGATGCTATGGAAGCCCACACAAACTTCCACATATATAATGTAGGAACAACCCAAAAAAAAAAACACGGGCAAACAAAAACAAGTCTTAACACCCACCCCACTCTACATCCATACATATGAAGAACAAGCACATACGTATCTGCATTCATATACAATATGTGCCACCCACAAGGCTGCAGGGTGAGCAAAACGCGATTCCAACTGTTGTTCCCAGAGGAACAGCATGAATAAAATGAGCTTTGATTATGGGATATTACTCTTAGTCTATTAAATAAATGTTTAAAGCAATAATTAGCTTTTGTCCATTTCCACTGACAGTTGAATTCAATAAAAGAAATAATATACAGTATGTTGTTTAGATATCCAGGCTGCAGATGGCTCATAATGAATACTCTGATAGATTACAACAGCAGAGCAACAATACTAATATAATGTATTAATAAAACAAACTGTCTAGTTTGACCTGTAAGTTCATGTTCAAGTTGAAAACTCTGATAAATCAATAATACATTACATACATTTTGGGAAGATATGCAGATCATTTGTGCCCCCTAATGGAAGGATTAATTCTTGAAAACATTATGTTTTGTGCTGTGACATAAACTCTTTCAGAGTTATGGAGTTTTTTCTGTCTAGAAGACATAAAAAACTACGCCTCTTTTTTTCTTGGCTACATACCAGTTACAGCTCTTTGTCCAGGCGGAAAATAATTGTCTGCTTATCTTTATGTGACTCGTGTATACTGTACAGAAGAGAGAAGCCATCTGCTCTGCATTTTTTCCTTTGTGACCCAAGGCAGTGGGACCAACATAATGGTGCATTTAATAACTCCTAGCAATAAACATGCCAACATTGTCACAGTGGTTTTCCTCATCTCTACCTTTGAAATATAAGCCATCTGATTGAAGTTATATTTGCTTTTCTACTGTACTGCTATGACTAATTCAAACTCATGGTCATGAATAAGTTTTGTTGATTTTTTTGTATTTAAAATCATTTCACCTCCAGATTGACAGAATGTTACAATCTGTGTATGTTCAGCAGCCAACATTAGGAGGCTATGATTTTGTCATAAGTGTTTCAATATAATATCCTTAATAATTAACTGCTCCTTAATTATTAAGGATTTTTGATAAACAGCACTGTCACAGTAAGTTCGCCCAGCAAAAGCAAGACTTGACAAACACCTTTTAAATATAATACATTTCAACCTCAGAGTGAGTTCATCCTGATATGAGTCAACCCTCCTAATATGCTGTAGATTTTACCTTCGCTGACAAACTGTTATGTGTCCAACCAAACAACAAGGCTGCCCTCTGGTGGTGCTGGAATAATGGCCAGTGACTTCACAGCAATATCTGAGAAACACATTTTACAACAGACCTGTCTTTTGTTTATCAATTTAAAAAGCTCACAACCTGTTTTTTATTTAATTTAACCTTTTTACAATAAAATACCCTTTTCATTTAACTCTTGTATTTACAGACTTTCTGTTCAGAATCACTGGCTGCAAACCTGTTTCTCTTGTTATGTATTTCGCATTATATGAAAGATATGACGAAGAACTACATAAGGCAGAGGTCTGACCTATTCTATTGAATTTAGTGATTTTCATAGTCTACATGTTAATGATTTTTGCTAGTTTTGTTTGTTTGCTCGTTTTTAAACTGGTATTGTATCTCTTAAAAAAATAACTTAATTTCAAAAACTCTATCTTTTAATCTTTTAATAGCAATTACCTGTATTATCTATATGTTTGAGACCTTAAAAAATATAAAATCAGGTCTTGACATTGAACTTGCAATCACTCTGGAGAAATTTTAAAGGTCAAACCAAGTAAATTCAAGCAGATAGGTTCCAGAGTGAAATGCTACTTACTCAACTCTTATAAATGCCACTGGTTAAATTTAACAAATAGCTCTCAGATACTTGCGACATTAAAATGATGGCCTTTCTTTGCCTCCATACAGTCCCTCACCGATGACAGATAAACAGGAGAAGCTGAAGTTACTGTTAACACTTTATTTTCTTAAATATCACAGAATATTAGTACAGTCAGCCACACACATCTTCTAGAGGCAGGAGACATTCTGGTCCCTCTCACCCTGCTTTCATGAAAAGATAAAGGGAACCTTTGGGTGGCATCAGAGGCTACGTTCACACACAAAGTCACCTAAAAGTGCTCTCCATATTCCAGTTATGATTTAAGTCAAGTTCATTGGTAGCAATTTTAATAATCAGTGACAGAGTATCCATGTTGTGACAAAGAGTCACTTTCCAAGTGCTCTCTCCCTGTTTGAACAAAGCTGGGTTACGTCTACCACATGGAAAAGATTTATTTCAAGCCACCAGGAAGAGGACCAGGTTTGGAGCCATTTTCTACATAGTGGCTAAACCATGTAATTACACCTCAGGCAGCGCAGTGGGCCTTGAAAAGACATTTTTTACCATAAGCTTACATTCTGGAGGAAGCCACTATAAAATAATGAATTTCTTTCCTTTTTCTTTAGCAAAACTGTCACAAAATGACTTATTTTCAAGTCAGAATTTGATTCATACATTCTAAAAACATTTGGAAAGTTTAGCAAGAGCTGCAAGATTAAATCATTTTTTTATCCCCATTCAAGTTAGCAGAGGTCTAAATCGTAAGTTGGCTCAGCTCAGCTGCTGGAAGCCTCCAGTATGAAGGCTCTCCTGGCCCTTTTATCACATGGAAGTCAAAGTTTTTTGGCTTAATGCACCAATAAGCAACTTTCATAGGAATGAACAGGGTCCCACTTCTAACAGTTCTCCTCAATGCATCCATGTATAATCCCAGTGGTATTAGTTTTGGTCCTTTTGATGGTCAGGACAATAACCTCATATCACAGGCAGGCCTGGTGAGAGGCTTATGGGCTCCATTTGCCAAATGGATATCATTAGCCTCTGATTAAGCCTTTTGTTAGACTAAATGTACAAAATTAGTCTTGTGCATAAGAGCCTCAGTCTCGTTGCTATACAATTTAAAACCATGCACAACAAGGAACGTGTCTGCAGGTTTCTCAGACATGAAGTACAGGTTTAACCAAGTTATTCAGAATCATGACATTTCTAAGTTTCACAAAACCAGAATAACCACTTTAACAGCAGATACCTCCATGCATGTAAACATAGCCAGTGTTGTCAGCTACAGTATATACAGTGTTGATTCAGGCAGTGCATGATGAGACCAGGTCAGTAATGCCAAAGTCAACAGTTAGAAGGTTCACATCAGGGCTCAAATCTCACCAGTGACGTGTCTGCAGTCAGGTCAGGACATCATTTTAAACAAACTCGTCACTTCAGACATCGTGTCTCTGACCTCATCTTTGAGTAGTACCATCACTGAAGCAATTACAGATTCATTGGCACATTAAACATCATTATGAAAAGAGGGATATAATGAATTCTGACATTTAAGATTTTGTGAGATCAAAATCTATGCAACATTATCAGTGAGCCATATCTGTGTGTTTGTCTTTTTTGTAACAAAAGTCATTAGACAAAAGAGAATAAACAAAGGAGCTCTTAAGTGTAACAGTGCAGCAGTGTGCAATGATGTATTCATGGCCATTAAAGTCTGATAGGCAGGAGGACACTCAACACAATACACACTCTGAAAGGATGCTGCAAAATAGGAATGTGCTGTATTCCACCAGAAAAGAAGATGCATTCACTTATGAGCACTATTTGGTGAAGAGAAAATGGGATGCAAATGACTTTCTAGAGAAATACAGCTTATTTACAGGGTAAGAAAGGAGTGCAAAGCTAAGCTTTCATAGACATTCACACACTTAATATCCACAGTATATACCAAAAGACATGCGTAGAGGCACATACATATTCATCATACAAAAACAAAAACATACCAAAAGCAGAACACCAGCCAGACAAGGTTTTTTGTGACTTGAATCTGATCAACTGGCAATGCAAACAATGCACGTAAAAGCACTGACATCATGGGAAGTGAAAAAGGCAAAAGCTGAAGTTCCAGCCCTTTAAATAGAAAACAAAAAACATTGTCACAACAGCAGAGCAACATCAGTAATCTTCCATTTATCTCTTGACCAATACAGAGTGCCAGCCTCATTTTTAACATGATTCAACAGAATGAAATCACCAAAAGAAAGAAAATCTTGTTCGCTTTAAAAAGGAGGTTCAATATTTGGTTTTCAAATTAGCCATTTACTCTGAACTTCCACAGAATGTGTTCAAAGATTTGGTTAGCACAGTGTTTGTGCCTTCATCAGTTGGAAAAAGAAAATCACTGCTTTCATGCTTTTCAAGAGAATCACTAGGAATTAAAACATCAAGTGTCACAAATTAATGTCAAAACCACCAATTTAAAACTGGCTTGGAATCAGTATCTGACTGCAATATACAAAATGTTATGGGAGAGTTAGTTGTAAAAACAAATGCTCATATGGTTTAAAATGCTACGACATGATTAAGACAAGCAGGTTATTAGCTTGTCTCTGAATTTTTCTGCACATGGGGACAGGAAGTGTATTTTTGTACAGTGAAAAAAACACATTTGTTCATATTCTGACAAAAATCAAGCCTTGTAGACTAATGACAGGGCAGAGTTAAGATTTATAGACTCACTCCCAGTGTTTGTATACTACCTGTACTGCCACAGAACAATTATAAGATTCTTTTTTTTTCCTCATTACAAAAGTCACAAATCACTTTTTGTGTAAGCCCACTGTAGTTTGGCATATCACACAAAGAAGAAATCATAAGTCACTGTCACAGAATAATAATATTCATATACAAAAACAAAAAAACAATTCAATTACTTTAATTAAAAGGGTGACTCAATGTGTGTTTTTTTTCCCAGGTTTTCCAAATGAAAACTTTCTCTCACTCATTGGCAAAGAGTAGTGACGGAGGTTGTGGTGCTCACCTCTCCTCCCTCAGGCCAGGGGTTTATATGTAGCAATGAAAGAGCATCAATACATGAGACTTATGCCAAGTCATGTAAGAAAATGTTTTAAGTGGGACTCAGGAAAAGCATTTTGATGCTAAAAAATATATTTTTAGACCAAAATTTGATTGTTTTGTTTTGAATACATAAGGAACTCTACTCTAATGATAAGCTACAGAATGATATCAAAACCTTAAAAAAAAGAAACACAGGAAATGATGGGCACGCCCTTTAAATGTCACCACAGAGTGAAATAAATTAGTCTAAGCATTTTTGTAACTTGTTTGAAATATTACTCCTCCTTCTCTTGTACAGAGGCACGTACACGCTGCCGCACGTAGAAAGCGGTGAGGGCGCTGCAGCAGGCAGTGAAGATGAAGAGTGCAACGGCATCATGTGCAAGGTCGCCATGGAGACGCTCGTAGAGGGGACGGCGCTCCGTGAAGTCTGTCCTCAGCGCTTCGACCTGCATCAGGGTGCACACCACCACAAACACGTGAAAGACTTGGTGGCCCTGTCCGATGAAGTCACACTTCCCAGGGAACAAACTCTCTGGGTGAGGGCAGCAGAAGAAATAGGCGCTGATTATGAAAAAGACGACGTGGTAGAAATGGTATGTTACCACTGGGTCGGAGCAGCCCTCCTGGTAGCAGCTGTAGATACGGTGAGCCACAGGGCTTATGTCTAAACAGTAAGCCAAGGCTGAGGGCACGACTTGAAAGAGCTTGTTGGCTAATTTGGGCATGTCAGGACTCGCATATTTGCCATAGCAGCAGCCAAAGCACGTCAGCCAGGCGAGGAATGCTGCGGCAGGTAAAAAGAGCCCTTGCACTCTTGTGTGCCATTCCTCCTCTATGGCGTAGTAATAGTGCGCCAAGGCGCTGCCATACTGGTAGACAGAGACCCCTACGTAGTCGAGGAAGTAGAAGGTGTAGTAAGACAGCTCTGACTTGGCAGAGAGCAGATGAGCGAGAGCGCTGAAGGAGAGGTAGGTGAAGGCTGCCAGGAGGACAATGAAAAGGGGCTGAGCGTGAGGGTCTCGCAAAAAATCTACAGTTTCTGAGATCTCTTGCCACTTCACCAAGATGATGAAGGCTGCCAGCAGATGGGTCCACACATTGAGGGTCTCGTTGTGCCTTTGGAAGAGGGTGAGGAAGTAGTAGCGCCAGCTTTGGTCCGTCTGTCTGTAGCCAGTAAGGATGTGACGCTCCTGGAAAACCCGGGGAACATCAGACACCTTGACGGTGCAAGGCAGCGTGGGGAAGGCCGACTCCAGAAGCTGAGGGATCTGACGCAGCTGCTGCGCATTGATGAACAGGCGACCGATCTGCTCCATCACCACCGTCGCCATGGCAAGCTAGTGGGGTGAAAAGAGTAAAATGAAAAGACAGTTAGTAGATGTCTGTCTTCTTTCAAGCCACTGTCCACCCCAGGTCTGTTTGTGTGCACACATGTGCATAAATACATATGTAGATTTCACTCTGTGTGTGTGTGTTTCTGCAATACAACAACTATCATGCAACAAAGAAATAGTGCCTCAATTATTTGGTTTTATTAACTGAATAATTTCAACAGTACTTTTGAAAACTGTGAATAAAATAAATGAATAAATAAATAAATACAATTTTAAAAAATGCTTGTAAATTTAATGTTTCTTTCTCATATATATATTGTGGAAAAAATGATTAATCCAAAAGTAATCAACAGATTAACTGATTGTAAAAATAATCAATAGTGACAACCCTGAATTAAGGTAAACAGAAACATCTGGCCGATTAACAAACAAATAACACATGAGTTATTTTTATCACCATTCTATCTTATAGATGCAAATGTGTATTGTTTTGGCCACTTATTATTATGGCAAGCATAACAATCCCAAACAGTTACCCCATCAAGCAGGCATGGCATAAGTAGCATCCACTGAGAGCCGTGTTTGACTAATCTAACATTAATAATAACTGTCTTTGAAGCTCTGTTGTGGTCTCCACCACCTCCTCAGAAAGCTGCCTGACTCTTTAGCTGCTAAAAGCTCCACTATGTTTACAGGCTCAGCTAGTCATTAACTTTGTCTGTCTGCTGTTTGATGCCAAGCAGGAAGTAAACAGTGGCTTAAATTCTGATAACAGCTGCCTACTGCAGCTCAAATCAGGAGTTATGGGCCAGAAAATCAAACCACAAATCTTAGACTAAAATAGACTACAGGTCTCCATGGAGATGAATTGCAGTGTTGTGTGATAATCCTGTGTGATGGACACTAAAGAGCAGCCTCGTCCACATACACATTGATCATTTCGTCCACTGTTAGTAACAGTGATATTGCTAAATGTTTTTAGGTGTTTGCATGTGAGATTCCCTGATGATTTTAAAATTATTCATGCATCTTGGACCATTCTCTGTTTGACTATTCTGTTTGATCTGAGAGTAACTATCTGTTGTCTGTGGTTTTGCTGCTTTTTTTTCCAGCTGACCACATGATTGGAGTCTCCAAGTGTCTTCTCGAGCCTTTAATCTGCTCTACAACATGATGAATTAGTTTTAAGGCTGTTGAAAACTGTAAGACCTCAAGCGCAATGAAGCTGTCCTTATGGTCATATATTCAGCCAATGAGCAGCTCAGTTCTCAGTTCTCTGTACTAGTGATAACAAAGGGGAAATTAATTTCTAAAAATTGTTGCATGAAACCGAAACTGGATGGACGAGACACCTGTTAGATAATTTTGTACTCAATAGTTTCTATTTTCCGATAGGTGAAAGTTGTGTGTTAACAGAACTTCCGCTCTCTTTTGAAATAAAAACTATTTTTGAAATCCTACTTACCATTTCTCAAATAAAGAAGCTGTAGAAAATCCTATTTCTGTACAGCCAGACAATTTTAAGATAAAAGATACCAAAATATAAATAGTAGATTGATTTTTGCTTCCAGGATGCAAAATTATTACAGCACAGAAAAAAAAACGTTTCCTGCTCATAAAATCTAGCTAAACTAACTCTTGGACTGGCCCTTAAATGAATAAACATAGAAACAATATGATGAACAGTGCATAGAATGTATTGCAA
>JAQNCA010000030.1:14611178-14626520 GCA_029783725.1 Acanthurus tractus
CCTGCAGTAACTGCGAGTGAGGATTGGAGGGGATTTCTGCTCTGCAGGAGGGTAAGAGGGCTTTGGGGGAAAATCCTTCCAACCCTGCCGCGGATCTGCCGAGCAAATCAAGGCAGCAGGCGATGCTCCAGCACAATCCTCCCTCAGCCATGTCACTGTTACTGAAGTAACCCCCGGACCCCCTCCTTTAGCAGCACTCTTTCAAAGCCCTGTGAAATCTGTTGGAATAGCCTTCGGTAAAATCCAGATGTGTTTTGTCTTTCTTGGGGTGCTGTCATTCCGCTGTATACCATGTTCAGCCTTGAGGAATGCTCTCTTCCCCACCGCGTTCATGCTATGAGATGTGTTGGCTTGTTGGGAGCTCTGAGGCGTGCTCCTGCTTTCTGCTTTGGGCCATACTGCAGTATGATCCATACTCTGACATACACAAAAAAAAGTTGGTCTGTATGTGCGTTGACGGAGGCACACATGCATGTGCATTTGTTATTTACCGCATAGTCCCTGTGGGCAAGCTGTGCCCTGACACTGTCAGGTAAGGTCATATAAAGAACACCTCATTTTAGATGCTGTTAATTATGCAGGAGTGTGGTCGACTGCCATCACTTTGGAAGGTCATTTGCTCCTCACCCCATTAAAGGGCACAAAACTCTACAGATTTTGGTGTGTGCGTATGTGCGAGTGTGTGTGTTGTATCGGGATTAAACTCTTTATTTTTGTTGTGGTTTTGCTTTACTACAGATCCTGTGCTGACATCCTGTTTGAGGTTTAAACTACCTTTAAAACCCTTCAGGTTTTGCAGTTGTCTCTCATTTGATGTCAGTTCACACGGCAAATGAAGGTGTATTTACACAAGATGTTTTTCTGTACACTGCAAAGGTATATCTCTGTATGTTTATTTATATATACATATATATATTTAAAATCCACAACTATTTACGTTTACAATGTTTTTGCTGATGTCTCCATATTGCAGCTCCTAAGCGAGGGCGTCTGTTTCACCTAATTGAAGGTCAATATTTGCATGAGCATTCCTACAAACAACTTTTCCAGCTTGGTTGAGGCAGAACACAGGCTACCAGTGTACTTCAATAAGAAAATAAAGTGCTTGTCATATTCTAGTTTAGCATTGCCAGTTCTATCAGACAACAAGACTGTACATTTGTACTGTGCCAAAGCAGTGGAGAGCTCGTTCATAGCCTGCTATTCTTCTGCAAGAGACTAGAATAAAAATCTTCCTGAGTATTTGATTTTGTACAACAGAATCATTAAGTGTATCCTTTAACTTTGTAAAGCACAGCGGCTCCCTGCTGAATTCTATGGGGGAATTATTCTGAGAAAAAAAACATTTTCCATGTGGCTAATTAAATCAGAAAATGTGGGAATATCTCAGTTTGATAACACATTTCTTACAGGGACATGAGTGGAAAAACAGCAGCGTGACTGAGAGAAATTAGATACAGGAAACAGAATCTCACAGTCAGCCGATACAGCTTATATCAGTGTATGATCACAATTTTTAAATAAGAACAGTGATTTATTTGTAAATCATGAGGTCCCCAAACACAGAGAGAAAAATCTCCACTGCCTGGACACCGCACTTTCTGTTAACACTAAACACAACTTAACAAAATGTGATCAAAAAACAAAGCCATATTCATTTATTTACATTTATTTATCAGAGCATTGATAAGATTCAGTTTAAAGTTGCAGATCAAGGTGTGTAAACAGCTGTATACGGTTTACAGGCATCTCTCTCTCTTTTTCTTTACTGTCACTTCACTTTTCTGCCGTCTCCTGTCTGCCTGTGGACCACTACGAAGGAGGGAAAGTTAAAATAGGGCCCAAAGTTCTGTAAGAACCATTTAAAGCAAGCAGGCTAAAAAGCTTAGTCTCATGCTCTGCTGATAAGTCTTAGTTTATTGATCTTATTCTCTTCGTTTCAGTACTATGGACAGGGCCCACCTATACGTGCACCTGCTAATTGACTGACACTCATTTCACCATTTTAAAGCACAAAGGCCTGCTTGGTTAGCTTAGAGGCTAAGCAAGCAACAGTCATTTTGCCTGTTATTTTACCTTAAATTTCTGCACTGTTGCTGTGTGGGCCTGCTACTGATCTTAGTGTTAGTCTGAAGTCCATGGACCTCTATGACTTACACTAATTGCAGAGGTCCACAAATAAGCTCCCATATTGTACTTCATCCAACACAGAGGTCTTATGTTCATACTGCTCCCTCAAAATGGGCATCTCTATGACGTGGGTTCATTTTTGCGTTTTGCTGTTTGTTTGTTTTTTTCTTTCCTTTCTCTGCCTCTTTCGTAGTTGATAATAATGGAGGTTGCGTTGGCAGTTATAATTGAAAATTTTGACAGCGTTTTGGATGCAAATTCAGGAGGTTTATTGTTCGTGTCAGTCAGGAACGTTGGATGGATTGTAGGAGAAGAATTAGTCAGGAAAATGGAGTAAGATACAAAACTTTGCTTATCCTGTGCAAATAAAAAGACCAGATCCTCTGTTAAAACTGGTCTGGTGCTAATAAGACCTAACAAGATGTTTCACTGACTCTGGGTTCAAGAACAAAACCATATTTAGGTGTCTGGATTAAACTAATAATCCATGATTAGACAGACAGCTCCTGCTGTTGAGTTCATCCACCAACCTCACAGTCACACAAAAGGCATGACAGAAGGTGAATCATCTCAGGCCGGATCAAGCCCCACAATACACTGCAGCTTACTGAGGTAATCTCGTGTCATATTTGTCACACTTTCATGGTGGATTAGCAGTTGAAGAGGAATGAGATGGTCAGTCAGGTGATGGTGCTGCTCAGTGTGAATCACCCTGTGAGTCGCCCTGGAAGCTATGGATGGAAGGTGGAGAAAACAGTTCAATATTGTGGATGTTCTGTCACACAGACTCACACAGTGTACGGGAGAAAATAAACAGATGATGAAAAAGTGTACGTGCCCAAGGGCTGCATATTTATCCTCTGCGGCTGGATGTTCAAGCCAAGGTTTTCATCACCTTGATCCAGATGGGCTGGAGTGTGTGTGAAGCGGAGGCAAGAGGCAAAATGAAGGCAAATAGTTGAGGGTAACGCACAACATTCCTGCACATAAGGTTCATCCATCAATCCATTTTCTATGCTGTACCTGCTTATCCTGAGCCAAGCCATGAGATTTGCAGCGTACTCAAGCATGTACTAGGCTTTAGAGGTACATAACAGTAAAGTTAAATTAAATGGATCATAAATCTGGATGTTAATTAGGATTTATAGCCATAATAAAGACAAAACAATTAACTTTGATGGATATGCTGGCATATGTTTTCCGTAAAAAGACGGAGAAAAACTGCTGGAATCTCTTCCTCAGTCTGAGGTTTTACAGTGGTGTGTATTATGTAATCCTCCTGTACTCCACCTCAAATAGTCAGCAGTCCCAGTGTTTGCACCCAGGTAGTCCCTCACCTCCTTACTTTTTTTTTTTGTTGTTGTTGTTCCTGCTTTGCACCATCAGCACAGCGCTAGAGAGCAACCCCGGCTTAGTCACTGCAGACTTTGATTTTTCATCAACACTCTGCAACTCCAATATGCTTAATGGCACTGCGCTTGTCTTCGAGAGGACTCGCCCCTTGCCCCAGTGTCAGCTGACAGGTTACCAGTTTGCTGTCTAGAGGGGGAGGGAGAAGGACGTTGTGGGAGGGAAGGTACATGGTGCTCTTGGTGCATCTGTGCCTCCAGGGTGAATGCCATATTTCACTCTGACACTTGCGCCCAGAGGAGGACCAGGAGCCGCACCAGCATGAGATAAAGGGTTCATCTCCCTCGACTCCTCTTCATCTCGTTCTCCGGGACTCTCTCTCTCTCTCTCTCTTTCTCTCTTTCTTTGTCTCACTACCGATGTGGTGTGCTGGGAGCTGATTAGGATTCTTTGAGAGTACAGTAGCTGGAGCTGTGGGGCTGGGTTCCCACCAACTGCCCCTGAGTAGGGTGTCCATTACTGTGGGAGTGCCTAAATTACACAGGAGAGGGAGATCAGGAGAAACCCCAGTGAGAGTTTTGGAGAGAGAAGAGGAGGGGGAGGGTGTGGAGTGCAGAAATCAATTTGTCTCTGAGTGAAAAAAAAAGAGGGTTGGACACACAAACACTTTGTTGCAGGGGTAAAAAAATAAAAATAATAAAAAAAGATGCCCTGTGTGCAATTGCATGAGTTCAGAATTGTCGTTATGACAAGCAATGAATCAAGATTGTAAATCTTGACTAAACTTCTTGAGCTAAATTTAATGGGACTTCTCTTTTTTTTTTTTTTTTGTCGGTGTGAAAGCATAATGTTTCTTTGTCAGCGTGTAAGATGGATGGTCTCTCTGGTCTTGTGAGAGCGAGCTGTCCCTGTTGCTAAGCCAGCAACAGTCCTTCTTTCATTGGTCATAGTCGTGTGTTTTGGGTGTGCGTGATTAGTCATGTTACCAGCATTACAGCCGCACAAGTCCGAGGTTGGATGGCAGCTCGATGGCTTCAGATTGACTGCGAGGATGGAAACAGGGCATGTTATTTCCTGGACTTTTTGCTCTGCCATCTCCCTCTTTTGCTCAAGTGCAGCGTTAAAAACTCAGAAGCTGCAGTTTTTTGCTTCGCAGAGAGTATCGGTGTTTCACCCCATCAATCTGTGTAATGCACTGTTTATTGCTTTTCTGTGTAACTACAGTGTTATCGGATTATCCTCAGAGCTGTTTTTCATACTGAACATTGTGTTTCATTGTATTCCGCCTCTCATCGGTCAAGTCTTTAGTACTCCAGTCTGTGTGTCTGCAAACAAACCTGTGTAAAGATTTTTCAAAAGTATTATCCCTCTGAAGCCAGACTAGGCCTTTAATCTGAGGTAGATGTTTATTGATGTATCTTTTTAAGCCGTGCCAGCGGGGTGGCTCTGGATGGTAATGTGGTTCTGTTGGTTTTCCAATACTAAAATCTTTTGAGTGGATCCCATATAAATTCTCTACACATTTTGTGCTTAAAAAAAATAACCCCTACAAACTTAGATCCCTCCTTTGATCCCCTGACTCATCTAGGCAACCATGAGGTTGACTTTCTTATCAAATAAGACAAATCATAAGTTTGTCTGTTACTTTGTCTATGACCAGATACCTGACCCTTAAAACCTCAACTCTACTTTGTGTTTACTTTAATTAGCAAATGTAGCATGGACTAAACTAAACTAACATGATCTTTTTCCACTCATTTTCTGCAAAATCCTACCTTTGCTCCGCCTTTGCTGTGATTCTAACATTTCCATTTAAACTTAACCATATCACCGAGTCGCCGTTTAGCTCACTCGGTAGCGCGCATGTCGCGGCCCATATACATGCGAGGCTCCGTCCTCTTACTGCGTGTCACCCCCTCTCTCTATCTCCCTATTTCAACACTGTCCTATCAAATAAAGGCCAAAAATGCCCAAAAAAATAATCTTTAAAAAAAAAAAAAAACATATCACCAATCATATGCCTCTAATCAAGCAACAAACACTTGCCATTCAGAGGCAGAATAGGGCAGATTTGCATGGAAAGCAGACGGTAAAAAAAATCAAGCCATATCATGGGCTATACATCACTATGTTATGCTAGCATTTTGTGAGTAAGTCAGTGTGCAGTCATTAGCATTTAGCTCAAAGACTTACAATGCCTGACTTCAGCCTCACAGAGGCACTTAAATGGCTCTCAGGATAAAAAGTATTACTTTGGTAATCTGTTTCGTTTCGTAGTTTCTACCATGTAATCTAGTAACATGCTTTCTTTTGTTGCTACTCAACACTTTTTAACATTTTTTTTTCATTAGTCATATTTGTCAATAGGAACCACTGACTTTGACAAAAACTACATGTAGCTTTTACAGTTGACTTGGGTTTTTGTTTTTCACTATTTGAACCCTTAAACTGAGAGACAGTTTATGTTGATGTCTGTGTAAAGGCGAAACCCATCAATCATCGTACAACCTACGTGAAATGACGTCTCTCCCAACCACACGCCTGTTGAGTCCTGCCAGACCACAATGAGCAGAGTGAAAACTGTGGGCTGACTGGAGCGAGTCTGCAGAGACCTGCCAAATGGGATTTTGCTTGTGTTTGTGACACTTTGTGTTTTGGTAGGTGACAGTCCGTGCACGTCAATGTGTGTGTGCATGTGCATGTGCATGTGTATGTGCCTGACCGTAAAATGGAGAGTGTGTTCTCACTGAATGTGAAACAGTCCTGATCCATGCTGCCCTCTCTCTGTGATAACAGACCTCAGCTGTGCGGTTTGCTCTTTGCTGTACCTCTGTCGCTGTTGCACTTTACATGCTGCTTAAGTTTGCACAATGAGGGTCATCCCTGCCAGTTCCCTGATTAGATTTTCTTGGTCTTCAGGTTAGATTTGCAGCTTACTAGATAGCACATCTTATCTTTTGTCTAAAAAAATGTGGGTTCCTCATTGCTATTTAAATTGTCTATAAACACTTTTCTGTTCTTCTTCAGAAATGTATGTTGGTAGCTCAGTGCTTGTGTCTGCTGTAGCCTTTTCATTCCTTGAACTCTATGCTTCATATCTTACTGCAACTGTTCTGCTGTTGTTTTAGTCCCAGTCTCAAGAAAATTGTTGAGATGTTGGTATCTTTGATCGACCTCAATCAGTGTAATTTTTGTACTCGTCAGGGGTTTGTCTCAATCTGCAGTTGCTGACCACAAAAAGTCAGCTGACAAGCTTGTTAACCACACACACCATCCAGGTTTCGCTTACAAGTCAACTTTCTAGGAAGTGAATAAACTTCTGGTGGCTTGTTGAATTTGCAGTGTGAATGTATTGTCAGTGTTGCAGTGAAGAGTCTGCTGATGGTGTTTCGAATAGAAAGGGATTTAAACTTGGAAGAAATCAAGGATCGTGAACCCCCCCCCCCCTTTTTTTCTTTTCAACCCTATCCACATTTGTTTTTTTTACTGGCTTGAAAGAATTTGTTTTCCAACCTCAAATATTATTACTTGTGCAAACATCCGTGTTTTCTCAGTTACTCTTAGTTGGCTGGAACATTCGCAAAGCAAGAAATCATACACTGTGTTTGAACTTGACTGTATGGTACTTTATCAAACTAAGTAACTCTATCAAACAGCATTTTGACAGTGAAAAGGCAATGTTGAAAATATCTTTTGATTAAATGATTAAATGTATTTTATGATAAAAGACAATACATAAAGGCCACGACACATAAAGGTCATGGACTTCATGTACAAGTTTTGAAATAACCATATATGATAACACAACAAAGCTAGTATGCTCATTTCCTCTGTGTTTCTTGATGACGGGGGTTTAAGTGTGGCTACAGCATGAGAGGAACTTTATAGCTCATCGATTCTAAGACACTACATGCACTTTCACAATAACAACACAACAAGAAAAAAAACGACATTAGACAATAAATTCCCAAATGAGTGGCTCCTGCCCAAACATATCTTAGTAGTATGTGGAATAATAACAATAATCTAATAATTAATTTTTTTTAATGCCATTTTCATGCCCACCAGCTTTGAATGTGCTCATTCTATCAGTTTCTCTTCTGAGTAGCATCTTAAAAGCCAGATGAGTATAAAAACGTTTTTCCCTTTTTTAAACTTGCACAAATACAAATTTCATATAAACTTCAACTATATGACAAATTCATATTTTGTGAATTGGAGACTGTATTTCGTATTCTGTTTTGCTCTCTTCAGGCTCAGCTGAATCATCTTGAAAATGCAAGTGTGTCAGAAAATGGTTCTTGGATGCAGAAAAAGTTCTCCTGAATATCTGAATAGTACAAATGCTCACCCACAAAGAAAACTTCGGGTCAGTTCGATGTCATTACAAGGATCATGTTGATGTTACATTTATTGTAGTTGTGTAACAATTAATGTTTAGTCTTTTTCTTGAAGTTCTTGTTTCGCAAAACACGCTTTGTTTTCTGATAGAGTTTTAGGAGAGTAGACTGATTCTTATCTTTTATCTCTTCAAATTAAAAAAAGGAGGCTACAATGAGCAGCAGTGTAGTTTAGCTTAGCATAAAGACTTGATCAGAAATCTGCAAAAAAAAACATTTAGCAAAGAGATGTAATGTATATTTGTGAGCTTTATTCCACTTTGCAGATTTTGTTTGACCGAGCGTGACATTGACAGACTAGCTGGTTTCCAGTCTTTGTGCTATGCTGAAGGACTGCCAACTCTAGCCTTATGATGAATGGAAAAATATGTGAGTGGTATCTTCTTATCATCTAACTCTCTGCCAGACAGGGAATCAATATATTTCCCAACATATCGATCCATTCCTGTAAAAGATGTGGCCTTAAATTAATTTCCTTTTTGGCAATTTTTTTCCCTTAAACTCAGGTTTACAGAAACAAAGAGGTTTTTAAGTAATTTGTTCCTCTTCAATCCCCCCCCCGATACTCTGTCCTGTTGTTGTGTTAAACTTATGTGCTGCACATCCAGCTGTGACTTTCTGCATTTAAACAATTAGATGTGACGAACGGGGCTCCGCGTCATCGACTGGCTCATTAGTTGGAAGAATTTTAACTATTATAAACCAGTAAAATTTAAACAATTCACAGGAACCTTTTAATCTCATTCAGTGATAATGAAATAATAATTAAAAGCTTACTCCTTTGAAAGTAGCTGATAACATTTATAGTTTATAAACAACCAGACTCTGAGATTGTAGTGAGATTAGGTAATTTCAAATTATCTTAACACTTTATATAAGGCATATGTATATATATATATATTTACTTTAGGTCTCTGTTATATTTGGTATTTTGCAGCATGGTCAGAAAGATATAAGCAATTCAGAACAAATAATTGGAGCTATCTCCTCCAAAATGGCCAATTTGCTTCATCATGTGACCACTTGATACCCAGTGTTCAGTCCTGAGGTTTCACTGAGATTGCAGTGTTATGCTGTAACCTGGCATTAGAGAAAGCTCTTACAGTAAACATTCCCAGTGGGGAAACTTTCTCTGAGGTAACATGATGATCCAATGTGTATATATCTGGTGCAGAGAAGCTGCTGGAGCCTGGCTTTGAGCATGTTCAGAGACAGTGCTTCAACCTGTATTGAATGACAAATCAGCCGTATGTAACAGGGCAAGAACCAACAGGAAATCAATGTATCCAGCCACCTATCCTACATCAATACAGTGTCTCACTTTCTCGCCATAAGCCTGCTCGTCTCCTTGTCTTTCCCTGTCTTTTATTCTGTCCCTTTTTTGTCTCTATCCGTATCCTTGCCGTGTCTCTGCAGCATGCTTCTTTGAAAGCCACAGCATCTCTATTTTAAGGATGTCTTTGTTTCGCTGCTTTGTATTCAAATGATCAGGCTCGCAGGCAGGAGGATGCAGCTCTGAAGACGAGCGGGTTGGTGGGAGAGGAGGTGGCGAGTCGGCTTTTGGAGTCAGGTTTCTTCCAACCAGATTGTTACGAGGTGATGACAGCTGGAGGAATACACTGCTAATTCCCCTAACGCGGGTCACATGACCTTAGGGCTCACTCACCTTCTACAGCAATTTTGAACGGTCTGTCAGGGTAGAGAAAAATGTCCATACGTAATTTGTGTGCCGTATATACTACATGCACACAAAGATTTGGTCTCATTCAGAAGAAGTGTAGAATACGGGTTTGTTAGCGTACCCTGGATCCAGACGGTGTGGCTGCGTGTGGCCTTCCCTCGTGGCCAGACTAGACTGCACCTCCCGGCAACAACAAGCACAGCCAGCGACACATTTCTGTCTGTCGGCTAGTGCAAAGTGGGCCAGTTGGTTTGTGGAAGAAGGTGTCCCTTGATTTTAATCCAGGAACAAAATGACTTTTTGTCAGAGTAAACAACTTCTTAGAGTAACTGGATTTCCTTGTTGTGAGAGTTTGGGTAAAGAAATTGGACACCAGTGCGTGTTTGCTTGTCCCTGGCATTTGTTACCAAGCAGCATGCGAGTATTGATACTCATCTTGACACGTTAATCCTTCTTGAACTTGTGTTTGCAGTACAGTAAAGCTCTGTTTCTTTAGCCCGTCATCATTGACAACTGTTCCTGTTAAGATCAGATCTGCACAATGAAAGCAAAAATATACTTTAACATGTTCTATCTAACCAAATCATCAGAGGATCCATCAGTACACATTTATATAACGTGGATGGACACTACATGACTCAAACAAATGATCAACAGGTGCTCTCTCTTGGGGCAGGTGAATATGCCTTCCAGGTTGTCCTGCTTCATGTTTGCGGATGAACGTTAAGATTTCATCAGGCCAAGATGAAGAGTTAGAGTCGAAACAATGGAAATTTAAATATTATTTCCTTATTAAAAATAATATCCCTTTTTTTTCTGTAGATATCTGCACCTAACCTATTTTATTTTGAGCAAGATTTTATGTTTGTAGAACTTAATTTTAATTGTTGGAAAAATCCTAAGCTTTATAAATAACTACAAAATGTTGACAGTTCTTTAACGGATTTAATCCTTCAGTAACTCATGAGTTTTATCCTGGAGTTTAATTTTATTGCCCAGTTGTCAAAACAAAAAGGGGTTAGCATTGAATACAGTAAATTTGTAGGTTTCGTATGGGTCATAATAACATTTGTTAAATAAGAATGAATGTGATGAAGTTCAGAGTACATGTATATAAAATGACTTTGTCGCTAGGAGGAGGAGGCGGTGGAAGCACGAGTGCTACGCAAGCCAGCTGCCAAGCAGCTCCAGACCTGTTTCCATTTCATCTAACATACCCAGTTATTTTTAACAACGTTAGGACAGTTTTCTGTCAATATGGGATCTTTCCTTAAACCCAAACAAGAGGTTTTTGATCCAAACCCAGCCAGACCTGAAACCAGAATGTTGTCAAAATACAAAACATGTATTCTGGCAGTTAGACTGAATATTTCCCAGAATCTGCTTTCTTAGTTTCTGTAATTTAATTAGATTTACTTGGTTCTCTTTTATCCCATTGGTTAATCTTCCAAGAGCCCAAAATAAAAAGTATACAATAATTCAAAAAGAACATGTTATTGTCACACCAACAGAAAACACTAATTCTTCTATGCAAAAATGTAACCCGAAAACATTGTACAACACACATGTATAAACCTACATATATACACACAGACACGCATGTGTGCTCACGTTAGATACAAATAGTTCACAAACATTATGGACAAAAACGGAGTGTATGAGTTACTGAAATGAATCCAATATTTAGCACTCTGAAAATGCATTTTTCCGTTTCTGTTTTTATTTTTGGTAGTTCATTGTTCTGTATCTCTTTTCCTTTTGTTAACTTTTGACAGTTTGTCCTTGACACCAACTCGCTTTTTAAGCTTTTAAATTTACATTACATTGTGCAATGGAGTGTTGTTTCAGAGGCTTTACTGCTGTGGTACATCCTGTTATCATATGTATTTTTCTTTTAAACCTTCACCTAAAGAGCATTCCTGCTGCCTTGCTCCGTTTAATCTGTAGTCTCCTCATGTCTCTCTGAACTGCACTGTCAAACACTGCGCAGCAATAATTAATGTGATTGTAGATTAGACAATGGAAAATTACTTTTAAAATGTCTTTACATAGATATTTTGCCATTTTGTCCAACTGGTCCTACCATTTACATGACCCTTTTTAGACAAATCTGTGATATGAGTGATCCACGAGAGTTTGTTTTGTACTCATTTCCTCACAATACGAGTCAATATAGTCAAGGCCTGAAATTTTAGGGGACAAGAATGTAAGAAAAAACACATTTCTGAGTGGAAGTTGTCCTTAAACACTGTCAGAAGTATTCAGAGGAACTTATTCATTTCTCAACAGTACATAGTTTTTGGCAATAGATGTTTTTGAATTTTCAAACATTATTTTTTCATAAGCATACTGCGGGCCTTCTGTTCACCTTCGCTGTTTATAGGTTGAGGCAAAAATCTCAGACAAATATCTTAAAATCTGGACCACTCAAGCCAAAATGATCAGCAGGACCAGACACCAGCAGAGATAATTAAGAAAATAAGATCTTTTCCAAGTAAATCAATCATTTAATGGTCTATTTCTTATTAGATTCTTTTTTATTTCAACCTCTCAGTTTGTAGTTCCAAAAACAATCACAAAAAATTAATAGTGCATTGCTACCTAAAGGACTTAAACACAACCCAGACTGAAAAACAAGTAGGAAACGCTAAAAACATTATATTTTGAGCCCCTTTCTTAATATCACAACATCATCTAGCGTAATACAGATGGCCTTTGCTTATTAAGAGGATATATGTAAACTTAGGTTTCAGGGGTTTGGGAATTAGAGCTCAGATATGAGAGCATAGCAACAAAAATCAAGAACCACATCCCTCTGTAGTTTTGTTATCCATTATTATTTCAGGAAAAAAAACAACAGCCTGCAGTGTGTGTAAGCAGTAAATAACATTCAGTGCAATTTATGGTTGACATGCATTCATGTATTCTGGAGATTCAGCATTTCACAACTCCACTCATGCAAACACACACACAGATTTACTCTGAGGCTGTTTTAGCTGCACTTGATTGTCGCACGTGATTGATGAGCTGTCTTGCTGAGCCCTGGAGCTGCAGTCTCTGAAGATATAGCAGCTGCCCAACACGTACATATTTGATAGCCTTTTATAAGATTGTCTGAGTCGCCAGAAAGAGTCACTACTGTAAGTCTGAGCCATACACTGCGAACACAAAATGACCATACACAAGAGCTCTCTACGTCTCTGTTTCTGTCCCTCTCCTACGCATTTGCACACAGTGTTTTTCTCCTCTACCTTGTTATTCTCCGTCTCGCACTCTTTAGTTCTCTCTCCCCTTCTAACACATGCTCTCACACACACCTCCACTTTCAGAGACACAAACACATAAACAGATGGGTTATGCCACATGGCGTTTTTTTATACATGCGCTGGGTTTTGAAGGTTAGCTGATGAGGCACTGATGCGTCAGGAGAGTCTCTGTTGACAGGCCACTAATGCAGCGTGGCACCGGGCAGAATGGGCAGCGGGGGCACGCAGCAGAGGAGGGAGCGTTAACTGTAAACCGACACTTAGGCTGAATGGAGTTGTTTGTCGCTGAGGGTAGCAATTACTTGGACTGGCCCAGCTTTGAGTAAACTCCCTGATCAGAAGGGTGCCCCCTCTGCCAGGTTGGGAGGGAAAAGGCGGAGGGTGGAGGCCATGTTGACACATTCTGCGGCCTGGTCCTCGTGTTTGAACATACTCAAGCTAAAGCTTCCACCTGTTGACTCTTCCCCCTTGTCTGTGTTTGTGCAGGCATCGCTTAAATCACCGGCAGCTCCAACTTAACAGCTCGAATTAACATAGACACAGGTTCCTGAGATGAGACAGATAAGGCCTGGCGCCGGGTCATGCACGGTGCTGCAGCAGTGCTCGCTGTACCTGCTGCAGCCTTACACAGGATACGGCACAACAGCTGCAGAAAGAGGAAGTAGCAAAGGCTTTCCCATCACTGGGGAATACACATGGGTGACTTCATAGAAAAGTAGATCATTTCAGCTAAAACTGCTATAGTAAAATGAAAAATGACGTGAATGCGCAGGCGATTTCCAGAAATACAGAAATCATGTTTTCAATTGTTGGATAAAACGTGTGTTTTTATTGATAAACTCTAACACCTGCCAGAAAAGAACAGACTTAAAACTGAGGTTGCAGCATGCAGTTGTTTAATGAAAGGTATGAACCTCAGATGGATGTTTTTCTCATAGGATTAAGTTATTCTATTGTAAAGTTATCGGCGAGCTCTCCCCCCTCGATTACCTTAAGTGAAGACATTCATCTCCTCACAGTTTCGCCTCACTCGTTTTAGTTTCACCACGACTGAAAGAGCAAATATAAAGCAGCCGACTGTGAACGGCGGGTACAGTAAGCTGCGTGGGAGAATTCACACTGTGATCTCGACATCCACGCATCAGTGAAACTTGTGGGCGCAGGGAGGACAGCTTTTGAGAATGTCAGTTCCTCTTTCTATATTTATCCGCCTCACTCCCCCACGCCCCACCCGACACCACCCCCCATGCTTTGTCACTCTTTTATTCAATTTGCACGCCGCTCGTGTGGCGTTTTGATGTTTGGTGTCAGGCCTGTCCAAAGGCAGCCGAAGTTTCTTTGACAGACACTCCGGTATCTGTTTCAGCTCTGTTACAGTAACTCCCCACGAGGCCCAGGAGTCTGTTTGTTCACTGCTGCTGTCCCTGATGTATTTGTTTCACGTCAGAAGACCATTTTGCCTTTAAGGCAGTGAATCAAACCAAAAGCTCAGGACTCTGAAAACGCGATCGCTGTTTATTAGCTGGGTTTACACTGCAGTTGCGATTTGCTAATGATGTATCAGCTCTATATATCATATCACTTACCAATCAGGGACTTTACTCAGGGCCAGACTGCTTTCCATAATCACTACCCACAGCAACCCTGGAGACATGATTTCCTGGTAGCCTTACTCATAATATACATGAAGTTTACTTTGCGGCACATACACAGTGGCGCTTATTAATGCTTCAGCACCATGGAAAGGAAGAGATAATGAGAGTGTTTTGTGAGGCTGAAACTGAGATCTAAATGAGGAGAGAGTGGTTGCAAAGAGGGAATAGTGCGTTTCTGTGTGTCTCAGAGAAATGGAGAGAATTACAGAAAAGAGAGGCAGAGAAACCCCTCAAGATCAAAAAAGAAGATGCTGAGCGAAACAGAGGGTGGTCAGTCTTTCAGTGTTTTACAGGATCAGATATCACATCTGCTGAGGATACATATCGATTGGCATTAACAAAAGACTAGCATGCTCGACTCCATTAGCAGGTCGGTTGGTTGCATGTCGAACACCGCTCTCTACTAGCTGCATTATATCTGTCTGCGTCTTTCTGCTCTGGATGTTCATCTGTGTATTTTTAATGCTCAAATTATCATGTAAACCTTTTTTGTGCCATAAGGTTTGTAGTTACGCCCAAGGCATCAGTATTGTGTGAGAAAGTTGCCTCCAATTTTTATATATTTCAAACCATTAGTATTAAACTGCATATAACCAGACCAAGTTCATTTATTATTTATTTTCCTTCTTGCGTCAAACAGTTTTTAAGGAGTGTAATGCTAAATTGGTCAAGTTTTCTTATGCCGACATGCTAAAATTTTAAGGGCAAAATATTTACTAGGTTCACCATCTTACTGTAGTTTAGTGGTTGTCCAACCTTTTCTGGCATAACACCCTTTTCAAAACCAAAAAAGGTGTTGGGGGGGGGGGGGGGGGGGGGGGGGGGGGGGGGGGGGGGGGGGGGGGGGGGGGGGGGGGGGG
>JAQNCA010000030.1:14641952-14653012 GCA_029783725.1 Acanthurus tractus
GCAGAACGGTTGGGTATACCTTTCCAACAGCTTCCTGCTCTAGTTCCTCTACAGTTTTCTTCCAGAGCCAGATCCAGCCAAGCTGTTTACTTGCCTTTTCCTCCAAGAGTTACCACACATGTTCCTCCCCTCCCCACGACAGAGAGCAGACCTGCCATCTCTTCCATGTCTTCTGCCCTCAGTCATCAATCCCTTGTAACAATCTCCTATCGCCACCCGCGGCCAGTCATCGCCACATGCCTGGCACAGCTTACACCGGTAGTGTCTCTTGTGGTGCCGGTGCGTCTCCAGACCCACATACCTACCTTTGCCAGTGCCATGTACACCACCCTGTCACAGATTCTCGTCTCCACCCGCTCACAGGAACCCATATCTTGCACTGCAATGGTCATCATGGGCCAGGTTGAACGGGACAAGCTGCAAAGGTCCTACCTGAAGGTTCCCTCTCCATACATCAAGAGCCTTCTTCCTGTTTCTCTGCCCACGGAACTGGCCTCAGACTCTGGGGAGGGATACGGTCCACTGGGGGCTGGAGGAAGTAAACGCATGCTTTCTCCTGCAGCCAGTCTAGAGCTCAGCACAGAGGCTCAGCGTCACCAGAAAAGGGTAAAAGAGGAAGGGGAGGAGGACGAGCAGAAGGCAGGAAAGGAGGAGGAAGAGAAGGAGAAGAAGGAGGATGTAGGGCAGAAAGCAAGGCAGGAGGAAGGTGAAGTTACTGGGAGAAAACTGGAAGAGCAAGAGAGGAAACAACCAGAAAGGCTAGAAGGGACAACTATGAAAGTGGAGGGGGAGCAGGAGCAAGCACCCAGGAAACATCCTGATGAGGAGAAGGAGGAGGAGGAGTCGACTGAGAAGACAAATGAAGAAAAAGAGGAGGTGCCAGCTGTGCGAGAGGGGGTTGAAAGACCAAGTACCCATTCATACCCCAGCCTGCACACCTCCACCTCTGTCAACTGGTGCTACCTGAACTATGTTAAGCCAAACCCATCCACCCTGAGGGACCCATGCACCTCAGTTTATTCCACCTGGAGCGTCAGTACTCACAACCCCAACCTGCCAGGCCTCAGCACTAAGGTGTCGTTGTCTCTACTGTGCTCCAAACAGAAGCACAGCTCAGAGACGTACACCATGGCCATGGCCCCGACCCCGGCCAAAAGCAAACTGGCCCTTGACAGTAGCAGAACCCCACGTGTGTCAGAGGTAAACATAACCACAATATACACCACATATATTTTCCAAGTTAATGTGCTTAAAGGTGCACAAGCATTGACTTCCTGATTTCTTAGACTGTCAATACTGAATCTGACCGTGTCATAGGAGTGTGAGGCGAAATTGGCGGACTACTCTTTAAACAGCTATAGAACAATAAACACTTTATTTTAAGTTGTTTTGAATTTTACTGTGTGTCTTGAGTGTAGGTACATGCCACCCCACCCAGCACACTCACTAAAGTAAAGGAACAGCAGCAGCATGAAAAGGTGGAGAAAAAAGAGATGAGAGAAGAGGAAGGACCTTCCACCTCCAAACAGAGCGAGGCTTCTCGCGTTCGCATCTTTGAAGGCGGGTAAGAACCACAAAAGTGAGACGTCTTATAATTCCAAACTCAATATTTGCAAATAATGGCGGTGTCTCTTTGCACAAGTAATTTGTTCTTCTGTCACAAACGAAATCTTAATGACGGCCAAGCAGCAACTATGGAGAGCTGTGCACAGAGAATTACAGTAACAGATGGGAGGCAGAGGAACCCGCAGGGACTTCATTTGTACCTGCAGCCAAGCTTTTTCCTCTTACTGCTGGCATGAGTGTCTGGGTTTTAGAAGTGTTAATTTGGAACGCTGTGTGTGTGTGTGTGTGTGTGTGTGTGTGAGAGAGAGAGAGAGAGAGAAGGGGAAAAGGTTGTCTAAAACTTCACTTTGTGAGACTCTCATTAATACCTGTTTTTACAGTTACGTAAGTTGTTGATAGGACACAGGGGAACAGTCTGAAGCGGTCTGCTAGCAATTAGTATCATAGTCAAGATTTTCATGTTTGTGTGCAATGTGTGTGTACGTGTTCTTCTTCAGACTGGCTCACATTTGTACACTTTACTGCATTCATTTTTTTTTTCCACAAACACTCCTGTGCAGCCTCTCTCCTGTCTTCTGCGTAGATCTGCTCACAATGAAGCATTGGTAGGAACAGATAAGAATAACATGGACAGTATTTAAAAAATGGAACGATAAGAAAGATGGAACGGTCGATAGAGTTAAAATGTTCCAAATTAATGAGAATTTCAGAACATACTGTTTTTTCCTTTTGATGGAATGAAAGAAAAAACTGATTTGATATTTAAAGAAAGTTTTTGCCTATGTGTGCGTGTGTGTGTGTTACTGTGTGTGCTGTGTGTGTCAACACTTGCAAATTAAGCACTGGGTTTTTTGTTATTGCGCACACAGATTGAGTGTGAAGGAGTTGTCTGCTTAACAGTAGATAAGGCACTAATTACTAGTCGTTATCATTTTCAGCCACACATTACACACATTCAGGAAGTGCATTTTCATCCATAAACAGCCTACAGTCTTGTATCTCCATCATTCTACCCTCTTCCTTCTCCCTCTCTTCATGCTGCCTGTGCCACTCTGGCAGCCCTTGCTTACCTATGTATTGTTTTCTCTTCATTCCCTTCCAAACTCCTCTGTGTCCTCTGTCTGTGTACTTGCACCCCTTGATGTCCTGCTGTATTTTCACCATGTATGCAAATAAGCGCAGCTACTCACTCTTGAATACGGCTGAATGTTTTGTACCCTTACTCTGTTAGAACTCATCATCCCTGTCTCCCTGTTGTAAGCACACCGAAATCCTGACTGTCTGCCATCCGTTTTATGCTGGAGAACAAGCAACACTATTTTATTAATATGCATCATGCAGCTTTGTTTATGTTCCACTGACTTGCTGGATTTCATTCTGATCCAATTTTAAGAGATCCCTGGAAGAGGGTTGCAGGGGTCTCTAAAGTTTATTAGTATCACACAGCTAGAGAAACAGATATTGGATCAAGGCCACTTTGTCGCATAGTTGTTCCTTCTTGGTGGCAGCGAAAGTCCATGGAACATCAGCTTTAATCCCTCTTAGTGAGCATAAGCTAAACTGCCTCCCTCCGGATTCTGTTAAAACATGCAGATTGATTTCCGTGGTGTAAGTGGTTGCAACATTGCAGATTTGTCATACCACTTTAACCATACTGGTGAAGTGGACAGAGCCATTCCTTTGAGCAGAGTTTACAGCATGTGTCAAAAGGATTAGTTCTGCCAAACTCTTTTCTAGTCATATAGTGATCAAAGTGTGTTTCATGACCTGCAGTGGTGCCTTTTTTGCTGTTATTCAGTGGTTGCTGCCTTGAAAATTCAATGGCTCTATCCATCAGTCACACCCTGGTTGAAAGCCGTATTCTCTCCACCAATCTGCCATGGCGGTTGGAAAGCCACAGCACAAGCAGAGGCAGATTGTTCGTTGAGTTTACTGAGAGACGTTCTGCTGATTTAAAGCCCGATGTGTGAAGTGCAACTTCTGCCTTGTTTTTCTGAGATGTGGGCGGATATTTTTAGCAGTGGCAAGAAATACACGCAAGTAAACAGTAACCAGCTCCTGAATGAATACAACATAATGTCACTGCTGAGACTACTGTATTTAACAATTTGTTAAGATTCACTCTTGCCGGTTGTCTTATACAACTGGGAGCATTCACAGCCTGTTTTCATGTAGATGTGCTGCATATCCTGTAATTAAACACAGTCTGCACACATTGGATATTTACAATTCAGAATGGATTGCACATCTCTTTGTGAGTAGCGAGAGCAGATGGAGTTTTTCAAAGAGGACAATTCATTCAGAAATGTCTGTGGTCCGCTGTGTCCACGAATAGCCTTTTGGTAAACATCAAGATTGTGTATAAACTATGTTTTTTATAGACTAGACCTAAATGTGTTGCCTAATTTTTATATACAGTGTCTATTTCAGGTTGTAGGCCATAGCCAGGCTTCCCTTCCCTCTCTTTAGCTGCTGCTGTTGTTGGCAGGGCCACCAGATCGCGGCAGAATAGCTGGTATTCTCTGTGTGCCCAGGGTGTAGTGGAGGGAACAGCCAAGGGACTCAGTGCTGCTGGGGTTTTGGTGGGGCTTCCCTGACCCGCCTCCATAAAGAGAGCCTTGTTTCCCATTGCTCTTCTGTGTGCATGTGTGTATGACTCTGCATGTGTATTAGGTGCACATGTAAACATGTTTTTTTGCTGAACAGAAACCGCATTCATGATAATTATAATTATAAAAGTTGGCATTTTCATAAGAAAATGGGTCAAATGACTTTGTAATGTGAAAGAGGCTGCTTGTAGCATCATAGTAGCCCCGCTTAGTTTCACAGAGTGTTTTAGCATCTTTGAGCACATTGTTCCACTGTGTTTAACTTCCAGCAGATGCGTGCAGCTTTTTTCAGGAAAAAACTCTTCAAACTGTATGCTACCCATTCTTTATCAAAGGATAGACAGGCAAAGTTAGCAGTTGGTTGGTATACATGGTGAAACATTTAGCAGCTAAACGGTAAAATTCATTCTAATGAACTGGTGGAGTCCAAAATAAAGCTTATAGGAGAGTTATTATTAAACTTCAATTTACCCAGAAGCTAGAAACATGACTCCAAATGAATGTGTACCATAACTTCTGGATGTAAAAATAAGAAACTGTTTGCTAGCATGTTCTTAACCCACTTTACAAGGTATAAGCATGATAATAATGAAAGCAGTTTTTAAACATAGTTAAATTTCAATAAAATCAAAATAAACTTTTATGCAGATGATCAACAAAGAAGGTGTGAATTTGTGTGATTAGCTCCTAAATTGTAACACACAGAGGATTAGTGGTCTCCCATCCATCTCATGCTCTCTCTTCTCTTCTCTTCTCTTCTCTTCTCTTCTCTTCTCTTCTCTTCTCTTCTCTTTTCTTTCTTTCTTTCTTTCTTTCTTAGGTATAAGTCCAGTGAAGAGTATGTTTATGTGAGAGGTCGCGGCAGGGGCAAGTACATTTGTGGAGAGTGTGGCATCCGGTGTAAGAAGCCGAGCATGCTGAAAAAGCACATCCGAACCCACACAGATGTCCGTCCGTACATTTGCAAGCACTGCAACTTTGCCTTCAAAACCAAAGGTGAGGGAACAATTTACAAATGCCTTAAAAATATCAAATTTTATTTCTGTTCATTCTTTCAGGTCTCTGACAGAGCAAATTGACATAAAAAAACTAGCAGCTACAAAAGCTAACCGCTGTGTATCTTCACATCGCCTGTGATTTAGTGAAAAATTTGCCTACAGTTCACTTGGTGTTGCCACAGTTCTTGTATTATAGCTGCAGATAGCATGTTGCCTCTGTTGTATAAATATCCTCTGTTGCACTGCCCTCTGAAAGTCAAGGGCAATTTTAATGTGCTTTTCTTGTTCCTTCCTAGGGAACCTTACAAAACACATGAAGTCAAAGGCTCATGGGAAAAAATGCCAGGCAATGGGAGTATCTGAGTCATCCCTGGACGAGCCAGAGAGCGAGGAAACAGGTACTTAAGAGGGGGTGGAGAGGCATCCCACATATTTCCCATTCACTGTAGAGAAATATTGGTACACAGCTGGATGAACTTCTGCCTGTGAAGAACTGTAGCTACTCAGCACTGACAGCTTACGCAACACCATGTTCTATTCTCCTCCCTTTGGCCATGCATAAGAAATATGAGAGAGGTATAAGATAAATGAATAAAGAATAGGGAGAATCGCAGTTTCCTGATGTAGTTGAGGCTCTCTGGAAAGCTTACCTTGTTCCTAAGGATGTGTAGCTGGCATGTAACAATAGGCATTCCAGCACTTTCGTCTGCCCCCCTCCCCATCAAAGCCACGAAAGTGCCTCAAAGCCACCTTACAGTCTCCTCCCTACTCTTCCTCTTTTACCCCTCCCCTGGCCGTCTCTTTCTTGCTGACAGACTACGCTCATCACAGCCAAGGACGAGCCATTTAAACCCGCTTTCCATTCACAAGGCTGTTGAGATAGTTTGTGAATAGAGGCATGGTGCTATTCAATTAAATTCCGGTCTTTTCATCTTGGGTCTATTTATAACAAGGGTTTGATGGGTTGTGGATGAGTTTTGACGGAGAGATACAGTACACTGTCCTAACCCTTTGTGCTTGTTCCTGAAAACTGCTGTTATTGTGTTTTTATGCCTCTTTGCATGAGGATTTTTGTGTTCTGGGTGTTGATGTGTACGACATTCATGTAAAGAGAGAGAATGTAAAGGCTGTTTATGTTACTGTGTGTGTACAGAAACAGCAGGAAGCGATGAGCGTGTGTGTGGCTCGGAGGAACAGGAGGAACATCAGTTTTCTGACGTCGAGGAGTCTGAGGACGATGACGACAACGATGACGACGACGACGAGGAAGAGGAGTCCGCATCCCATGAGGACCCACCGTCCTCTTGTTCATCAGACACCCACCCATCATCAGGAGGGCAGTCCAGCCACAGTAGGCACTCTCAGCAGGGCACTCCTGAACCTGAGCCTGCGGGCCCTGGTCCCAGCCCCAGTCAGGAGCCCTCCCCGAGGGGTGTTTGGCCCAGCAGACGAGCCGCCTCTCCATGCAGCAGGAGAGCACTTTTCTCCCGCCGAGGCTGGAAGGCGTCACCGAGAGCCTTCTCCCCCAGCAGTGAGAGCTGTTCCCCCAGCCGAAGCCTCTCCCCACGTCTAGAGCTATCCTCACCCATCCACAGCCTCTCCCCCAGGACGGAGCTGTCCTCACCCAGCCGACATGTCTCACCCTCCCCTGAGAGAGGACCATCTCCCATCAGACCCCTCTCTCCTCTTCGTCCAATTTCGCCAAGCTGCTACCGATCATCCCAAGCTCGGACCCCTCCCTCACCACTGGGGTTACAGCACAGGTCCCCTGGATACCTGCCATGGGAGAGCCCAGGTACAAAGGACAGTCATGTCAAACTGGTGAGTTTTTTTCTCACTCGCTGTATATCTGTGCCTAGAAATTTAAACTCAGAAACTGACAGTAATGTCTTTTCCTCTGCATTCATTTTTTATTTTTTTAAGAAGATCTCAGTGAGCAATATTGTGTGTTCAATGGAGCAAGACCATGAAAAGAAATGATGATGTCTTTGCTCCCCCCACAGGAGAAAAGTGGTACGGCAGCAGAAGGGCTGACATTGCCAGAGGCCAGCCTGTTTCCACCTGCTTTCCGTCTTTCTACCTGTGAAGGTTATCCTGGCCACCAAACAGCGGACACCATTTTCAGCCATCTTCCCATGCACTCCCAACAAGCCAAGGTCCCCTGTCTGATGATCCCCATTGGAGGGATCCAAATGGTACAGGCCAGACCGAGGTCCCACCCAACCACCCCTTCGTCCCCAACATCTCCCCCCATGGAGGGGCCGTCGCTGGCCAGGTTTGAATCATACTGGGGCGGGACCCCCAGAACTCAAGGGCTTAGGACTCCTGGAGACCACTGGTCAGAGCACCAGGCAGCAGGAACCAGCCAGTCAGGGCGGTGCATTCTCAGCACAGCACCAACATGTTCCAAACCGGAGTTGGAGACCACGGACTCAAAGCAATATGGCAGCTCACATAGCTCCGCCCACACCCACAGGTCTGCTAGTGAGACCACCGAACACTGCGTCAGAGACAGTCGTTCAGGAGCACCCCTCAGTCTAGCAGCCCCTGTAGCCTCGTATGTCACTGGACAGCAGCCAGAGGAGGAGGAGCCTCCGTCTGGTGGTCATCTGGAGGGAGGAGCTGAAGGAGACTCAGCCAGAACAGACCAGAGCACGTAAGAGCGACTACACCTAGATGCATCATGCATCCCATTTTGCTTTATTGGTTGCTACACTAGTCTTGTTTTTTTTTTATTGCTTTGTTTTTATACAGTTTTCAATACTATTGTTAACTTAAATGTTTGTTTTTGGCAATATTCAGGTTTGTTATAAAAATGCACTTTTTTCTTTGTAAAATAATGTCTATCTATATAAATATATATAAATTATATATATAAATATATCCTCCTGTATCTCTTGATACTGGTAATCTTAATGTATGTTTAAATATGTAAGAGGAATATGAATAAATTTGTAAATGACCAAAATCTTTAATCAAAAATAATTCCATTTTTGTTTCTTGGTTCAGATTTTGTCCAGTATTACTCAAATTGTAGTTACTTGTGCCTTTTCTGTCCAAGTTTGTGTTTTGAGATATACAGTACAGATAGACAAAGAGAAGGCTGTGAAATTTTATATCTGCTTTTTGTGTCATTCAGAAGGGTTTAATATTTGGTGTTTTGACTGTTTCTGTTCCATTGCTTTAATGCCAGGGTAACAGAGAGCTGTATTGTGGAGATATTGAAGGAGCAGCAGAAATGTGTCAAAGGAATTGCACTGAAGTTCTATTTTTTATTAAAAAAAAAGAGTTTAGATTAGAATATATCTCTGTACAGGGAAGAGCGCTCCTTATTTATTGTTGTTTGATGACAATGATCATTGTTTTCAAGGTTGTTTTTTTTTTTTAAACTTTTTTATTGGAAAAAGGATGTTTTTTGTTACATCTGTGTCTTTTCATGATGTTCTTGTGACTTGAATTGGTGACAGAGATAAGGGGATGAGTTTGAATGGTACAGGAGGATTAAGTGCCCTGCAGATTTCACACACAGCAAACTTTCTAGTCATTGAAGAAATAAAAAAAAATGCACCAGACTCTTCTGAGATTTTGCTTCATTTCCTTTTTGCCATGCGTGGGCTACAATATTGTGCTCCAATTGAGTTTGTACTTTAATTACTTTTAATCACAGCGTGGGAGTTAAGGGACAAAATTATTTGTTTAATGATTACCTTGTGTTATCAACCATCTTGGCTCTGTTTTTTTTACAACAAATAATATTAATGCTGCATCAGAAACATAAAACACTGATTACCTTTGTTAAAAAGAACAATAGCAGATGAGGTGTAACTTTCTCTTTTAGAGTCTCTAATTGAGATCTGCTGTAGGGATGCTACTAAGAGATGCTCCCTAATTTGGTGTTTTGCTGATGGCGCTAAAGAGAGAGCGCTGTCAGTATTCAGCTGTGATAAGAAGCAGTGACTGTCACAGCCACAGCATATGATTCATTATTGAATCATATATAGAAGCATCTGCCTTTATTATGTTTCTCCACTAATTAAGTTAGTCACCTGTCTTTGTGTCACAAGGTCTTAAATAGCAGATGTAAACCCACATTAACCGGTAAACTAAGCTTTTCTCTCTGCCAGGCAGCTGTATTCCTTCAGTAGCACCACTAGATGTCCTTGCTAAGTCACCAACTCTCAGATATCCATCAAAACATTTTTATTTTCTATTCTACTGATACGTTAGAAACAGGAGGAGCTTGTGAATGTAGAAACTGTGGGGTGTGTTTTTTGCTTTCCTTGCCTTTTGTTTTGATTGGGGTCAAGAAGTCAATACACACCTTTCAAAAGAAATTCCTCTTATCAACTCTGACAGAACATTAATTTATATAACGTCATAACTCTGCATTATGGCTGGTTATATGGGTCATCTGTTGATTCATGCTTAAAATATGAGTTTGAAGCAGTCATCAAAACCCATTTTTTATTATGTAGGTACACATGTTTATCACTTCCAAATGCTGATTTGGAGTCTAGAAAGATTAAACTGTCTATTATTCTCTTTTATGTCAACATTCCTTACAAATCAAAGCACTCCTTGCACATGTAATTGTAAAAGTATAAAGCAATTTGGTCATACACAACCATAAATGTAACCTCACTTGCATCCAAGCAACGTTTCTATTTGCTGTCATTTACACAACAATGTTTAACAGCACAGCAAGACACTGATTGCATAAAGCTGGCAGGACATAGCCAGCAAGTGTGTTGACCGGAAGCAAAGAGATGTTTGCTGCAATGACTTGAAATTACACTGAAAACGTTATAAAACAGTCAGCAGGGAGGCACTTGTATTTTTAGACACCTACATCAATAATAGTGTGAAGAGAATGAACATTCCTCCACTCTGAAAGCCTCATACAAGCTGACGACACAGAGCCGGAGGGCTGAGAGGGACAAAATGTTTCCATAGGAGTGAACTGAGGAGGTGAGGTAGCTAATTAAAAATAAACACCTGCTTGGAGGACAGAAGCTGTCAAAGGCATTGTGGCATGGCTGAATAAAAAGAGACTCCTAAGCTTTTCCACTGACTTACATCACTTTTACTCGACATACATATTTCAAGATGGGGCTGCTCAGTGTGATGCTTGTGGAGAGGGGCACATCTGTGCTCCTGAGGGAACTGAACTTGTAACCTCTGGTGCAGGAATGTGTTAAAAAAAATGTGTGCTATCAAGATGCAGTGTGGCAACTTCATCAGCATGTTAAACATTCCACAAATCTTTATGTGAGAGGAAAATGTTGTCCCTCCCACCAGAGGCCTGACAGATTATGTAATAGACACCAGCGTATAATGATAGCCTCAATAACATCTCGGCCTGCCTCTTCGTCTGAGGGAGGTTAAGAAGCAAACAAATTAAAGTGTGAGCACAACGCTGTGTGCTAATTTGTTTTGAATTACACACAACAGTATCATCCCGTGAGATCAGTTTAACAACTGTCCTTTGTTCCGTCCTCCCACCTGTCTTCCTCTTATTTTTATTTGCCCTCCTCTTTGTTTTGATTGTCATGTGCTTTTGTGGACATACACTCCGGAAAATTACTGTGCTTTCTGCTCTACATGTGTCACATTTCATGGAAAAGAGATTACAAACCCTTTCAAGTAAACACCATCCTCAGGGAAATTCATGGCAAATGAATTGTAAAAATTGATCTCAAATGCAGTGTCTGCTTTGCATGCTAGTATGTTTCCACTGAAAAAAAATGTTTCAAATTTAATGAACCAAAAACGCACTACTCACCACAAATTTTCTGATGAGAATAGTTATCTGTTATGTTATGTTATGTTATGTTATGTTATGTTATGTTATGTTATGTTATGTTATGTTATGTTATGTTATGTTATG
>JAQNCA010000030.1:14653112-14696446 GCA_029783725.1 Acanthurus tractus
TTCATCATTGATCATAAGTTGTGTGTCTCAGCATTTATAGGTGTTTTGTTAAAAATAAAGGCATGGAACCTTTTAGGTGTCATAAGTGCCCATTCATCAGCAGCATGGCAAAGTGAAACTTAGATTGTCTGTTCAAAAGTCCTGATGGAGTCAGTGGTCAAAAATTCCACAGCTGTTCCCTAGGAATGTGCAGTGAAGCAACAGCGCTGTGTCTCTGCCATACACTCTCTCTCTCACACACACAAACACACACACACACGCACACACGCACACACACACCCACCCACCCACACTCACTGTATAACGTCCACATAACTGTTGCTTTACATTAGGGGGGGTGTTTTTTTCCAAAAAGACTGTACTGTTTCTTGCAAAGATATAGGATCCTAGAGTCAAAAACATAAACTTACCCCTATAGAAGAGGTTGTTTTTACCCTCCACTGTGCATTGCAATGGTTCTTTACCACCAAGACACTAGATTATGTTTTTAGTGTAGGCTGAGACAGCTGCATTTCCTGTTCATGTCAACATCCGTACAATTTATCCTATGAAAGAACAATTCACACTGCGCAACACTGTGTGGTACCTTGGCAAGGGATGAATGCCTTCCTTAGTATAATAAGGCAAAGTACAAAGGTCCACTTTGAGGGAGGGAGAGTATAATCCTTGATAGTAGAGGAGATATATCTGATATCGCATCCTGGAGAAAGGGTTATGAAAAGTTCTGTGGCATGATCTCATGATCACTGGCAATTTAAGCATAAAACATTTTCAGTTAGTTTATATATAACATCAATTGGACACTGAGACTCTAACACTATCATTTCACAAGGTCTTTCAGTAAACAATCAGACAGGATTTCTGGGTGCAAAAGAACAAATCAAACAATTAAATCTACAAATCATGTATCTTCATGTAAATTAGCTTTTTCTTGATTTATATGCTGATGATGAGACTTTTTTTTAAGTTATAATCAAACTTTTTATTTCCCTGTAAAAACTATTTTGTTGTTTTGTAATTTCTTTAATTACTGGAGTGATTTCTCATTAAAATTGAATTGATTAAAATGTTTAAAAGAAATTCATCAATTTAAACATAAAATGAACAACAGATAAATAAAATGCATATTTCACAAAGATTTTGAATACATTGTGAAGAAGCATGCTATAGCTACAGTTGGCCAATAGATGGCCTCTGGCTACCATAAACTCAGACTCTGCACCGATTTGCTGCTTGGTTTTTACCAGTAGCTGAAACTTAATCCTTTAGATTTTTTAAAGGAACTGTTTGGCATTAAGGTGCTACCATTTTGAATAAAAAAAATTAACAGAAGCAAAATTATTTAGGGATTTTCTTAGAGGGAAGAAACCTTTGACAGTATTTCCAAAGAGATCTGCAGAGAGATAGAGATTTTGCCTATTTCTTTTGATTTCTTAGAGTCAGCATAATAATGAGTGTAATCATGTCAATGCTGATCAGAAATTTTACTCAGTGTTATATCACAACAACAATGCTCCTCTTGGGCAGAATGGTATTGATGTCTTAAAAAGAAGAAAGATAATTTTTAACCCCTGATGGAAAAAGCACTTATATTTTTGGCCAATAAAAAAATGTAATTGCATGATGAGAAAATTCTTGATGAAGTGTAAAGAGTATTAGCATCATATACTTGAAATATCAGTCATGAAGTATGAAATACCCAGAATGGCCCACATGATAATTCTATAAATAATATCCTGGATTACAAATAAAAATGCATTCATGTCAAAAATCATACTGATTTTGAAGCTATTTGAGATCGCTAATTGTGATTACTACTATATTCTTATAAGCAGCTTGAAAGTGAAGTCTTATCTAATCTTTGCCTTTGCCAATGTATCGTAAATTATTTCTTGATTATATATTTACAGATTAAAAGATTATATTGCAATTATGAATCTGTTAAGCAGCCACCAGTTGAGGTTATTACATGTCGTTGTTGTTGCAACAGCCATCAGCCATATCATATTTATCTATTATAGTAAATTCAAAATTAAATACAAAGCATGCAGGAGAAATACTGACACAATGACTTCATGGGATAGTGAAGAATATGTTCAGATATATAAGGTATAAACAATCAAAAATAATTAAGTAGGTTATGCACTACAAACACATTTAGCTATTATTCAAAGAAAAATAAGTTGTGCACAAAATAGAGTGCAAACATTAAAATTGCAAGAGTGAAATAATGCTGTATGCACCTTGGTATGATATACAGTATGCACTGCACAATTAATATGTCAAAGCACATATGGTGCAAAAAAGTGTGTGTACAGATGTGTGACAGTGGTTTGACATAAACAAGCAGTCAGTGCAGACACAGGCATGGTCAAATTTCAGACTGACAATAAATCAGTGGTAAATGTTTTACTCCATCTGAAATAGGGAGTTATGTGTGTGTGTGTGTGTGTGTGTGTGTGTGTGTGTGTGTGTGTGTGTGTGTGTGTGTGTGTGTGTGTGCTTGTGCACATGTGGTGGTGAGGGGTGGGAAGGGGGTGGGGCAGCTTATTGTTTGTTTGATATGTGCTATATAAATTAAGTCTGACTGTTTTATGGTATACATACTGTATAAAACTTTTTTTACTGTTTGATTGATTTACTGATTGATTAACAAGTAGACAGTTTTTTTGATCGACGTACTCAGTCACGGGTATGTTCACGGGTGTCAGGTCAGGACAAAGAGACTATTTGAGAGGGATGACATAAAATATATATTAATAATGGGTGAGCTCCTTGTGAGAAGAAAAACTCGAATTATTATGTACAATCTTCCTGATGCTGCCTTTGATAATTTATTTGTTTTTTAATTGTTATTACAGACACATAAACATTTCGATAAATAGGAGTAATCGTTGATTTTAATGATAAAGTTTTTAAAAATGTAGTCGTGTTGTTTTTTATAAAGCTTCATTTATGCTCTGTGGCCCACAGCTTGATGTGTTTAGTTTATAATAAAGTTTATATTAAATGTGAAAGCCATTTTCATTCCGTTGATAAAATGATGGATACAGGTATTGTTATGTCGTGCTCCATCATCACGATGGGGAGTTGGATAATATAACGGAATGCTCCTCAACCCCCACCCGATCCTTTCTATCCCAAATCAATGCAATGCAAAGCCTCGTGGGTACTGAAGTCTTCCCAACACAAAGAACAGCCGTGTTCGCAACGCCCACAGACGAGCTGCAGCTTCCACCGAGAACTACCGGTACCAAGATGCCCGGCTCATGATGGTTTCCGGTAAGTGCGTAAAAATGTTTGGACCGGGTGCTGGAAGAGGGGGGAAAGTGTGAGGTGAGGAAATGACCGGGCTGCTATTTTTAAACTAAATTCAAAGGAAGGAGGCGGAGGAGGTGAGTCAGGAGGGTTGTAATTTGAATGCTGAGGTCATGGGGGAGCAAATAATCCATAGTGACTTCATTTGGAGCGAATATTTCTCTGCAGACTATGAACCGAAGTTCCGCTCCAACTTAGCCGGTACACAAGAAGCTGGTATCACTTGGTAGCCTTAATTGCACCGTTGTAATGTAGTGTTGCGTATAACCATCTTGGCTTTCTGCACATCCCAGGCTGCATATAGTGTTTTTTGTGCTTTCCCTTCTTTGAAATCACTAAAGCTGTTTCACCATCTGAAACTCAATTTTCCATTGGTCTCAGAGTCTAAGCGTCTGTGCACAACAAAGGATGCGTATGAATTCCGGGATGTAGGCTGGATGGTGTATGTCGCTGTTTGTAGTCGTATCACTGTCAGTGGGATGCACTTATTAAGGTCTGTGTGTCTTTTTTCACCGCGGCGCCTCATATTGTGGAAAAAACTATAGGCCTTATGATAGCACTATAATGTCTGCAGCCATCACAATATTGGTTTCTGTTTTAGTAGGAAAACAGATAGGTTTCTCAATCGAACCAGTTTTAATGTTAGCATCATCTTCGAAGGAGCAGGACTCCACGAAAGAAACCTTAGCCTTCTCTTCAAAGTAAAAAATAGCGATTGATTTTATACAGCAGTGAAATATATACATCATACTCTTTTTGCATGTATAAGAGATTAAACCTAAACTGTAGCAGCTATTGCAAATACACGTTTCACAAATATCATAGTGTTTTGCTCAAATTGTACTTAAATTTATTTGTTTTTGTGCAAAACATCACGAAACGAGTGCATTGCGATGCTTTTATTTCGTAATGTCTGACCGGAAGTTGTCGTATCTGCTGCGGCGGATTTGACCGGTTCACTCGGCAGCATCTTGAGTCCACTGGCGCGAGATCCGCTCGCGGAGAGGGATGCGGGTCTGCCTCCTGCAACGGCTGCGTGTAGTCCTTCTGCCGGGAGTAACGGCTGTTTTTACTTGATGCTTTTCACATGATAGACCGAGTCAACCTCTCAGGTAATTTGAATCTTGCCTCGGGAAAGAGAGTGTTTAAGTATTAGTCTGTCAAATCTCAGCGGTACAATTAGAAATCAGCGCTACATTTAGATTTAATTAGGACAGGGATTGCTGGGGCAAAGATGGAAGACGTGAAACACTTGCTCGAGCATCTCCACTGGTGGTAATTCAAGAGATGGTAACATAGCAAAGCTTTCTATTAATTACGTGTTTTCATTTTGTTTTCATTCGCCGCATTAACAACAAAAGCGAGTGTATTTTTTTTCTCCTGTTACGTTAAAATATCGGATGCCATCATGCACTAATTTATTCAGATCTCCAGTATCAATTCAAGTGTAGGTTTACACACTTCTTGAAAGAAAACCGAAGGAATTTCGTCGTAAGAGTGTTTCTCGACAGCCATGAAAATTGTATACATGAGTTTACATTTGATGTTTTAATGGATTTTTATCATTGTAATGAACCTAGCCAAGTGAATCTGGCACATTTAAGGTTATCCAAGAGCCTGGCCTGATGGTCTGGTAGGATGCCTCCACACCCTCTTGGAACTGCATCTCCTCAACTGCACAGTAACATGCATTTCCTCTGGTTTCTTCTGCCTGTAGTGTAAAAGCTCCTTTAAAAAAATTGCTGCCTCATGGCTTGTATAGTAGCTCTTTCCACTTCCCATTTGAAGTCCCCCACTTTAATGGGCCATTAAGAGGCAACCAAGATGGTTAAACTGTCAGCTGGGCTTGATTGATTTGGACCACAGATGAGGCTGATGCTTGCATGGGATTCCTCCTGAGAACTCAGCTAAAATGCCTTCATCCTCCTTATTTGAGGCAGAAGAGGAGGACAGCCTGGTTTTTAAGCTGGAAATGCTAGATACAAAGTATTATATTTGATCAGCCATCTTCAGTGTAGTGAAGATGCATGGTGGTGAGTGGTGGCATGTCCCTCTGCAGTGCAGTCTTCACACAGGTGGAGGGACACTAAGGAAGAAAAGTTTAGCAAAGGCAAGAAGCATTTGGGCTCCTTGTTAAAGTGGGCCACTGGTCCCTATGGTGAGTGATGCGTTTCTGGGGCAGGCTCGTTGATGACGCTCACCCGGCCTGGATTGGGAACAGACACCCTCGTCTGTCCACTTTGGAGAGGGTTGCAGAAACTGTGCTGCCTGGATGCACAGTGCAGGAGGGTCCAAGCAGAGAGACTGTAGGTTTTGACTTTGCCTTCCAAACAGCAGCCTCTTTTTTTTCTGATCTACTCATATATCATTGATACTTCTCTGGAGCAGGCCTGTAAGTATGCTTCAATTCAGACTACCTGACTTGAGACCTGTTAGAACTATCATTCACGATGTTTAAAAAAAAAATTGTAAGGAAGTCTGATTTAGACATAGTTCTAAGTGGAGTTGATGATTTTGGCAGCTTTTTGTGCCCAAAACCATGGCCCTGGAGTGAGAAGCGCACTGCTATTTAAAGATGGCATAGCTCAGCCAGCTGCTGCCATTTCCGCTCCTGTCGTAATTGAATCAGTGCGAGTAGAGTGCGCCAGCGAGGGTGTGTGCGCTCCATAGAAGATTATACAGTTACATTTTCTAGGCAGTCTGCAACTGTTTATTTCAAATACCTGATTGGTGGCTTCTTTTACTGGTGAGAATGTTTGTGGGACAAAAGCTGGGAAGAGGGCAAAATCCAAGCCTGTATCTTCTATACTGAAGCTAACATCCGTGAAGAGGATGTGGGTTATAATAAGAGTTTCGAACAAGGTAGTTCATCCAGACTGTGTAGAGTTGTTGACAAGGTTCAAGTACAAGTTGTGATTGATGTGGTTGGGAGGTAACTTTTAACTCCTTTATTTACCCCTCTGTCAGAATATTTAAACTCCAGTTGTGTGTTTCTGTCATTAATTTTGACATGTCATCTTCTGTCTGTTTACCCAACAGTGTTAAGTGACTTTGCAGTGATTGTCAAAGGCTGCAAAGAAAATGTGTTTTGATGCCAGTGAGAACAGTGAGTGACAAGGCTGCTGCAGAGTTTGGACAGCCTCTTTACTTTCTCATTGTTCTGTTGTGTGTGGCAGAGAGCAGGGAGAGGGTTAACAACTCAAAAGGGAACTAGGGCATCAACATCCCTTTTTTATGGGCACGTTCTGAGACTGGCTGTGAGCGTGACAGAAACAGCAATATTTGATGCTGGAATGTATCTGCTCAAGCCAATTCTTTTTTTCTTTCTGTTTTTTTTCTTGGAACATCTATGTTGTACTTGACATGCAGTGATGCATGCTAGTGTTATACAGACCATATGAGTCTGTGGCTAAAATTATGGAAGAATCTCTGTTGGTAGCTTTATGCCCTTAGTTTCTTAAATCCACTCTTGCTTTCAGACACCAAAGATATTTTCTCTTTCCCTGGATAGAGTGCAACATTCACCACTCAGCTTGATTATTTTGAGTCATCCAGCCAAGCCTGTGGCATTGGGCGGGAGTGTAAAAAATTTCATCTCCGACCACGGATACATCTGCCTCCTCTCAGTGGTGTTAGGGTTCTCTTCCAGTCTGCTCATATAGCTGTGTTATGAAAACTATTTTGACTTAAATTTTCTGTGGTTGTAGGATGGATTATTGGCTTGTTGTATGTCTAAGTGTCTTTACTCAGGCTTCTTCTTCTAACAGGGAAGTTTACCTTTGATCCTGCCTGTAAATTAGCCTGTAAGAGGAACAGAAGAATGCCAGAAAAGAGAAGGCAGTTGTTTAGGTAGGAAACAGTTCATGAGTTTACATGTCTGATTTGCTCATACAGCATCACGTGTCCTTGGAAAGACAGAGCTTTATGACATGGCAGAACATTTATCATTGATTTATGGTCATGTTGAAAGGGCTTCTGGTGGTCTGGGCAATATCACAAAGTCCAGAGGGGGCTTTTACTCTATCTGATGCTGCAATTTGGTTAGATCAGCAGTTAAATGAAATGTAAGATGATCTGGAGCTCCAGTAGGCTGTCAGAAGGATTACTTTGCAATGAAATTTATCTGTAAAATGAGAAGTACTGAAAGAAGCCTTTTGAAGCCTTTCTTAGGTTTGGAGTCAGGGTCAAAAGTACTTTTTTGACTGAGAATTACTACGCAGCATTTCTTTTTCTATTTGGTTTCTTATGGAACTGCAAAAGTCGTCCTGTATTTCTCAGTTTCCATGAAAAATATTTCTTCTTTAGTGTCATGGCTGTTTTACATGTGTTATTAAAAATAATTGTCATGTTCAAAGGTTTGATGTTAAGTATTTGACTGGAAATAATGATCATTTTAATTTAGTTCTCGCTTCTCTTTTTGAAAAAGTGACTAATTCTTTTGTTACAACATATACATAGAATATAATTCTGTGACAAAGTCCCAAAGACAAAATAATAAAAGATATGAAGTTTATTATCCTATGTGTCAAAACCAAGCATCAAATAATTTTGCCATTTTTTCAGTTTCTGCATGAAAACCTGTTTTCCAGTCTGTTAGATATGTTGGAGGTTCAGTTCTGAGCAGCTTCTGTCTTGAGTTAAATCACAGTTTACTCTGTTTTCTTTTAGTCTGCTTCTGTCCTGGGACTCTTTCAGTCTCCCTTTTCTTTTTTCAATGCTTTTTTTCTTAATATTTCCCAAAAAAAGTACAACTAGATATTTGCTTTTCAAGCTCAGTTATTTGAAATTGTTTTGTCAAGTGTAAATTGCTCACTTCAGGTACTTCAAAGAGTTTTTTCTGGTAATGAAGGGATGCACTTGACCAATGTAAGTGTTTAATTACATTATTGAAGTGTTTTGGTGACAGCATTTTGACTTAAAGATGTGAAAACTTTTGACAATGTCCAATTGGAAGAAAAGAATTGTGTGCGTGCCAGGAAGCTGTGCTCCCATGACATTCTAATAACAGCATCAGGCTGACTTTACAGAGATCGATTCATGCTTCGGTCAAAAAGTTTTGAAGAGCACTGTCTTTTTTTTTAGCTAACCAGAGTAGTGTTTTGCTGTAGTCCATCTATTCTTGGTTTTACCCAATATGTTCTCAGATTTACTTAGCCTGTCTGTTTTGTCTATATTTTTGTGTTTTGATGTCTTTGTGCTCTCTGTTTCATGCTTTGTCCTTATGCACACTTGTTCAATTGCAAAGTCGCTTGCTATGTCCTGCTGCAAATTCTGCACAGCACATTCAGCATCACGTCTTTTCCATGTCCAAACTTAATTGTCCTCTCAATAGTAATAGCTCTTGTCAAGTTAATGACACTAAAATAAATAGCAAACATGTTTGTGTTTGTTTCTGAGGTTTAATTTTGTCCCTCTGGCTATGACACTTATTCAAGGATCTGCAGCTTGAGGTACCATGTGAGCACCACTCAGACTGGATTAAAAGTGTATCTGGTGTTGGGCTTTAAGCATAATATGTAAAATGGCAGCTTTGCTGCATGATAGTCAGGCAATGTGGATGTTTTTTGCACCTTGTAGGTGAAGCCTAATGTGATTTTCATGCTTTTAGGCCCCATTTACACCCTGTTAGGCTCTTTCCAGACATCAAATGTGGATCACTCTCTGTGTCAAGTGTAAAAGGGTTCTTCCTTCTCTGACTTTTTTTGTTTTAAATATATTTGGTCTCTTTGTAGCTATGATGGTTGCATCTTTGCTCCTCTCTGGTTATGACCATGTATGAATTAATCATCTTTGTTTTTCTTTTTCAGAGGTGTTAAGATGGGTGAAGCTTCCGGTTTTAGCATGTTGGAGACCTGAAAAAATACTGCTGAACTGCTGCTGAGGACCTCAACCAACCCGACCCCACCCATGACTTTCTATAGTGTATGTCTTCTCATTTTTTATATCAACACAAATCCACAATTGGTAATGCAGAAGTCATTAGCATAAAGAAAAATTTCACTTGCATTCCAAAACTATATTAAAAGTATTTTAAAAGATGAATAACTTTTCAACTATATTTTTTAGAATATAATACAAAGCTCAGTATTTTTTCTATCAGTTGAAAAAAAATGTTTTAGTCATTTTTAAAAGCAAAGCTGACACTTAAAAAAAAATGAGTATCTTATCTACTAAAAACATATCCCAGCACAATAAATAATGACTCATTTAAAAAATGTGACATTCTACTTCAGATAAATAGAAGTAAGTTAACTCCACATGGTTTGATTTTAAATTGGGCTTTAAAGTGTTCAGGGATAGTCGGACGCTTCAGGGAGAAGATTCTTTAGGGCCTTTCAGGAATTTGACTGAAAACTTTTAAAAGTAAATTTCTCATGAATCCAAGACCACAGTGTTGATGTTTCTCTGAGAATCACTTGGAACAAAAAAAAAAGTTTGAGGGAAAACCAAACACTGGTTTAACTCAGTGTGTAACAGCTCACATGATGAACAGATGTTGATGCTTAAACTGTTGTTTTTCAGAAACCGTTGATTGCTGTGCCTCAAACTCTGTAATGGAAAATCGTGGTGAGTACCATGTTATTTGTTGTGGTTTGCTAAGTGCAGTGTTAATTCTGTGGAGAGAGCTGTAGATCCATTCCACTTGCTTTACATCCACTGTCTTTGTGAAGTCTGTCTGACCTCTGCTCTGTAACGAGCCCTGGGGTCTGATCTGGGATCAGTTTGCCCTTCCAAAACGTTGTCTTTCAGGGTTTACCCTGGTTTGGCAAGGTCTGTGTGTTATGCATGTGTGTGTTTGTGTGTTTTGTGTTGCTGAATAGATGGCTTTGTGAATATCTGATGTGTCATTGTAAAGTCTACACCTTTTTTTCCTTAAAATTTGACTTTGAGAAAATGGGTTGCTGCACATAAAAATGAGCTGCTGAACTGCTTTAAAACAGAAAGCAACACAGGCCCTTCCCTCTCCTCTCCACAAAGCAGCTTTCACGGAAAAAGGATGTGTTAACCTTGATAGTGTGTACTGCTGGTATTTGGTTTACTGTTACCTGTAGCTCTTCAGTTAATCAGTTCCCTTTTGTACAACCCAAAAAAAAAACAAAAAAACCCTGCTCCTTACACTAAGCCATTCCTAGTGGCTGTCACCTGAGACTTCCTATGGCTGCTTCATAATAAAAGCCATACACAAGTATTATCACTACAGCACTACAAAACATCTACAGGTGTGTCGTAAGTATGTAAAAGAGATTTATTTAAAAAAAAAAATAGTTCAACATTTTAGTAAACCTTTCTTGAATCAACTTTGACAAGAAAATTAATACTATTGTCATGAAGCTACTACCAGCTGCCACTTAGCTCAGCTTAGTTTAGCATAAAGAGTCGATACAAGGTAGACACACAATATCTTATTTGTGTAATCTGTTGAAAAAAATGAGTGTAAAAACACAAAGTTTTGGTTTTATCAGGTATTATGAGCCTGATTATTTCTTTGACTATTTCCACTTTGTATGTTAGGCTAAACTAACCCTTAACCTTAAGTAGAATTTTCCGAAATGTAGTTTATTAGCCCACTAAGATTAAGTAATGAAACCCTGTTTTCTTTTCTTTTCTTATTCTCTTTAATGTTAGTATTTAGTTTGGTATGTAACTTTTTCATGCAGACAAAGAAAGAGAGATTAGTGTTTATACATAAAAATCAGCATATGGTCAGACAAAAAAAAAAAGACATTTTCTGTCATGAATAAGACTCGCAGTAGTGACAGGAAGCTTCATGGTACCATTTATAGTACACGCTCCATACTCTCCCCATGTTGGACAGGGCCTGTATGTGTATGTGTGTGTACCTGCCTTAGTCTGTCTGCCTGCTGAAGTGGCCTGGCCCAGTCTGTTATCCAGGTCAGGCCAACAGGTTCTGGGCTCATGCGGATTGGCTCAGCTCTCTCTGGAAGCTGGCCCGTTGTGGAGTCTGTATGTGGGGCAGAGGGAGAGAAAAGGAACGCTGTCGAACACACTAGCTCTCCATCTTTAGAAACAGCCCAAGATGCAGCCAAACGCTCAGAAAAGTCTGAACTGTCCAGGCATAATGACACAGCTCAATGCTCTGGATTCCTCTGAGGAGCAGCAGGATAAGGTTTTCTGAAGACAGACAAACCTCTAAAGGAATCAAAGCACTAATTCAGGGGGTCCGGTCCACATTCCCTCTTATTTTCTAGTTTTTAAAAAGCTCTCTTTTCCTTTCCAGCCTCAAACAGGGCAGCTCTCCTTGGCAAACATGTCTCAAAGTCATGCTAATGCCTCTAAGACTGTTCAAATTGTGATAAGAGACTTGGAGATGTGCATAAAATTTTGTCTGGAGGCATTAAAAGAGGTGAGCAGCATCATAAACACCCTCTGCTAGTTCTGAACATTAGTAGTCTTAGCTCTGTATGTGTGCATGCTGGATATCGGAAAGGCAACGTTCATCTGATGAACACTTCTTCTCATTTGTCAGTTCAACTTGTGATCTTTTGTTCTTCAGTTAACAAGTTCATTGTCATAGCAGTTGTAATTTTGCCGATTTTTGTGTGTTCATGTTCAAATGTTGAAATGGGGCAGCCTCTCAGACAAACTTGACCTTTACACAGCTCTCACAAAAAGTCTCTGATCTTGTTCAACATTTCTCTTGATTGAGGACTTTTTTTTTCTCAATCCTTTACATCCTGGCCAAATTAGGTTTTTTTTATAGTATGATGATAGCATATTAAGAAATAGCTTAAACAGATGCTCTCTACATCACTATGTTGTGTTTTCTTGGTCATCTTAGTGCAAGGAAGCAGATAATTGCTTTTAGGGTACATGACATGGTCTGAAATCTAAGGTTTTCGGTATTGTTTTTATTGTGGCGTTTGTGTATTGAGTGGTATCATGTACATTGTACATGCATTATAGACGCATATATTGCACCACATACCCCAGGACAAGCATTCAATTGCAAACATAACTTGCCCTTCTCTGAAGAATGGTAGTCATCTTTTAGTGAATGCTGACCTGTGCTATGAGCCAAGAAGGGAGGGTCAGTGAGTGAGGGGGAGAGAGAGTCCAACTCTGGAAGGGAGGGAAGGTCTTAAGGAGATTGCGAGAGGGAGGGAAGGGGGAAGGACTGAACTGAAAGACGTAAAGGAAGGGCAGACAGGAGAAGCAGAGAGGAGAAGAAAAAAGACCTGAGGTAGGGACTACGGTGAAGAGGGAGGAAAGCAGGTGCAGCTGTTGATTTGTCCAGTATAGTGTGCACATTTCTGGGTGCAGGACAGGTAGGGGCCCCTCAGGGGCTGGATCATGGGACAGAGCCTTCGTGTGGAGATCCCATCTCAGGACCCACAACAACACATCAATGGCGGTGAGTTTCAGGACTCACTTGGGCACCCTGTGTGTTACAGTTTACAGTTATGCATTCCTCAACAGCAACATGCACAGCATGAAATTAGTTGACGTTTTTGTAGTTTTCAGTGAATGAAATTCTAGAGAAGAGATGAGGAACTGAGACTGTATAATCAACTTTACACGGTCTCGTCTCTTTTTGCCATCCCCCCTTTACTTTCACCACTGAAAGGAATGTTAAATCACTGGGATCACGTGGATAAACTCAACTGTGTTTTTACACTCTCATGCATGTATTGCACTCTTGTTTTCTTATTGTAGTGGTTAGAAAAGATATTAGAAAGCTTTTGATTTTATGAATTATAAGAACTAGAGAAATATAACGGGCAGTGAAAGGTTTTGCATAATTTTTTACCCTTTAGTTTTTCCTGTCATCTTATTGCATTTTTTTTTACCAATGAGTATTAATATAGAACAAACTGACTATGTATTTATATAGTTTGTCTTCAGTGAATTCATGTGACAGATTAAAATATTTTTTACCTTAAACAGAATGCTGCAATGGTATTTATTTGTTTTACTATGCCTACACTATTGGTTTGAAATGGTTTATTGGTTTAAGAGGGCAAGAGATGCCACAAAAAAGCAGTCAATGATTATAGCCAGTTTGTTTACTGTCAATTAAGTAGATTAAAATTTATAATCTGGCCTGGAGAGAGTTAGGGAGAGTTAGAGTTATAATGAGGTTTGTGGTATTTCCCAACCATCGCTCCTTGTTTAGGGGGGTTCTTATGAAAGTGATCATACCAGCTTGGCTAGCAGGCTAGAAGTTCACTCATTGAAACAACAGTCTCCTTTAAACCACACGCTCACCTGACCAGGCCCGCCATGACTCATTGAATCATGAGGTCAGAGGGAAACCTGGCCTCTCTGAGAGATGTCTGAGAGAGTGGTAGGTGTGGCTTTAAGATAGGGGTGCATGAGTAACACTCTCTCACTCACACACACACATACTGTCACCCACCCCCGTGTTTCCTGACTGGTACGCCTTATCTTTTCAGAGCTCCTGATTACAGAGAACGACTACTAGAATTCTGGTCCTGGCCTTGTTCTGAGTGGAAATATGCTTTATATCCTCTAAATGCTTTTTAAAGTCAGATAATTAATTTGTTTCACTAGTTGCACCATGCAGTACTGTGTTTCTATGAGCAGTACAGTTGACTGTTATTGAGTGTGAGGGGAAGAGGTTTTCTTTGTTCTCGGTCACAGAATCAGGGTGGAGTGCCGTTTCCTCCCTGTGTTTCCAGACTGCCCCCCCCCCCAACTCATGTACTTTTTCTCTCTTTGTAGCTCTTTAATTTAGTCTTTACTCCCATTCCCAGACCCGCAGTCACATACAGCTGTAGTGCCACCACACACCAGACCTCTTCACACTACAGCTGAAACAATGACATGTTGGAGACTGTTTGTCTGTATCTGTGAAGAATATTTTTTTGGATCCACACTTGAATGTGATAATTACTTGGATGGACTGTACTTTTTGTCTCTTTTTTATTATTTATTTATCTACTTTTTTCATGTGTCAGTGAATTGACACATTTTATAAACAGGCGTTGCTTGCTAATGTGCAGGTCTCCAAAGGATATGGTCAGTCATCTTTTTCAAATAGATGCCTGCTACATGGGCTGAGTCCTCTGCGATCGTCATCTCTGCAGTGCTGTGGAGTGTGCAGGCCTGGCACAGGCAGCTCTATCCTGCTTCACTGGCTTCAGCTGAGCCACTGTGTCAGAGGCTCCTCTGACAGAGCTGTCTGCTGTGTGAGGACCTCAGTTCTGGTTCACAGGGAAGCTGCCTTAAGCGTTGCTTAATCTGGATGTTGTGGCAGCTGGTTTGAATCGTCAGATTTTTAACCTCGTCAAGATAAGCTGGATTTCCATGGTGTGGACATGTCTTCTGAACCCGGACACTATCTGCTGTAGTTTTGAACAGTTCTTCAACTTGTCCCTCGTTTTCTGTCGGGTTACGTACAGGATAGTTGCTTTTGGGGTTGCTGAATGCTTCTTGCTTCCCCATGGCATGCTGTTTCAAGTCCCTGCACCATGAAAGCTGGACGCTTAACACCCCTCTTCCAGGTAGACAAGTGTCTGTTTTTTTTAAATGCTTGTCAACAGTTAAACTTTTGAAGACATATCAGCAAAGGCTTGTTTTGAAATGAGAATATTGCAAATTATTGAACACTTCTTGCTTAAAATGTTTGGGAGGTTTTAGTGACAGTCAGGCTTTGAAATACTGTGTAAGCATACAGTTCAAATTTTACCCTACCAGCAGCATTGAGCTAGCAATGTGGAGTAACGGGTAAAGACTCCTTCAGCTGCAAAAATGGGTTTGAATCCTGTGTCAGCAACCGTCCACCATGCTAAAATGTCCCTTAGCAAGATACTGAAACCCTGCCAGCTCCAGGAGTGCTGGTCCATAGCTGTATTCCATGTATTCCTGCTGTTTGTATCAAAGAAAGACTCATTTTCCACCCAGGGCTGCTATTAGCATTATGTTTATATATTCTGAATTTCATTGCTAAGTACGCCACATCAGTATTGAAGGTATTGTATGAGAGCATATTGTTGAAAGAATCAGCCTGCAAGGCAACATTGTTGTCAAGACATCCTGTGTGTGCATGTGACTGGATGTTTTAGATCGCACCCTTTTCTCTCTGCACTGGTAAATATTATGTCTGCTGAACAGAGCAGCTGCAGCCTTGAAAGAGCTAATGTTTGAAACTCTCTCTAAGCTCAGCACGCTGTCAGTTGGCACGTCAATCACGTAACCTAGAATATGTAACCATGACTGCAGAATGCCATTTAATGGAGCACTTGAAGCCTTAATGGCATCTCAAGACGACTTGCATTCTTAAAAAAAGTCTCCCTTCTTGATTGTTAACTGTATGTATGCACCATGGCTGACTTTTTTCTGCTGCTCTATGACTGTGACCATGTGTGAGCCTCTCTTCTCTATAGGGGCAGTTAGGGCTGAAAGGCTGATAAGGCACTAGTCTCCATCCAGCCAAGGAATGTGAGCACTTGACAGAGAGAAATCCTGGCTGAAGGCCAGTGTCAGACCTCTCCTGTTAACTGTGGATATGTGGAGGAGTCCATGAGCTCTCAGCATCACCCTGCCAAGGCACACTCAGTCCCTGAGAACTAACAGCTAAAGATAATAACAGCCGTAATGAGTGCAGCCGTCTCTACAAAGGCAGCAGATGAGCTCAGTCAGAACTGAGAGATTCTCTCAGATTTTTCCATGCTCCTGTGTCATGTTTTGTGTTGCATGTATCTTTCCTGAAACTGTTGGACTTCTATTTAGTTGCTGCTTTTATTTAAGATGATGAAGCTGAGCAGCACCACGGCACAATGGTGGGAGATGGGGGCAGCACAGGGGACAGCACCCCGAAGCGTAAAGGCAAGTTTTCTACCCTGGGCAAGATCTTCAAGCCGTGGAAGTGGCGGAAGAAGAAAAGCAGCGAGAAGTTTAAGGAAACTTCAGAAGGTTTGTGATGTGTACTCATTGTGTCTGAGCATGAATTAACCTCTCTCCTTCCTCACTGGTCATATCAGTTACATTCAACTTTTATCAAAATTCCTTACATGTGTTCCTGCCTGAATGTTACAACCCCTTTGGCTCTCCTCATGTTTTCAGTGCACCTACAAGACAATAGGCTGCAAACAAAATATCCTGTTGACTGAGGAGGTCCAACTTGAATCTTTGTGTTCTGGAGCTTGAGGTCACACACTAAATGTGGCTGAATTCACTGCAGTATTTTTTTCCTCATGGAGATTTCTTGAAAAGAAACACTTAGTGTGTACTCTGTTTATTGACTGCAGAACTGGAGAGAAAGATGTCGACGAGGCGTACGCGGCAGGAGCTCATAGAACAGGGAGTGCTGAAGGAGGACCCGGACAACGGTAAGAGTGAGTCTGTGATTCATCTCATTTCTCTGTGCAATAGTGTCTGTATCTGACAGCAGCAGCCCCGAGGCTGTCACACCCACACAGACAGTACAACTAAGTCATCAATACATTATGGAAGTAACACTGTCCTTTCTAACCATAAGGTGTGTGAGACATATTTAAAACAGGCAATTTTCGTTTCACCTTGCTGTTTTTCCAGAGTAATGTAATATCTGTTTTAAAATCACAAGCCACTCTCCAGAGCTGAGGAAAAGTGGAACGAATTGTGCCCTGCAGCAAAATAGCTTTGAGAGGGGTGTGTGCAAGCGTAATGCAGGCCCCGCTGTTGCAGAAGCCTATTTATTAAACCTACAGCTGCTCCTTCATCACACCAACAAACACAGACTCTGTCTATGGGGCTATGGTTAAAGGCACCTTCTTTTTTTACACTGTAACAGGGCCGTGACTAAAAATTTGTTTTCATTATTGATTAATCTGTGCGTTCTACTACTTCTCAGGCTATAAAATGTAAGAATATAAATTAAAACATGCCCATCAGGAATGCCTCAGGGTACGAACTAATGTCTTAAATTGACTAAATCTGTCCGACCATGGGTTCAAAACTAGCAGGAATATAGAACAGTATACGACAATAATATATCAAAGAGAAGCATTTTACCACTTTTGTTGTATGAAATCCAGGTTTAAGGAGAGAATAAGCGACCAAAGTTTTCTGTCATACCAGACAAAGGCAACACAACCATGAAACTTTCTGATTCTAGATGTAATAAATATTTAGTATTTGCTTTCCTCCTGGTGCACTTGCTTGATTACTCATATTAGTGTTGGATCATTATTATGCATAACAGTTGTGTATTAACCAAAGACTTGTTCATATTTCTAATACTCCTAGATATAGAACAACATAACCAAAACCAGAAGCAGCCCTATGTGAAGAACGGCCACACTCTGCCTGTGAGTGCTGGGGTTGGAGGAAGTGGAGGAGTCATCAGTGGTAGCAGAAGCCCATGCAACCAGAGCAAACTCCCCTTAGAGTCGGACTTTAGGATGAACCAAGCCTGGCTCCCCCAGCCAGAGGACCGCAGGCTCCGCTCTCCCTCAAATGGTGACCGCCGGGGAGCTCCAGGCTCAAAGGTTACAGGACTGCATGAAGATGGTTGGAGAGGGGGAGGGATGGTATCACGTGCACATGTTGAGGGGGAGTGGAAGACTAACATGGTCTGGCAGGGCCAGATTCATGGGCAGATGGAGGAGGGCAGACGGGGGGGCCGACTTCACCCCGAGGACGGGCATAAGAGGCCTGCACTGCAGAAGGCCCCATCAGAGGATGGCAGGAGGAGTCGGCCTGCAGAAGCGGACTGGAAGCCCACACTCCCTCGGCATGCATCTGCTGAGGAGGGACGGGCCTGCAGAGGTGAGTCATTTCTAAAATTTGACCCCCTGCCAGCTGAGACCATCCACTTATTTTGAAATGCTGTAATCACAAGATGCTGAGTTTTCCTGACTGTGATGAAGTCATCGATAGGGTGTATATTTTACAACATGACCTCCTTCATACATATTTAAAGATGGCAGCGGATTCTTCAGTCCATGGAATTTTTTTTTTTTTTTTTTACCTTCCTCTTGCTGTCACTTTCCTGCTTATGTGCTGTCCTCCCTGATATAGACAGGCTCCTGTCGGCTCCCAGGGGCCTTGCTCCAGCTACGCTTCTTATTCAGGAACATGAGGGAATAGCTCGTCCTCTCTTCTCCTCTCCTAATTAATGTGGCACGATCACTATACCCATTATTGCCCTTTAACGCCAACACTGTAAGCTTAGTGATAATGGGCTACAGCTAATTGATTTTACTGAAACCCTACACTTTGAGAAGCAATGGTGTTTCAGCTGTTTTTAGATCTCAGTTGTCGAGTAATCAATCATCCAACACATGAACCGTTCTAGTTTTTTTACACAACTTTGGCACCTGTCTTCAAAAGTATGTCAGGAAGATGAGGGTGAATCTTTGAATATGACTGTTGACTGTTGTGAATACTATAGACATAATGCATCTTTCTAAAAAAGCCAATACAGGACTATTAGAGAAGAAACAATTCCTTCTATCAACAGATTTACAGGTGAACAGATATTTTCTACCACTTTCCTTCATGTGTCCCTGCTCCTTTTTTCTCTGTTAGCTTGAATTTTCCTTTTTTTCTCTCTCTGATGCTGCTTTTTTCTCTCTCTCCCACTCTATTTCTATCTTTATCACATCTCCTGCTTTCTGTCCTCCTTTTTTTCTCTCTCTCTCCCTCTCTCTCTCTCTCTCTCTCTCTGATCTTTACGCTCACTTCCTCCTTCCCTCTGTATTATTTCCTCTATGGTCGTATGAAGATACAGTGATAAAGGCTCATGTGTAAATAAATAGTCCTGAACTTCAGAGTTGCAGTTTTGAGAAATGGCGTAGGAGTAGAGGCATGGGGGCAGCTCAGGGGGAGCAGTGGGGTGGGCAGAGGAAGGTGGGTTTTTTGTGGTAATTGCAGCCACCTACTCTGTTTATCTTTGCAGCTGATCCCTGGATAATGCGCCTCTCAAACAAGTGCTATCACAGAGAGTGCTTTGAGTGTTGTAGCAGCAGAAAATGGCTCATTACTCAGTCCCTGAACTAAAACATTTATAGCCCTGTAGAGAGGTATTTTATGATGACATATTACTAATTCAGTAATTATATTGGATAGAAGTAAACATTTGCAATGCCTGTTATGTACAATATTGTGGGTATTTTTATATATTACATCTCTTCATGATACTGTTTTTTCATAGAGTCAGACAGCCATTTTGTCCCTGACCCGGAAGCCCTGCGGGACACCTTGTGTGAACCTCTACCACCCAAGCAATCAGTCATGCCTCCAAAATGGCTGATGAGCTCCACCCCTGAACCTGGCAGCAAGGGCCCACCTCGCACCCCATCTAATCACCCGACAGCCCAGTACCCTTCTCCCTCTACCCCATCAGCTGTGGCATCCAAACCAGTCCGGTCCATCTCCTCTGCAGGTGCGTCCACCCAACAGTCATCTGTAGCCCCAACCTCCACCTCTCAGGGCACCAAGCAGCCCCCTCTGCCACCACCGAAGCCCATAAACAGGAGCAATGCCGCTATGCTAGGTAAGTTCTGCTGAATAGTAGGAGCCTCACTTAACTGGTAAAAGAGAGGTATCAACATATTTCACATGCAGCTCATATCAACAGCTACAAATGTGCATTATGAACACTAAAATGTGTGTTTAATATCCAGTTTTTCAACTGGAAAACAAACACACTCATTTATGAGTCAGTTTGCAACTAATTGCAAAGAGAAGTCTTTAACAAAAAAGACACACTACCCTTTTAATGGTGTAATCTGAACGGCTTGAGCAGCTTTTCCCAAACTGATTACTTACAGTGCCTGAACTATTTTACATGTTGTGTTTCCGAGCATTTTACACTCTAAAGATCAGAGGGACTCTTGAGGCTGTGGGATGACGCTCGTATGGATGCAGTGTAGAGGTTGTTGTTGTTGTTGTTGTTTATGGTGGGTTTGTGTCATCTTGCCTTAATTTCCACTTAGGCAAAGTCATCTTCTTTTTTAAATTGAGCCTTTAGTTGCCTCTGGAGCTACAGCCTGGAGACAGTTGCAGTATTTGTTTTTATTTAGTAAATGAGAAACTGTGTTTTTAGGAACAGATTAATGGATTCTGTTTCCTTTTGACAGAGCCAGGCAAGCTCCTTACCCTGCTTTTGATCTTTGCCTTAGCTGAGCCACATTTTTCCTAGGTGTAGCTTCATGTTAAACAGATAGAGATGAATATGGTATCAGTCATAATATCCAACTCTTAACAAGAACACAAATAATAAAAATGTCTCTCAAAATTTCAAACTTGTCCTCCAGGAGGTGATAATAGTAAATGAATGACAGAAAGATGAACATTTATGGCCGCAGCACCCCTCTGTCATAGCACACACTGTCTTAAAAAACCTCATAAAACAGCACCACCATGTACCTGCATTTGGTAAACACTTCAGCTTAAGGCCTCCATCTCCTCCCTGTCAGTCTCCGCCCTGCAGGGGGGAGAGAATGCTCAGCTTCCGCTGTACTGGTCCTGCTGGAAGCGAGAGTGTGACTACGATGTCTACCTGTCCCTGCCTGTCTACCTGTGCCGGCGGGCCGGAGGCCTGCGCTCAGGTAAAAGGATGCCCCCTGGTGTTTCTGTGGCCAGGGTGCGGGTATCTGGAATGCCCCCTTTCAGAGTCTGCGTTCTTCATCCTGTCCCGTCTTTTCAGCTGCCAACATATTTCCCTCAATGCCTTTTACTTGTTGACTGGCCTCTGTTGCTTTTCTTTGGATGTTGTATATAAGAGCGGCATGCACATAATAAGATGATGATGTGTGTGCAGGCTTCTTTGTGAATGGAAGATTCAAATACTGTGTGAATGAGCAGTTGAATGTTTTTACTGCTGTACTGTCTTATTTGGCATGTGAATGGGGGAAAGCCTTTTCACAGGTTCCAGCTGTGTCCTGCAATGCATCAAGTGAATTTTATAAAGCTAATCCACTCAGCTTCTGCTCAACTGCGATGGATGGGTGGTTGTGAATGGATGGATGAATGGAGGGGAGAATGCAGCGGCAAAAGGATTCTAACATTAGGGCTTTACTTAATTTAGAGAGGACTATGAAATTCAATTCAGTCTAGTCTCCTGCATGTTTCAAGTCTGGCAGCACTGATTTCTTATGTCTCAGTAGCACGGCTATAGCTTTTAACACTGATGTGCTTCAAAGCTGCTCTACTGAGTATTAAGATTTATATTGCATATATGCAAATGTGCATGCAAGTAATTGTGAGGTTTTCATTTAGGCCCTACGTTTAGGAGCTTTGTGTACTTCATAGATGCTAATAAGGACAGTTTGACAGCACCACAGGTTTACAATCTGGCTGTGTAGAGCATGAAGGCTGTGTGTTTCTTCCTTGTCTCTGTAACCTGGGGCACATGCTGCACACTGGTGTGCAGTGTGTGCAGCATGTGCATTCATGTTGACACAATCATGTGATGTGACACACTTATGTACACACCGCTCAGTCAGACATGTAATCCCAGAGTTTATATTTGTTCATGTGTACTCTGTCATGCTGGGTACATCATACATGTATAGCTAATGCATGTCACAGTGGGAAACTAGATAGAAATATGGAATAATTAGATAAGTAAAGCACTTGCTAGCATCTCACTCACAGGCTTAAGCGATGATAAAGCTCTGTGCTTTAAAGACAGGAAAGCGTAACTGTCTTTCCATTTGCAGGTGATTTCACCCAAGCCACCGGTGGTGCCAGTCTTGTGCCAGCAAAGCCCTCTCCACCAATGCCCCCTAAGAGGACCACCCCTGTCACCAAACGCAACACAGAGGACTCCTCTGCTTCAAGCCATCTCATCAACCCCTCACCACTTTCTCTGGAGGACAACAGCAACCTCCCCATGGGCTTTCAGTTGCCTCCTCCCCCTCCTTCACCTCCCCTTCCAACACACATACCACCTTCCCCTCCTCGCCAGCACATACACACTCACCATCTCCACCATCAGCATTCCTACCCCCACCCACTGCCCCAGCCCATACCAATGCTGTTTGACCCTCCAAGCCCAACCAATGAGTCTCCTCAGCGCCCAACCCCTGTCCCTCTGCATATCATGATTCAGAGAGCCTTGTCCAGTCCTGGCCCAGCTCAGCCACACCCAGATGGGTTACAGCGTGCACACACACTGCTTTTTGAAACCCCTCCAGAGTACCAAGGAGATCGTGGGCGCCCTCTTCCTGTCAGCATCCAACCACTAAAACTGTGAGTTTCTCGATGCATAATTGTGGAGGGAGAACTTTTGTCAAGACAAAAATTGCAAATATGTTGAAACAACAGAGGTAACATGACAGGCCTTTTGGGGTATTTTACAGTATAGTATAGAGTATAGTATAGAAGGTCAGATAAACCTTGTAGAGTTAAGAATGCTAATGGTTGGATACATACCGTGCATATTAATTTGGGAAAACTAGTTTAAAACATATCTGTCTCATAAGTGCAGGAACTACCTAGTCAAATTAGTTAAAGATGCACTAACTGGTGCGCTCTGTGCATGAATAATGCTTATGTATGTATTGGTTGTTTTTTTTTTCATAAGATCTGAAGATGACTACTCAGAGGAGGAAGAGGAAGAGGAGGAAGATGATGAGGAGGAGGAGGAGTATGATGGGGAGATCCCGCAGCCAGAGCTGGAACCACGGACTCGCAGATGCTTGGTTGGAGACGCCGGCGTTTGTGTCATTCCAGGGGATGATGGCAGTGAGGAGGAGGAAGAGGATGAGGAGGAAGAAGATGAGGAAGGAGAGCATCACATGCATGGGGAGGACAGTGACTCAGATGGTCCTGTGCTTTATAAGGATGAAGGCTCAGATGAAGATGAGGAGGATGAGCCCCCACCAAGTAAGAATAACAAAATTTTAGGAAAGGATAGTGACTTTTTCCATTGTAAGGACCTTTGCATTGTTTCTGTGCTCGTTCACACTTGACCGTCGTATCTCTGCTTGGCATGTATCCAGGCGCTCTGGCCAGCAGAGTCAAGAGGAAGGACACTTTGGCTCTGAAGCTGAGCAGCCGTCCCTGTGCTCCAGACAGGGACAGGTTTACACAGGAGAGGAGCAGGGATGACCAGCCTCCAGGACAGACTGGCCTCACCTGGCAGAGCAGGGAACAGTGGGAGGCAATCCGCACACAGATCGGCACTGCACTCACAAGGTAAAGACAGATGACCACATGCGTTTGTGCATGTTTTAGTATTAGTCCTGAATTCTGTAACAGATGATAGTGAATGTGCATTTCCTGGCATCAGGAAATCATTTCATAGCTCTTTGTCCTACTTATTGCCTGAATGACAAAGTGATAAAACTGTGTAAAAATAGTACTATTCTTCTCTTTTTTTTCCCACTTCAGGCGACTAAGCCAGAGACCCACTGCTGAGGAACTCGAGCAAAGAAACATCCTTCAGCGTTAGTATCAAGTCTTTCCTTCCTTTTCACCTTTTCTATTTCTTAATGAACCTTAAAATTCCTTCACTGTTTATGTAAATAAGACATTTTAAAAACATTTTTAGCCCGTCTTCACAACGCACAAAAGTATAATACTTTAACGTCTTGATATAAGATTTGACTTAAAAAGGACACTTTGAAGCCTGAACTGTAGTTTAGATGTCTAATTTTGAAAACTGCTTTTACTCTACTTGTTTCCCACTGAAGGCTGACTTTCATTCAGCACATTAATAAAGCTTTGTTGTTGTTTTTTTCTTCCCCTTCATTTTTTCAGCAAAAAACCAGGCTGACAGGCAGGCTGAGGTTAGAGAGATCAAGCGACGGTTGACAAGAAAGGTAGGGTAACATATTCCCAACAGATATCTGAGTGTTATATCCTATGTTTTCTTGACATTACATCAATTAAAAATATATATTTTATTGTAGCTGAGTCAAAGACCCACAGTTGCAGAACTACAGGCAAGAAAAATCCTGCGGTTCCATGAGTATGTGGAAGTCACAGATGCCCAAGACTATGATCGGAGAGCAGACAAGCCGTGGACCAAGCTGACTCCAGCTGACAAAGTAATCACTTAGTTTGCCATCTCCAGCAAGCACTTAGCCCTTTAGTAGATTGAGTTAAACATAATATCAGCATCATGTGTGAAGTGCAACACATTTTCTTTAAGTTCACATTTAACAACAATCTCTTTCCTGTTGTTTCTTTCAGGCGGCAATCCGTAAGGAGCTCAACGATTATAAGAGCACTGAAATGGAGGTTCATGAAGAGAGTAGAATCTACACAAGGTATACCTTTTGTCAGTTAGATCTTGACATTAAGCTCCGTCAGCTTTAAATCCTGGTTGGTAGACTTGGTGACCCATGGTTGCCATGGTAACAGCAGGTATGGTTTAAAAGTAAAACAAACAAACTATGTGTCATTATTTTGTCAGAAGTGCAACTGAAGAAAATGACTTTTCCACTCTAGGTTCATTTTTGACAAAGGATCGCTGTTGGTGATGATATCGCTGACAAATACAATGTGTTAAAAGCCAACCAACGTTTTAACTATGCATTTTTAATCTGAAGCACTTGCACGACCTCTTAGTATGAGATAACATTACAAACAAAAAATGCTGGATTATATGCAGTACATGCATCATTTTCAGTGAGTCACTCATGCGTGTGATGGCAAATTGAATCCAGCATGGCAATGGCTAACCTTGCCCCTAACTCTAAATACCACTACATAGAGACATAATTCAGAATGTAAATACATTGCAAGGCTATCGCAAAAAAAATGCCAACCACAAATAGCATCAAAGTTTGATTGTATGAAAATCATTCTGACTTTCAACAGGATACGAACATCTGTTCATGCCTCATGAGATTTCTTTGTTCTTTTTAGGTTTCACCGGCCTTAGCTCTCCTCCCTTTTCATGGAAAATGAAGCACTTAAGATTTCTGGCTGGCAAAAAATAGCTGCTCTCTATGCAGATGGATCGCCCTTTTACATTTCCAGAATGTAATGTACAGATTATCAGGGAAACCTGGAACAGACACAAAGTAAGAATGCTTCTCGCTTGCCCTCCATCACTCTCCCACTACATAGCTTTCACTTAACTGAGATGGTGGCGGGTGATGAGCAGATGCAGTATTTCTCCCGGACGACAGGGGGAACCACGTGCCAATGAAGTGGAGAAGTGACAGAGGACCTACAGGGCTTACTCTCAGTCTGCTGTTATGTGGTACCCCTCAGGGACTTGGATCTAGTTACAACCTTTAACGCGGCCTCATTCTGTGTTGCCTTTTTTCTTCTTCACTGTACATGGAAATGCTAATTCATCTTGTTAATGTTATAACATACAATAATATTAGTAATAATAATGATGATGACTTATAGTACTCCACACAGTTATAATAGATAATGGACACAAGTGACTACAGTGAGAGAGCTGGAGGATAAAGACTAGGAAACTCTGTTATAGGACTGGACATCTCTGGGATATTGTGTATGTTTTATATAAATTGTGTACAGACTGCTATTGTTTTAACTTAGAATGAAACTTGGAAAGATCTAATTTCAAAATATTCTGTAATGCACAAGATATTTTATATTGTAATTTTGATCACATGAGTAGTGACAGCTTTTATTTGAGCCTTTTTTAATTTGGCTTGCCTGTATTTATGGTTGTGATGTGAGGTGGCCATTTAAGCGTAAATCTAGGTATAGGAAAAGGTGGAGGTCAGTAGGCTGTTGGTGTTTTTATGTGTGCCAACATACCTGATGCCTAAAGGACTATAGGATACCAGTTTTCATATCACTGATTTCTGCAATCTAATGCATGAGCCAACACAGAATCCAATCACATGGGATCTGAATAATCTCTGTTCATTTATACTTTTTTTATGAGTTTTTGTACTTCCCTTTAAAGGTCAAACATGCAATGCATTCTGTAGCCATTTTGAGTAAGGTCAAACTAGTAGTGTCAATACTAAGAGTTAAATGTAACTTTGCTGTGAGTATAGATCAGGGAATTATCCAAAACATCAGAAAATGTATTAACGGTCAACAGGGAGTCATTTTCGCTGGAAACCTTTTGAAACTGCAGAGATGTTTTATCTTGTATTGTTGTCTGGCCAGTAGCTTACAGGGTTCTCTGTGCTGTGTACAGGTTGATATAGGTTTAACTGATGCTTGTGTATATCTTGTCTTCCTTTCATTTGAAAAGAAATTTTAAATATTAAAGTATTATAGGTTGCTATTTTTTTAAGCACAGAATATTAGTTGATTAAATGCTACAAAGAATGGGAATATGAAAGTACCTTTTCTGAAAAACTAAGTTCATTTTTAATTGAATGTGAAATTGTATGGACCGACAGTTTTCTTTTTAATTGTAAATAGTCACATCTGGATCTAATTAAAACCTTACAATTCCATAAACCCTCTGTTTGATAAGTCTGAAACTGCCTCTTTAATCAATACCTCTTGACTGTGTAAAGGTAGAGATTTGCAGGGAAAATTTAAATTAGACCCCATTTAAGTAAGAAGATGGAGTTGCAGTGACACCTGGTGGAAAAGTAAGTTTTGTGAAGCGCTAAACCGGAAGATGGCTTTGATTGCATCTTCCCAAACCTGTGAGGACTAAAAATGAGGGGAATCAGGAAAAAAAGGTAGTTAAACTAATTTGCTACCCATTGATAGTTTTTGTCCTCTAAAAAAATCAGTTTTAATCAGGGTAAGATATGTTTTGATGATGACATGTCGAGCCGGAACCCTGGAATGTATTTGAAATTGTAAATATTCATGGCAAAGGTGTAAAGTTGTGTATTTTGTAAACAAAGTCAAAAGCTCATTAGTGACCTTGTGATAAAGCATTGCTGTAAGCTTAAGTTGCATAATTAAGGCCAAAAGTAATTTTAAAAAAATGCAGGTTGGGAAGCAACTCTTGAATGAAGATTAATGAATAAGGAAAAAGGCATCCTCGGGTCACCACACACATACATGGCACTGAATGATAACACCTAAAAGATAACCCAAGAAGAACCCAGTCACTTAAGAGATAATCATTCAGAATTTAGCAAAAAAAGAGAGATGTTACGTTCACAGTAACAACAACTGAACCATTATATATATATAATATATAATATATATATATATATATATATATTTTTTTTTTTTTGTGTACAATTTCCTATCTCAACTTCCAAAATAATTATAGATACAACAGTGGAAAACTGATTATTGTTATAAAAAAAAACATCCTGATGACCTGCTTATTAATCCGTGAATAATAGCTTTAAATGCAGGGTGTTATTTTGTGGGATGACACTTTTGACACATTTTCAGTGTTTTAATGTAGCTATAGCTATATTAGCTAATTACCTTTTAAATCAAACATGTCATAACAACTAAATTGTTAGAAAAAATAACATATAGGTAATAACATATACATTTTTATAACAGAAACAATAAAATAACACATGTAGAGATTTAGTCTCCAGCTTTCACAGCCTGAAAGCATATAGAAGTCACAATAAAATGCAACTTTTAGCATGCTAGATAATGTAAATACATTAACATTAATAATAGAAGGCTATTATATATTAAATAACACTAAATTGAGTCATTATCCTGCAAAGATACTACATTTAGTGCACCCCTACCCCTTCGCTTTTAAACGAAGACAGAGAGTAAAAACTGAAAACCAGTGACATGACGAAACTTAGTGTCAAAAATACAATAATCAAACGGATCAAAATAAGATAGACATACAGAAAAAAACAGCACTATAATCGAAAAGATACATCAAAATACATAAATATAAAAATAAAAATATTAAAATTATTTTTCATTGTGACTTTTTTAACTTCTTGTCTTAGTCAAATAAAACTTTTCCTCATATAAACATTTAAATTCCATTCTAAATCTTTATCAGTTTAGGGAGTTTTCTTTTTCACCGCTGCAGACACGGGTGTTACTGTCTCTTTAAGGGGACAGGCGTTCCACACAGCGTGACGTTGCGCATGTGGTCCGTATCCCAAGACCGGGAACAAGCTTTACACGTTCACTTTTAGAGAAACTGCTACTGTCTACGTATCACAGGTTAGTAAATAATCAGCATGTACACGTCCCCGTTTAAAAAGGGGGGACGCTAATACACACTCCTTAATCAATGTACAAGCTGTTCATTCAACAGAGCTTTTTCTGTTGTACTTTTAGTTAAGGAAATAATGCTAACGCCGCTAGCTCGTTAGCGCTTGCTAGCAAACATGTATGAACCTGGCGTCATATTATATTGCCGGCCAACCAAAAATCCCTTTAACGTTACGGTGTATTACTCTGCGTTTTGTAGTCTTACTGTATTTGATAGGAACTGGTTTTGTCACATCTATTTATTACAAATAACGTCGAAAGACCGAAGCCCATCCATTAAACGTTGGAGCTCGTTGGGTAACTTAACCTAGCTCTTCTAGTTTTAGCAAGGACACATGGGCACTGCCAACGTAAACGTTCGATCACGCTTCCTCTTTTAAACTACGGTATCCATCTAGCTCATGTTCAGTTTTCAAGCACTGAATCAATTCCTTGACACGTATTTTCAAAAAGTTAGCATCTGTTATTGAGAGCTAAGCGTGACTCTGGATGAAATTGTATTTGTGTTGTTTTACTTGCAATATGACATTGGAGCAATATTAATGGGTGCATAGCTGTCTGCGAGGTAAAACAAACGAACAAAAAAACAAACCAAAACCGAAAAAACACAACTTAGTCTTTTAAGTTACGACATGCTTTTTTAACGAGTATATTGACTAACCCTAAGATTTCCCTAACTAGTATCGATTAAACTTGTCAGAACTAGGCCTCTCTGCCACTCCTTGAAATCCTCATTCCTCACTAAACTAATTTTTTGAACTTTGGCAATTTTTTGAGGTGTAGCCTGAACACGCCATTACTTGTACCAGGCAAACTCGACAGTTTACAGCTACAATTCAGTCTGCGTTGTGTTATTTTTCTGGCTTTTTTAAACAGTAGTGATCAGGTATGAACCTCTTCAAAATCACAAGGATGCTTTTTTAAATCTTACACTTGCTTATTTTCACGCAGATACTATTCACCAGTCAGTAGAAATGTCAAAATATCCTATTTAAAATATATAAACATTATCACCTAGGTTTAAGTCCACATATAACTGGTAACATTATATATATCCTCTACCGCTGTATGTGGGCAGTATTTCAGGCTGCTCTTATGGTATGTGACATTATGTACATCTGAAGGCAGCAAAACTCTTAGTCACTTTGTCTCGTTTGAGAAAGTATTCAAAATGATGCACAATTACCTTCACTTCTTTGGCTCTGCATGCACTGAACTAGTCAGCTATAACTTAAAGTTGAGAATATATAATAGTACTGGGAATGTATTGAAGAAAGCACAGCTGTCTGTTGGAAAGAACATGAAACTGGGCCAGCCATTGAAACAACTTTCTGTGACAGCTGTTGAACGCTAACAGCTCTAAGTTAACGTTTGTTGGCCAGCTGCATGTGGTAGTAGGCTCTTAAGATTATAAGGACATCATATTGCTTACTGAGGATATTCCTCTCACTCAAAGCCCTGCAACTTTTCAAAAGGCCCAGTGGTTCTCAGATCTGTAGGAGAGAGACGGTTGTTGACGTTTTGATGTCATTCCCATGTCTGTTGTCTACTCTTGTCTTTTGTGCATTGTAAGGTTTGCATCTGTGTTTTTAATTGTGATATAAATACTTCAATTGAACTGTTTTTGTTTTTGTTTTTTTGTTTTTTTTTCATTTAGTTAATCTGAGTTTTACCAATATTACAGTTCACTGACTTCAACCAAGGTTATTTAAAGAAATTTCCTCCGGTTTTGGCCAAAGTCCTTAGGTGTTGCTGCCATGCCTTCTAAAAAGACCACTGTCAAAAGGAAGACTGAGGCTATTGTAGAGGATGTGAAAGACATCAAGAAAGTGAAAGGTAAATCACTGACCTTATAAAGAAAAACAAGGTCCATGTAATCTAAGTAAGCTTCACAACTGCTTTTGTAATGGTGAGTAAATTCAATGCTTATTAAAATAAATTTTGGTGTGTAACAGTTTCCCATAGGAGTCATGGTAGAGAGGCAGGCCAGGTTCTTGTTCTGGGCCAGGGTGATGTTGGACAGTTGGGTCAAGGCGAGGATGTCCTTCAGAGGAAGAAGCCGGCTCTTGTGCCCCTGCCAGAGAAAATTGTGCAAGTGATCGCTGGAGGCATGCATACTGTGTGCCTCAGTGACACAGGCAATGTAAGCAACTATCTGTCTTTTTTTTTTTTTTTTTTTAAGAAAAATATATGACTGAAGCTATGGCTTCCTGTCAACATTTCAAGTGTTAAGTTTCCCAGTTAAGTCATATTTGTTGCTTTTGTTGCTTTTTTAGGTTTACACTTTTGGTTGTAATGATGAAGGGGCCCTTGGCCGAGACACAACAGGGGAGACATCCGAGATGGTTCCAGGAAAGGTGCTATTGGAAGAGAAGGTGGTCCAGGTGTCGGCAGGGGACAGCCACACAGCTGCCCTCACAGATGATGGAACAGTGTACATCTGGGGCGCCTTCAGGGTTAGTTACTTGTGTTTTCAACCAAAATTTGGAGACTTTTTTAAAAAGAAAATGTCTGCTTGTTAACTGTTCTAATCTTAATCTGTTAATATTATTCGATACCCCATCTTTCAAAAACAACAAACGATGTTCAGTAAACTAAGCACTGGGGAAGCCTAGTTTATCAGCCGCAGCCTATTCTCACCCAGTAGACAGTAAAGATTTGTGATCTAGCGTGTATAAACCCCAGATCTTTAAATTAATTAAGATAGCCATATCCTACTCCCCTTCTTTGAATTCATGTAATCTTCCACATTAGAGGCCCAAAATTACCAAATACTTTTCTTGACACTTGTATACCACTGAACTTTGCCACTGTGACCAAGAAGAAAATGAAGAGACCCCACATTTTACCTCCTTGCAAGTGTATCTTATGTCTCTACAAACAGCAGGCAAACAGCAGGCTGTTAGTGCTTTACTCTGAGGCCAAGGACATATTTTTCTGCAGGTATATTATATAACCCATCAACTACAGCACATTAGTAAGAAATTTGGCAGTTTCTTTTTCTTCTCAGAAGTTTTTCCTCTTGCCTAAATATTTTCTACTATGTTCAGTTGTAGTCATATGTCCTAAGTCAGCTCATACTTTGATATCTCCTTCCTCTCAAGTGTCAAGTAACAATAAATCTACAGCAGTCACCTGAAAACACTAAATGCATTGGGATAAATAAGAATTAAGTAATTGTTTGAAATACTTTTAGTAAACCTGGGTTGCAGGTAAGTTGGTTTTGTCTTGTAGCTCAGTTAAAATTAGTAGACAGGCTATTTTTGACTATTTTCAGTGGTCATCAAAATATGCATTAATGTGAAATTTCACTATAAAATCACAAATATCAGTGTGTGCCCATACTGTACTGTTTGTCCAAGCCCTGTTGTTTTAGTAGATGGCTCCAGGTAGCAATTTGGTTATAACCAATTCAAAATAAAGTGACTGAAATAACATTTTTAGGAAAAACATACCATTATGCTACAAAAGTCACCTGCTGATGGAACACGGCTGCCAGTTTTTTATAATTACTATCATTATAGCAAATAAAGATGGTGAGCAGAATGTTCCTGTTTACAGCTATATTTTGCTATTTATAACCCAAAAAATGAACGACATGTGTCTCTGTATTTAACCGTTAAACCATGTTGTCCCTTATATTTTTATCCAGGACAACAATGGTGTTATTGGTCTCCTGGAGCCAATGAAAACATCTAATGTTCCAGTCAAACTCCCATTAACGGAACCTGTCATGAAAATTGCATCAGGTAAGAATCAGTCCTGTTTTATGCCTTTTTTTTTTGTTTGTAAGCTACATGCTCTGAGATTGTGTCTGTTTTATTGTCATTACAAGGTAACGACCACTTGGTAATGGTTACGCTGGAGGGAAATCTTTACTCATCAGGCACAGGAGAGCAGGGACAGCTGGGACGAGTGCCGGGCCTTTTTGCAAACACAGGAGGCAGGCAAGGCCTTGGTAAGTGATACAAGTTTTTATGAGCCCAGAATATTAATCATTTTAAACTCAGTTTTACATGGTTTTACGCATACATCAATCTTTGAATTGTGAATACTTAAATAATAGGTGTCGTTATTATTGTGTGTTATATTAATTACCATGAAGTTGTGGCTTACTGTGTGTCCTCTGATTTTAGGACGTTTGCTGCAACCACACATAATAAATTTCAAAAAGAAGGTTCACGTCATAGATGCCTTCTGTGGGGCGTACTTCACCTTCGCTCTGTCAAAAGAGGGACATGTTTATGGATTTGGCCTCACCAACTATCACCAGCTGGGTAAGTATGGCACATCAGAGTCCTTTTGATAAATTGACCCGATTTGTTTTAGAATTTTAACAACAGAGGTGTCTTGTATTATTGCAAAGTTAGCTAAGAGTAAGTTGTTCATGTTCTGCCTGAAGATAATGGCATAAAACACTGATCTATTATTTTATGTCTACACCTTTTTTTATCCATGTTCAGGCCTTGAGGGAACCCAGGTGTGTTTTTTTCCACTAAGTCTGAAGTGCTTCAAGAACTCCACCACCTCGTGGGTGGATTTCTCTGGAGGGCAACATCACACAGTCTGCCTCGATTCTGAAGGTTAGCTCCAACTAAATGCTCCTTCAGGCCATGTTTTATCCAGATTTATACTGTGCAGCTGATTCAAATCAAATAGGTTAATAAGGTACTGAGTACATTTACTGGAAATATACAACTTATTTTACCACTCGTGTTTTAGCATTGAAGTCTAAGCTAAATCTAGTCTGTTCTAAGGACTACCTGCTCACCAGTTTTTGTTTTTTTGTTCTGCAAAAATGTAGCCCAAACTGTCTGAAAACCAACTATCAGGCACTACAACTTGAACATCAAATGACAAAAAGTCCAACGAATACTTAAACACAAAAGTACCCCAGTTGTTTTTGTTTCAAGTTTTTTGACACTAAATGAATCCATTTTTGCATCATCTTTTAGGTCAAGTGTACAGCCTGGGCCGAGCAGAGTATGGTCGTCTCGGTCTGGGTCAGGGGGCTGAAGAGAAGGCTGAGCCCACACTTGTGATGGGGATGGAGCCAGCTAGCATGGTGACGTGTGGGGCATCTGTCAGCTATGCTGTCACCAGAGACGGTGAGAATAAATGAAAATGCAGCCTAAGACTTGAGTAATCAGTCTCTTAGTCTCCAAATAGTGCTCTGTAATTTGTTTTACTTTTCAAACTTTATTTCAGTAAAACACAAGTCCTTATCACTGTAGTTGGGTATAAAGTAAAACTTTCACTTCAGCAGTCTATCTGTATGTTAGCTAATGTAAACGGGCATTTTTTTCTGTCAACTTTAATTATCTAATCTTTATAATCAGCCAAGAGGGTAAGAAAGGGTGCTCATTCGTGTACTGTTGCCTCCAGGATCTGTGTATGCCTGGGGCATGGGCACCAACCTGCAGCTCGGCACTGGAGAGGAGGATGATGAGTGGAGTCCCAAAAAGATGTCGGGCAAGCAGCTGGAGAACCGTGCAGTACTGATGGCCTCCAGTGGAGGGCAGCACACTGTCCTTTTGGTCAAAGACAAGCAGGAGAGTTGATGTCTGCCTTAAGTCGAGAATGGGGACGAATGAGGGATCGTATGATCTCTGTTCTGAGATGGAGCCTTGCTGATGGTGCCTACGTCTGGGGTTGGGGTTAATCTATGTGTGACTTCCTGAGCTAAGGTAGAGGCCCTTCAGGCCCTTTTATGGGAGCCCTTTCTGGTGCGGGGAAAAATGTTCATGAATGTTGGTTGGATCATGAATAATGAGAGACTATTTTTTTAAATTGTGTTTATGGTGTTCTCTTTGAATTCTTCTTGTTTCAGGTCATTAGTATGGCTGTAAGTTGATATATGTGAAGTTTGTAAAAGTGAGTACACGTACATAAAAAAGAGTGCAGGCCTTTTAATGATTTCCCTGAACAATAGTTTTTTTATATATTTTTTTTATTTTCTTTAAAGCAATAATACCATCGACCTTGATTCAGACAGGACTTGAATTGTCAATGAGTTTAATATGTAAGACTACTGTTCACTTTACCTTGAGCACACAACATTGTTGCGACTGTTTGATCATTTGGAAGCATGTCATACTGTATCCTTCATTTTGTTGATTTTCCTGTCTGAAAATAAAGACTAAATTTTAAGTTTTTAAGATGTTTCTGATGCAATGCGTCAAATATCCATCAACTATTTGATTATGTACAAAATTATGTTTACATGCAAATATAACTAAGCATTTGTTTTTTGGCAGCTATATTGAAAGTTTGTAGTTGCAGCCCTGCTGAGCTGTTACTCCAAGCACATAAATTCATGCATGCAAAAAGGAAAAACAACAATAAGTTTTAACATTCTAGTCTATATGGAAAACGTAGGTAACAAAATGCCAAACACAAACAAGTCAGTCTTCATTTAAATAAATAGCAGGAAAATCTTGGTGCTTACTATGTCAACACTGTAAAGAAATAACATGAAAATGTAAGATGAAGTTTCTACTGTTATTGATGGTGAATAAAAAAAACTCCTGCTTATTTCAAAGAAAAGCCTTGACTGAGTGCTTCGAATAAAAAATTCTGTAAAACTCCTTATAGGTAAAGATGAGAATGTTGAGTTTTGTTTCATCAGTAAAGTAACTGACAAATGCCCAAGTCCTATATTTCCATTAAGCAGGCATTAACTGATTTGCAGCATTTGCCCACAATGATGAAATGCACCCAGAGATAATAAGGGAGGATCAGTGGTTGACGCAAGCAAGTTAACATTGACTTGTGGTAAATTTCGCCATTGCCTGACCCTAATAGCCTGGCTTATTGTGTAAAAGTACCATTGTTGCAATCCTATCCTATTCAATTATACCCCGACATCAACTCACAGTGAGGTTGTTCCCTGAAACCAGTTATTCTGTAACTGGGGTGGGCTCTGCTGGTGGAGCATGGAGCCACTGTGGGTCTTATTCTTTGTCCGTAGTCTCTGGCTTCCACTCAGGGCTTTGGTTTTTAATTGGCCATAAAAGCAAAGCATTTGGGCCGAGGGGCCAAACATTCTCTATGCTCAAACACTTACAGTAGATGTAACATCTGGTCACGTAAAACCAAAATGTGGTTGTGCCAAAGAAAGTTGGTTAACTAATAAACTTTTCATCAGTCAACAACTGAAAGAGCAAAGACAACAGCTTCAGGGCTAAGGTGTAACTGTGGCTACAAACTTTGGGAACCTTATGAACAAATATTATACCAGAACAACAACCACGCCCTTGTTTTTCTTTCCCTTCAGAACAGTTGCTCTTAAAGAATCCCTCTGCTTTATGCAGGTTGCCAACCAGCTTTTTAGGGTTCATTGCTGCCACCTACTGTCATAAAGCAAGAACAGAAAGAAGATGCTGTATTATTTACATGATGTTATATGTGTATTATTTATACTATTAATATTTAATTGGTTGAATATTATCAAATATTTAGTAGAAGATGTGAAATAATTCTGGACATCAGAAGAAATGCACGTGTTTTAATTATATATTGTGATTTTATTTCTTGAGTTATACATCGTAGTAACAGTTGTGTAAAGTGTTTAACTGTTGTTGGTCTGTTACACTGCCACAATATACTTTTATCATATGTTTTCTTTAGAGTTATCTGTTTCTACTCTGATAAAAATAGTCTGGTCTGTATTTGAACAAAAATGACATTTCACATTATAGTTCAGCCTTTTTTTTGACACTTTCTCTGATTGGTACTTTTCATAACAGCATTTCCTTTCCTGAAATGTTGCTTTAGTTCAGTTACAAGCTGTAATGACATGTCAAACACCAAGCAGAGTAAAATACTCTATCATAATATTCTGACACTGATTAGGTGGCCCGTAGCCATGCACTCTTTAGTTCTGTCCTCACCCACTGCTCCTGAATTTTAAGGCATTTAACGATGATTTCTGACCATTTTGAAAAAACCTCTAGATCACATTAAACATCTTAAATCTACCAAAATAGAGTTTTTATAACTCTGACCTTCAGGACCTCAAAAACAACAAAGCTGAAATCTTTTTAAGACTAATAAAGAATAAAAACAGGCACGGTGCATGCGTAGGTAAGTGGGATTGTGAGGTTACAAAAAGCTGTTAAAAGCATCCGTCTTCGACGTCTGTTAACAGCTTTTCACATGCTGGAGCTTTTACATTTCCAGCATAAAGAGACACATTCAGTCAGGAGTACAGCAGTGACATCCTGTGATTAAATCCTTTCACTATTAAAAGTATAACAGGATCTTTCACGATGCACTCAGGCTCTAGCCTTCCCTCACTTAATGTAATCACAGAGACAACTGACGAGTCTCAGGCACCTGCGTCGCTGCACATTCACTCTTATAATGGAGGGAGCTTTATTAATCACAGCAATTGGCTGCTCTGCTCAGAGCTGTATGTATAAGGCTTTCATAAGCTGTTGTTTTGGTATCACTGTCTTTGAATGAGCTTTACAAGGCTCATAATGCTCCCTCGAGAGGCTGAATAATGCATTAATAAACAGTTGCATCATGCTCTCATAATTATAACCTTCAAATAGAGCAGATTTTGCATCACTTATCTTTGCCTTGACTGGAATGTGGCAGCCCCTTAAGTCACCCTGCTGCTCCATTAATTAAGTCATCGTTTCATATGTTGAGTGCTGTTCCTCAAGTACGTCTCTATCAAGAAATTCAAAGTTGCGTAATGGTTTGAATGGTTTACCTGAGGTTTTGCTTTCATCCATGGCCTGTCATAGTGAGGATCTGCTGTGCAGCAGGGAGCAGTTGTCCACATCATTCGCCGCATACTTTCTTCTACTCTCTCACACACAGAAAAATGACACACTTTGAATTTAAAGGATTTGAAAGGACTTTAAATATAAAGGTAGAGGGAAAAAGACAGATTGGTAGACGGCAAACATAATATAAAACACATTACCTACAAGACATTACATCTTTTAGCCATTTTCTATCATTGATGCCCTTAAATGACGGATGATCAAAGGTAAAAACCATATAGAGCTCTTCTGTTCTGCTCTATCTAAAAAAACGTTATGTATTCAGATAATAATAATAATAAGAAGAATGCAATTATCAACCTCTAAGTAACATTTTTTTAGCATAATTTTCAAACAAGCACATTAGCCACTTCAACACCGTCAGCCTTAATGTTAAAGTTGAAAAACTTTAACATAAAGCAACACATTCCCCTGACTGACTCACTCACTGATGTATGAAGTATTAACAGCCTGTTCGGGCCTGTTCTGTGTTTTCCCCCTTGTTTTGTTGATTGTCTGTTTTCTCCAGGGACCTTAGTGGGCGGGTCTCAATTTGGGTAACTGGGAGCACCTGGCCAGTCTCCCTGATCCTTTAAGATCTGGCAGTCGCAGCCCTCAGTCTCATCGCAACCTCATTTCATTCTTATGGTTTGGTTGCTGACTTTGTTATTAAAATAAATTTTGTTAACCTTTACATTTAACCTGTGTCTCTCTCCATTTTTGTCATGGCTTACGAGCCAGGTCATGATAATGTCAAAAACACTTAGTTGTCGCCATGGCACAGAAGATCTTGTTTTGCTCTCCGTACTTACAAAACATGTGTTTCTATGAGTGTGTGCACTGCAAACAAAATAGCAAATTATCGGCAAATGAATAACTCTTGCTGTTAAGCTGCTGGTACTCCATCGACTGTGGACCACACATGTAATTACTGCAGATTGCCCTGATAGATTGGACTTCTCATTTAGAGGGCTGAGGGCTTCTTGTGAGTCCCAAAGTGGAGGACCGACAGCTGCGCGGGGGCTCAAGAGAAGAGCCAATCACTTGATCTGCCGCATGTTCACGGATCTGTTATGTGGACCAGATGACAACAGGCATTAAACCCCCACTGATGATGCACCATGGCGTGTGAATCATCACGAAAATGGATTTTTCTTGTTATTTCAAGATGTCCGTGACACATTGCTTCTGTGCTAATTACTGACAGAGGTCCAGTGTCCTAATCCTTAAATCAGTCTTTTACAAGCTTTTTCAGGTCTTGGACTCCCATGGTGACACAAATTGGACCATGGACCCCCATTTGAAAAGATTTTGTTTTGATTATTTGCTCTCTTAAAGTTTTTTAAAGAATGTGTCTGAAATCCTTACCAAAGAATTATACTTTAAATTTGTTACATATGGCTATATTTAAGGTATATACCTTGATATTATTGTTAAGTCAAATTAAGGTATTATTAAGTCATTTAGTATTTTTCTTAACAATTTATTTTAATAAACAGTAATATTAAGCCATAGTTCATTACGGTGCACTTTGCTCTATGCAGATATCTAAAGTCACATTTCTGTTCAGAATTTTATTACAAGACTAGAAGTAATTTGCACTTCTATAACATCACTTAGCTCAAGACTTAAAAATAAAGATCTATATTGACAAAGCAGACCCAAGGATAGTCTTTTTATCCCTATGCGTTATTTTCCTGGTGTCTACATTACCCACAATGCAATGATGGCTGCCTACAGTTCAGTCAGAGATTCAAGTCTTTTATGCTTCTAGTGCCTAATGGCCGAGCAGCTAGGCTTTTTTAACTTTCTCTTAACTACACATTAACTTGGTCTTACATCTGTTTTGCTTTCTATTCTTATATTGTTTTTCTGAGTATGCTGTTATCATTCCTTTGTTTATTAGCATTAATGTTTGTGTTATAATAAGCAGTGGTACTGATATTTTTATTATTGTTAATGATAGTATCCTGTAGAATTTTGAGATGTTGTAAGAGGATGCTGACAGATGGAAATAAAGGGGTCTCATTTTTTTTAATTAAGTGTCACATAAGGCTGAGTCCCTGCTCACCACCCTGATCCTCTCTATGCAGTCCCTTATGGCTCAGCTGGCAGATGGCACCCAGTTTGAATCCCTGTCTCTGCTGTTCAGCGGGGAACACTGGGTGTTTCTTGATTTGTTTAACATCCAGTAAAAGTGATCCAGAGCTTTTTCCACTTCTGGCATTTCACAAACACCTTGGGTGGTCAGAAGTTTTGATAATCTGTGTTAGGATAAGGTGACTATCTCACAAAGCAGCAGGCCAGATTGGTAACTCTAATAGCAGACAGTAACTGATTCCTTCGGTATATATTCACTGTTTGGTTTAGATTATATGGGTCGACACTGACAAGTGTGTACACTGTTGGTCGAGATGCTATGTTGTGTGAAAAGTCTCGCTTAGAGTATGTATGTGTTTCGTACTGAAATGCTTAAACATGTGTTGAGAGATTCATATGGCTGCAACATGGCGGTCTGATCAAGTTGTGCTTTTCATTCACGCTTCTGCTCAAGATAATTGTGTTTCCTTGGACTGAGCCACAAATATGTCTTCGCAGTGAGGACTTGCTCACTCTCAGGCAGTCGAACGCTTCATTAGGTCTCCCATGCATAAATTAGAGCGGGAAATCGCAAGAAGAATCGTCCAGATGAAACAGAAAACAAAGTCTTGCTTCAAAACTACCGGATGCTCTGAGCTTTTGATGTTAGCAAGGGAATACTGAGAGCTGTTATGCATAAATGCTTCAGTAAGGTCCCTTCACTCTGTTCTCATTTCCTCCGTTAATGTGTTTGAGTGCACAAGAAGCCATTCGTTAGGATAAGAAGATGAAAGTGTTTAATTATCTCCACGTCACTCTGCTGTGCACGTAACTTAACATTGATAGGCAATGATTCAAAAAAAAAAAAGCCTGTTGCATGAGAGAACTGTCAGAAAACAAAGGAATGAAGCTGTTTAATTACCCAGTTACTCTTTAGTTTTCAGACCTGAGAGTTGTGCTGTAGACACGATGGCTCTCATTGAATTTCATTTGAAAAAGGCCAGGCTGTTGTCTAATCAAGTAAGAAGCCAGCAAATGATGTCTGACTGACTTATTCATTGTTGTTTTTTTTTATTTTGTCTTTTACACAGTAAGCTTATAAGCATATTTCATCGGGAACATACTGCATGTGCTGCTTTGGAGAACAGAGGATATCTGCAGTGAGTCCTGCTCCCCTCACCCCTCCTCGTGACAAATGTGTCTGTCTGTCTGGTTCCTTTGCTAGAAGCTCTGTGATGTCTTGTATAGGAACCTCTGAGAGATTAAGACTGTACATCTCCAGTTCCAGTCATTTGAGTGGTATGTTTCAATATGCACAAGAGTCAGAAAGGGAAATGACTGTGACTGATTCCTTCTAATCTAAAAAGTTTCTTCTCTCTGAGACATCATCAGCTCCTCAGCGGAGAATGAGTTCAGCCCTTTAATGTGTGCATGAATTTAAATGAAAGACCAGTTGAACATAAAATCCATGGATGCATCATACAAAAAAGGCAAGAATTTGTCATTTCCAATACATCCTCTGTGGCCTCTCTTGGCATGCTTCATATGGGTGTTAATGGCATCTGCATTAATATCTCAGATTGATCGCATCTGACTGTCTGTATTCTATAAATTGAAAACACCTGTGCACATTTATTTTAATCCTTTTTTCTCCATGATGAGTATACAAAACTGTGATAAATGTGGTAATAATCAGGTTTTTGGGTCTGGGGGACCTTTAAGCTGTTAAATGCTAAAGCTGGTGATATTTTATATATTATTATAAACAAATCACATAAAAAAATATGTTCAGTAAATCACTGTTGGACTGCTTGACATGTGCCTTCATTACTATGTAAATGGGTACTGTAGTTTATTCTGAGTCAGTCCCACATACACTGTCCTTAAATAGTAAATATTCCCTGGAGTCCAAAACTGAAGTTAAAAATAGTCCCCAAGAAACGCACTATTTGCTCATATTTCAGTACAGTTTCCTGCTGTTCACAGAAAACATTAAACTTTTAAAAATGAAAGTTTATGTATTCATGCACTTTTTTTACATCATCAGGAGGAACTAGGTTATAGTTATCACTGTCTTTAGTCTTTATAAAGGACTTGTTGAAAATAACAAGAATATAAAATATCACCAGCTTTATTCTCTCAGCAGTATGTTGAGAAATGTGTTGGATTTGCAGGGTATCAGGTGGCCAGAAACCCTGGTATTATCCCAGACCTTTGTCATATATTGTGCTTTCATTTATTCACTGACATTTTCTAACACACTTTTGGTGTGTCTCTATGGCTGGTGACCTCTGACATGGTTAAAGTTCTCGGGTCAGAGGTCCCCAATCGCTAATCTATTCTTCACTGTAACAACAATACTGTATATCTACCATGAGGCCTCACTGGCATTTTCAAAGAGTATATGAATCTGAATGTCAGTGTCTGTAATAACAATCACGATTAATGGAGCTTCTTGTAACACTTCAACGCTAACTACAGTACAGTCCTAAAAATTCCTGTGGCTTTGTAAAAAATGTTGTAAAATCTGCTTCAAATCAGTTGAACAAGTACTAACTGATGTGTCACAAGACAAAATGTGGTGTTCATAACATCAGATCCCATGTTGTCGAAGGGGTGGGAGTCCCGGTTTTCAACCAAGCAGCTCTGGTTGAATTCAAGAATGGAATAGTTTCATGTTTTTCAGTCAACATTTGTTACTGCCGAACACTCATGTACCAAACACAGTTAAAGCTCCACATCAAGCCTGAACATACAGGACACTCAATTGATTTCTACATAAGAATTGTACTAAAATTCATGCTTAAATATTACATGTAGTACCTTTAAAAATGAATGTTATTCACAATAATATTTCAAATTAAAAACACTTACTAGATGCAGCTTTTGATACTCTGTTTGACAGTTGCATTATGTTTCAAAAGACAAAAGTGGTTGTTACATTTATACAGTAAGGTACTTTATATTGTGTATTTACTGAAACACAAAATGTGTGACACTTAAAGATGAAGCACTTCTCTCTACAAAACAAGAACTAAGCATAATGCTGAATAAGGCATAACGGTACACATTTTCCATTTAGCATAAAACAAACATTTATAAATACACTGCATACAGTTTGAAAAAGTCCAGAAAGCAACAATATGCCTATATCTAGATGTAAAATGCTTTGCCTAACACATTTAGCACTTAGTGTTAATACAATAATATAAATAACATAGAATTTTATACAATATATGAATTGCTAATTGGTTACAAGTGAAGCTTGATTTCATAACAGTTTGAAAGCACATTGAAACAAAAAAATTACCACTTAATAAAGAACAATATTACCTTTACAGTTGATATACGGATATCAGTTGAAACAAAACTGCACTGCTGCAGTCACAAGATGAGAGGCATCAGTTTGACTGTTTTCTCAAAAAGTGTGCAGGATACCTTCTTGTTTTGCTAATCTCCACCTGTAGGTGTCTTACTGTCATCACTGAAAACATGTCCACTAGTTGTAGCATGTATAGAAAGCTACTTAACGCTTGCTTATGCATTTGATGCAATTTAGACTTGCCTCTGTGCCAGTTTGAGGTCATTCAGTCAAAACTATGAGGTGAAACTTAATTTTGGCTGATTGTTTTTCTAAAACAAAAAACAACAAAATAACAAAACAACAAAAAAAACAAACTTAACTGCATAAGAGGCAAAGGTGAGTCAGTTGATATTTATTGTGAATTTATGCCAAAAGAGCCATTTATCTCTGCATTATCATAAAGACCATATTTTTACTTTATTTTAAGGTCTAGTGTCTTAAGGATTTAATAGCATCTAGTAGTGAGGTTGCATATTGCAACCCACTGAACCTTCTACCCATCCTGCCTTTTCAAGTGAGCAAGAAAACCTACAAAATGAAGAGCAAAAGGCCCGTCTCTAGAGCTGGTGTTCGGTTCTTTTTTTTCTGGGTGAATATAGAAACATGGCGGTGCAAAATGGCTGACTCCATGGAAGAGGACCCAGTTATTCTACAGATTTAAAAGTCTCACTCTCACTCAATGTAATGATTAAACATTAATGAAAACATAAATATGAATAATATTCCACTTCTGCCAATACTGCGGATCCCTCAAAATC
>JAQNCA010000030.1:14716701-14730436 GCA_029783725.1 Acanthurus tractus
CACAGTCTAAAGACTGACTGTGCTGTGCAGCTTATTATATTCTGTAATCATACTCAGATTCTATTGATTTAAATCAATCCCCACTGTCTCCTTGGTTTCCTGCAAGACTGAAACTGTTTTATTTCTTTTGCTTTCATTACAGAAAATGACTGTGTTTCTCTGTGTTTACAACCTCAAGCACTTTACTTTTCACATTTCATCTGGCATTACTGCTGACAGTTTGCTGGAAGGTACCAATCTTTTTGATGAGATGGAAATGAGTTTATGTCCTATCTGCAGTTATAGAGACAGATTACAAGCTGCAAAATCTGACTTTGAATGTGTCTGTGGGTTTAGTGTTAAAAAAACTAAGTCTGATTGTCTGCAGCTTTACATTATGACATTATCAATTATTTGGGAGTGACTCAAAAGTGACTTTTAATCAGACCCTATCACATAAGGCAGCCCTGAAATAAAAGCCAGCTAAGGCAAAGTAAATATTCAGAATCCAAATGGAGTCCTGCAGCTTGTCCTCAAATGGTCCCTGGTAAATCACTGTGCCCCCATCTGGTGTACATGATGCAACCATGCATACGATATCTGGTACAATCTGAACACCACTTCCCTGGCTCCCTTTGCTGGCAAATATCACTTGCTTTAAACAATGTGCAGTTCCTAAAAGTTTGTATGAAAATGCCCAAGACCTGCTGGTCAGACACCTTTAGCCAGACCCCTGCTTATTCCTTCAGGCCAGTCTTAAGCCTAAGCGTACAACAGACTCACTAATCCACAAGAGGATGGTGTGTGAGTGTCAGAGTTTGCCTTGTGTTGGCATGAGACTACACATGTTAATGAGTGAGAAATACCAGCAGGGGCAATAACCTCTCATTTTCATACAAATCTGTCTACATATGCAAATCTGCTGGGTGCAAATTTACGATGAATCCTTCCTCCTCAAAAATCATTCAAGAAACTTGTACTGTTGTTGTGAATTTCGATTAGACTGAATGCACTGAGTGCATACAGGAAGTTTGCATTAAAACATAGAAACAACAGAAACACTAGCATCTTTAGCTATTTCTGGTAGCATGCTTGCTGCCTAACATGGACGGGTGCATATTTTTTCAAAAGTCCTCAAAGATAAGTAATATAATTATAAAAATCTGGCTTCACACCTGACAGGTCAGCATCCTCACTTGAGCAATTTTTCATTTTGTATTTCTGGCCCTGATTTTTTTTCTCAACTCTTGTATAAGACAGGAAGGTGAGAAAGAGATCAAATCAGCTTCTCTCTCATATCTGCTGTGGTGTTTATGTCCCTGTGTAAAATGGATTTCCTTGCATTGAACATGGGTGTTATCTGTTTTTTATACTTATTTGCTGGGTTGTTTTAAGGACAGATTTTCTTAAAGCCAACTGTGCTGTTTTTCTTAGTGTAACCAAGAAGTTTCGGTGCTAAATCTGAATGAACTGCAACCTCATCTGAAATGATTCTTAGCAAGCTTTAATTTGATTTTGAACATCAAAGCGGACATATTTTCTATTTTTTTCTCGTCTGCAGACTCTTGTCTCTCATCTGTTATTTTCTCATGCTTAAAGGAGGTTAAAAGTGACACAGTGGACCAGCAGGCGGATTACATGCTCTCATATGTTACCAGGTTGCAGGTATTTCTAGTTAAGATGGTCTCATTTGCACAGCAAATGACTGAAGATAAAATAAATGATCATACTGCATTTAACCTCCTAGAGACTGGACAGCTCTCAACACATGAAGGACAAGCTTCTAAATAATATACACTTAAGTTTTCCCTCTACAGCATACAAACTATAGGATCAAAATATAGAGCGAGCCAGGAGGCAATTTCGTGGCTTGAGGACTTTTGCATTCCCTGAATGAATGAGCTCTAAAGCAAAGAGACAGGTGTATATATAGGACATGAATATTCTGTCATAGTCTGACAGCTCTCAACATCAAATGCATTTCCTTCCACCACTCAGGAGCAAAAGCGGTGAAGTGGCTTTCGCTCATTTAACAGCAAAAGGCAGGAGGCTGGAAATGAGGCAGTCGGCTCCACAGGAGTCCAGAGTTATAGATCGTCCATCCCCTCTCCTCCTCAGCGCATTTTCCTCACAGTTTAGGCAGTTTGAACCGTGACACTTTGATCTAACACAGCAGCAGAGAAGGTTGAGATTTAACATTTAGTTATTAAAGAGGTCTCAAAACACTATTAAAATGATTCTATGTCTACTACTGCAGGAATATTTAATTTCAAAACTGATTTAATAAATTCCTCTTTAGTTCAAACTCCGACACAAGTAGATTTTTTAGTGTTTCAAAGACCAAAGCTGAGTATACGATGCCACCATTTGTGTAACCCAGTAAATCACAGGCAACAAAAAACAGCGATGGAGTTGCTGAAAGTTTAAATTTAGAGTGTCACAAGCTTTTTAGAGAATCAGACCCTCACAGCTTGAAGGTTAACAGAGGCTGAAAGCCTCCAGCAGGTTGTTTGCAGTACAGAAATGGAAAGATGTCAAAAGCTTTAGACACTTTGGATGTTTTAGAGGCCGCTGAAGCTCTAAATTGAAAAGTTTCACACAGGGATAATGTTTCCTTGCCGCAGGTTGCCGTAAAACCACAGCTTTTAAGATTCATCACCGAGGCAGGAAAAAAATAAAAACATAAAACCAAGATTACAGGGCTGTAATTCAATAGTTCCTGAGCATATGTTATATTCAGTCAAATCCAAAAGCTGGAGGAGAAACTCAGTAGTTGTTTTTTTTTATTTCAAAAGTGCGCAGCAGATGTTGTACTAAGTTAAAGCTCTATGTCGTATTGTTCAATAAATATATTGTACGCTGTTTGTTATTGTGTCAGTCAAGTTGATCCCCTGTAAGTTTTGTCCTAACGCTTTCTTTATTTGTATTTGAGAGATCACCACGTATAAATCTATTTCAGAGCAGTCACTCTGTCACTCTTCCTTTGTTTAAGGTGCACAGACAAGTGATGAAATTTTGCTCAAAGGTGACAGGAGAGGTCCTATATGCTTGGAAGTAGAGCGTAAGGCAGAGGGATATATTGTTAAATTGACAACTATTATTAGATTATTGAACTAAATGAGAGTAATAATCTACTACAGACAAGTTCCATAAGTGCTCCAATATTTTTGGTTCAGAACAATTTACTTTTCAAAGCATCATTATAGTTGTATGATGAAGAGTTTAGGGCATTTAATCCCCTGACTGAGTAAGTTACATAAGGTGCACCAAATGTTGCAAGCAACAGTTCCTTCCATTTATAGAGAGGCTGCATGCAGTAACAACAGGAGGCTTGGTGGTTACAGACTCTGCACACTGCAGAGAAACATTTCAGACAAAGAACCAAGTCAACAAGGCAGTGCACTTCCAGTATGAGCCATCTGAGTCATATCATTACAAGAAACATGAATAAATTCAGTCTCGCCTGTGTCGCTCCAGTTTTTTTCCAATAAGTTGTAGCATTTTATTCAGATTCAGATTCAGTAACCTTTATTTATCCCATAAAACATTTTATTTTCCGGTAACATCACGACCAAGAAACATAAAAAGACAGTAACACACAACAGGGGGAGAACAGGAGCGAGAGAACTGTGGGTTTTACCAGAGATCAACACACCTCTGAGTGCTGTATTGGTGTTAAAATGTTCCAGTAATGCTTGTTTTTGCCTCACAGAGATGTATTTTTGCCTAAATGTTTGGCTGTGCAGTGATATAAATCAATCCTGACTGACAGTCTCTTTACCTCCTGAGGTCTGCCTGTTTTGAAGCAGATGGAGTCGTCTGATTGGATGCTGCCTGCATGTGGCTGTCAATGATGGATTGACATACACGTTCCCAAGAGAACAACATCTAAACTAAATTTACATCCCTGTGTGTCTTTGATTTGCTTGACATGGCATGTCACAGCTCATGTTTATAGGTTTATACTGTAGGTCACATTATGAAAAAGACACAGCTGAATACTCACACACTCACAGTCCTGTGCGCCGAAATAACCGACTAACCACACAACATGAGTTTAAAACACAGTATTGTGTTAAAAAGAAACTACTCTGGAGCTAATTATATGTTTTAGGAGCATATGAACAATTTTTGAAAATATTTCTTAATTATTTTAAACATTTAGCACACAATGAGTTGATTTATAATACCACAAAAATTGTCACACTTATTTTTATTTTTGTTTAACTGTTTTTAGATTGAAGCTTGAGGTACTTGTGGTCTTCATCTCTCGGGACTAGAAATGCTAATTGTTGTGAGGAGCAGATGTGGAGGAGGAGCTGTCTGAGGAGAAGCAGGACAGGTAGGAGGTGACTGATATATTTTAGTCTCAGTCTAAGTAAGAATGATAGTTTATTGTGTTTGTTCTTGTCAGTTTAAACATATATTTTTTCCACCTCATATGTTGATAATATATTACATATATTCTGTTCAGATAAAAACCAGCAGTGACTGGTGTCAGCCTCCATTCAACTTGTCCAAGTCTACAATAAACCTCAGCTGAAGTGGACTCCTCTGGTGTGTCACACATCCAGAGGTAACCCTGGTAAACAGAATAGAATTCAAAGCAAATATTTTACTAAAATCACAATAGATTGTGTTTAAACTATTTTAAATTTGCATGCAAACATTACATCATTGTTTGGGAGAGTTTTGCATTTGGGGCATATTGTGAACAGTGTTACTGTCTCAACAGCTTTTATTTTCTCACATTTCTGTTCACCAACTGTTGATGTTCAGAGGTCACAGACCAGAGCAGCTGCCACAATGAGAAAATATGGGGAATCATGGTCCATTAACAAATTATAACAGCAGGAATGTTTGGGCTTTGCACAGATTATTTACTGTATTTGCTTGTGAGAATTTCTGAGCTTAAATGCCAGCTAATTAACTAGATTTCTTATTTTATAGTTTTATTTGTTTTTCCATATTCCATTTTGTCTTTCTGCTACATTTAAGTTGAACTTTAGGTGACATTTTAGAGGGATGAAAACCCTAATGCACCACTGTAGAATAACACAGTTAGTGTGGATGCTCGCTGAGCTCCACCTGCACATCAGTAGAGGACTCTTAGTGGTGGGAATGATGCAGAAGAAGTAAATGATGTGGTTTCAATTCACAGGAAACCAGATGGTGGATACTAAGCCAGAGGGCGCCTGGGAAGCTTTTCCTCTCCATCATTTTCACTGACTTACAGCCCATGTTTCTCATGTAATATTCATGCACTTAATGTACTGTATGTTGCACAATTAAGAAACACAGGACTGATGTATAACTTGCACAAATAAACCTGTAAACCATATCGAGCTGAGCCACGTTCAGGGTGAAGGTTTGTTTTGTTGAATGCTGTGAACAGCAGCGTTTCCCTCCAGCTTCACCAGCCTGTTGGACTGACACTAACAACCAGGCAGCTTATTTGAGCTGCTGGTGTTTTGGAGTTATGATGAACTGTCGCCATCTACTGTTTGTTTTCAGTGGTGCAACAGAGGAACTTAACACCATCCAGCTGCAGTTACACACTTTTTGAACATCTGGAAAAGAATTCTTAATTTATTCCTGTTATTAAGATGTCAAGAAAATTTTTTTGACTCAGCTTTTGTGGAAAATGAGTCTGTAAGAGATGAAGTGCAGATTGTAGATGCAGTTTTTTTTCCTATTTCATTCTTGGTTCAGTTCAGTTAAATGAAAATGTTCATCAAAATCATAACAAAACGGAGAAGAAATAAAGAACTGTTGATAACCTTTGTTAACATATCAGAATACTATAAACATTAAAAAATATGCCTCTAAATCAAATTTAAAAGAAAACCATAGTAAAGACATTGGTTGGGATTAGAATCTGGAATGAGTTTTTAACTTTTTTGTATGAAAAGTGAGTTCAAAAAGCCATCAAAAGGATGATTTAAGCAGTTTTATTTGAATTAGTTACAAAAAGTGAACAGCTGTTATATCACATAGCATATTAACTCGATGGTCTCCATCATGACAGCACCGTGATCATCACTCAGTGTTCCAGCAGTCATCAAACTGATTTTCATGCTCAGTCTTCAGTTCCATAGAAAGCAAACCCAAATTTAACAACACACGCTTACAAATCGCAAAATTTCAAGTAAAAACTGTGAGAAAACTATTTTCTGTTTAAATCACTAGCTGCAATAATTTATAAAGTCCCTCTCAACTATTATTATCATAGAAAATATGCAGTTCGATATGCTCAGAAAAAAAAAGATGTGGTTTCACCCGGAAGGCATCAACAGAACTGAAAATATAGAAAAAAAGGAATTAATTTTGATTGTTTAATAAAAACGTTAAGAAAGACTTGAGTAAATGAAGCAAGTAAATGGACAAACTCACCTTCCAGCGGTTACCACACTCATTACACAGAACAAATGTGGTCATTGGCTCATCAGCACTGCGTGTCTGCACCTGATGCACACACAAACACACACACACACACACACAGAGGAGGTTTTGCAAGCTGTAAACAAAGCATTACAGTGTAAAAATGATGCTGACACAACAGAGCCGCAGAAATGAATGCTGGCACCTGGAAATGAGTTAGCATCACAGGTAAACTTCTGGTTCCCTTTTTAACAAAGTCAGCATTTTTTTAAAAAAAAAAGGTTTTTGATTTGATGCCTGAAATAAAGTCTGTTCACACAAGCCTCAGAGACTGTCATGTTTTGTTTTATGGCATGAAATACGGCAGTAAATGGACAGTAAATTTTGAAGCCCTTACATTGGAATAAAACTTTGTCATGCTTTACTGCTGTGGGCCCATTGTGTTTGTACTCACACTCTCACAAACTATTCAAATGTAAACTTTCCCTTTTGCTTAGTTCGGGAAAAAATATCTCAAAATCATAGACAGGATACCAGCCTTCCATTCCTTTATGCAGCCTGAATGAACAAAAATCCTGCAGCAAACTTTACAAATCCTGTTTTTCTTTTACACTCCCTCAAAAAGAAAAACAGTCAATCACTCTCACTTCATTCACTGGTGTTTCTCAGAACTCCACATGCGTACAAAATATCCACTCACTTGCATGTGAAGATGAAACACTTCTCACAATCATTCTGTTTTCTATCCAGGAAAACGTCTTTGATTATAGCGTGTTCTCCTCGTGTGAAAGACAAGATATCCATACTGTTTTGGATCCAAAACACATTTCCACTAATTTCATGAAAACTTCCTCTTTCTCTTCACAAAAAATAGATCTGAACTTTTTTCTTCTCTGATGATCAGTGTGACTTTGTTTAACGTTTGCACGAATGTTCCTGCTCATGTGTCTGTTCACCTGGTTGTAGGTGCAGTTTTTCTTCTTGCACTTGCCGCACTGCAGCAGGTCGGTGGTGGTGCCACCAGTTTTGGCCATTTGGTGTTCCCTGATGGCTTCCTGGGTGAGAACGTTCCTCAGCTGCTTCAGCTCATCACTGGCCATTTCCTTCATGAAAAGTTAGAGCAAAGAGGACGGTTTAAAGCACAGTAAGTAGGGAGTTTATAGATGGTTCAGTGTGCAGCTGCAGTATATTTATACCTCAGCTGACATGGAGGCGATGCGGCTCAGTTCGATGCTTCCTGCGAGAACGTTCCTGCGAAGCCCAGGGTTCTTTGGGTCCTTTAGGTTGCTGATGCGGCTGCGAACTCTGTTTTTGTATTTCATATCCGTGGCCTTTATCTCCTGGTAGATATGTGGGAGGAAGCAGTTAAGGAGGATCTGACCACTAAAGTAATGTCAAAAGGGATGCTTTGCATTTGGACCATCACTTAATGAGCAACAGTTCAGTCAAATCAGATTTTAAAAAATGACATCATTGAAGGATATGATCTTCGATCTCTACAGCCATGCTTTCACAGTTAGTTCCAAAGTCTTTGTAGTCATCTGTGGGGACAAGACAAATATTTCATGTTAATCTGCACACTTAAGTGATATTTGTGCGAGTTCCTTGTGAAGTTTATTGCCGTCTGTGTTATTTCCTGTGCACATTTAGTGTAAATCCACTGATGTGTTTGCTCTCAGAGATTAGGAGCATGCTTAGCCTTACTGTCTGTGCGCAGAGCAGCCGCCAGCATCTCAATGCACTTGTCTCTGATGGAGTCTCCTGTAGAGAGGTGAGGGGACAGTGGACCCCCAGGAGAGCTGAAGCTGGGAGACACAGGGCTGGTCGGCGTGGTGGGAGTTTTAGGGGTGCTGCCCTTTCTGCAGAAAAAGACACATCACAATGGTTACAGAAGAGAAAAAAGAAAATCAGGACCAAAGTTGATATGACCACCAAGGCAGCACTTCCTTTTGTTTTTAATGATGACATGAGTTTAAATGTTTATTCAACATAGAAGCATAGAAGCACAGATAAATCTCAACTGACTACCTGTCGGTGCTGTCAGTGGAGGGCTTCCTCTGTGGAGGTCCAGGCTGAGAGGCCTTGGAGCCGTGAGACTCTCTCCTACGAAACAACATCAATATAACTGACTTCATGCTTTTCACTGAGACAAACCTGTGAAACTTTATGAGAGACAAACTCTTCGTTCCACAGCAGTTGACAGGTTAGTGAACGTTGTAATTAATCAGCATTTATTTTGGTTTTATTTACCTTTCAGCCGTTAGCTTCTTTGCTGGAGGTGAGCTGCTTTTCTTTGAATCAGTGGACTCTCGCCTGCAGTCAGTAATGAGACTCTTTTAGGAAATGTGGACATATCGACAATGTTTATTTCTATATTTTGTTTTCAATTGCAATGTGCCTTTTCCAGCGACATGGAGCAGATTCCATTATGGCGTGTTGGCTCTCAATCTAAAAGTAGCAGGTTTTTCCTTGAAAAGCAAAGTGTGCTTGTCAAATTTTAGAGGTGATTCTGCAGAATCTTTTTAAGTTTTCAAAAATCCTGGACAGAAGCAGCTCAAGCAGCAAAACTAATTTGGTGGAAACACACCCTGAATGAGATATAAGTAGTGGCTGTGTTACCTGTCAGATTTGGATTCAGTTGAATGACGTTTCACAGGTTGTCCAGGCTTCGAGTCACGGGAGTCCTTCCTGCAATAGAAAGGGAAGAAGAGTTGTGACTTTGACACCATGTTTAAGAAACACAGCCAACAACTGGGACTCAAATATGCCTAAAATCAAAGTGCAATGTACAGGATTTCATTTTCCTGTTCCTGCACACCTGTGTTTTTCTTTTTTGACATCCACACTGGGCTTTTTTGGAGGAGACGGTTTAGAGTCGGATGAATCGCTCCTGACAAAAAGAAACATGAGTTTGATTCTCAAATAGTTCAAAAAAGGGCACGATCCTCATGCGCTGAAAACCGACAGAAAGCTGTGAAGAAGCTCACACAAGCACTGTTTATCAGCTCAACAAGCATTTCACATCAATGACTCGCCAACCTGTCTCTCTTGGCTTCATCAGAGTGTTTTTTAGACGCTTTGCTATCCGATGAGTCTTTCCTGCAAAAAGAACACAGTCTTTGTACTGACAAATTATCTCTGTCTCTTCTAACAGTTAGTGAGCACTATCTTGAAGTCATAATTGAAATGTCCAATGACTCCATAACCACTTGTCAGGATGTTTTACTCTGTTACACTATTAAAGTGTCTAGGAAGCTTCAACTGAAATTCAAGACTCATCTGAATCTAAATCAGTCCCACGTGTTATTTGATTTGAACTATTTAGCCATTTCAAAAGAAGATTATCATGATACCGCTCTTACAACAGCTAAACACACTTCACTGACTGTCGTATGCTAATGTAAATATTTTGTGTAAAACAAATTGAAGTTTGAGGTCATCGATTCTTCAGAGATGACAACGTTTTCTTTTAGGATCAATGAGAAACAGAATAATTTCCACAGATGTCGGACCTGTCCTTCTTCATGTGATCTGACGTCTTCTTCTGTGAAGGAGGTTTAGAGTCTGATGACTCCTTCCTGCTGTGGCAAACAACACAAGGATTCAATGCAGAGATGAAACCGCCAGACAAAAATATGGGTGGCTTGTTTCCAAAATAACCCATGCAGCGACTACATGCAGTCTGAAATGAGAACTCATCTGATCCAGACCTTTCCTTCTTCCCGTCCAGTGACGGACGCTTCACAGGAGGAGGAGGGTGAAGGTGGAGAGGAAGTGGAGGAAGAGGAGCGTTTGGGTCTGGAGGCTCTTTTCTAAATGAAAAAACACCTGTGGGCTCAGTTTAATTCCTGTTTAATCTTCATGATGAGAGTAATGTGAGACAGTGCAGTGGGCATGCAGACTCTGACCTTGGTGGAGGAGGATGAAGGTGAAAAGGAAGAGGAGCAATAGGAGCGTTTGGGTCGGGTGGGACTTTCCTGATGTGAAAATCAAAATGTTTGACTTTTCCATTAAAAGCTCACACCTTTTTTTTGCATTAAACTCACAAAAAAAATGGCTTCACAAACATGCACCAAAGCATGCCTGACCTCTCTTTCTTCACTTCCAGTGAGGGTCGCATGGCCTGCGGGGAGGCGGGTCGAGGAGCGTGAGGACGAGGACGTCGGGAGGAAGAGTCTTTACCGTCCTTCCTGAACAAATGTCACAACAGCACAGATCAGAACGCTGCCGACCCAACGGTGCCCGGTGATGTGGCATGCAATTCGAGCTAAATGTAAAATCCCTTCAACAAAAAAAAAAAAAAAAAAAAAAAAACAAGTGACTGACCAATCACAGCATGCACCATGCACCAAGGGGATCCTGTTCCGCCGTGAGCCCAGTTATCAAACTGCAAGAACAAACATCAGTGCATGCGAGTAACTCACACTCAAGTGTCATGCAGAATCAACAGGAACATTTCAGTCTCTTCAGCTCAGGCATTGCAGGAGTCCTGACCTGTCTTTTTTCTGGTCCAAAGAGGGGCGTTTGACCAGGAGAGGAGGTCGAGGAGGTCGAGGAGGTCGAGGAGGAGAGGGGAACCGGGTGGGATACAAAATACTGCTGTCCAGCACTCCTCTCCTGAAATAAATGGTTCAATCTCAAGCTCTGCTGGATGTTTCTGATGTGAAATAAGCAGTTGTTTTTTTTAAATCCCCTTTGCTCTCACCTTTCAAACATCGGTCTGTGAACATCAGCGGGTTTCTCTCTCTGGGGTTCACTCGGCGGTCCCTGTCGCTGAAGCGTGCTCATCAGCCTCTCATGTCTGTTTTCTTCTTTGTGTTTGTCTTTCTTTGTGTCGTCTGTGTAGCTGTGCGTCTTAGGCTCCTCGGGTTGTTTCTCCTTTTTGAATTCTTCCACATGTCTCATCTTTTTTGGTTCTTCTAAAGGTCTTTCTTTCCTCGGCTCTGGCTTGTGTTTCTCACTCTGCGGGTCTTGTACATGCTTTTGTTTCTTGTTATCTATTTGTAGTTGCACATCCTCTGCAGGTCTTTGTTTCTTGGATTCTTCTGGAGTCTTCTCTTTTCTGATGTCTTGGGGATGTTTCCCGTTTTGGGGATCCTCATTGTTGGGGTCATCTGCTTGGCCCTTTTTGTTTCTGTGTTCATTGCCATGTGTTTCTTTTCGGTTTTTATCGGAGTGTTTTATGTCAGGATCTGAGTCCTGTTTCGGTTTGACATCCAGTCTCCTGTGACTAACAGAAACAAAGGAAGTATCGGTGTCACATCTGTTCAAGAGCCAGCAAACATGGACCCATTTCACCTTGGTCAGGTTTGCTGCTGTAATGCTCCATATGGACAGGATTCAAATTAAAATGACTTCCCCCTGATGCTACAAAACCTGTGATGAGCTTGCAGAGTAAATCAATCATCACTCTTTCTTTTATTGTATGAGTTCAATGAGTTTCACAGGGACTGACAAACAGGTAGCTGTAATTATGACAGAGATGGGTGGGTGAAAAATTAAAAGAATTAAAAATTAAAATTACTGACAAGCACAGGTAACCAGCACCTCCCCTAGAAACACAAACCCAGTGTGAATTGGAGCTTAAGTAGAGAATTTTGTGCTTCATGCAAAAAACAATAAAGAATACTTTTCTGGCTATTAACTTTATTTCTTATCACAAAGTTTTGTCCTCGGTGCTACAGACTGTCTTTGAGCGGATACTTGAGAAAACGGCCTCCTCCTCACATTTACTTATGCAATTTCTCTCATAGAACAAAACTACATGTAAAAATGATTTAAATGCACGAAATACACAACTCATCCAAATATGCAACAAAGATATAGTCGTTTTTAGATATTTGTAATGTAGAAATTATCTCTTGAATAAATAATAAATCTCTTGATAGAAAGAAACTGATAGATTTCCTGATAAACTGTAAAATATGCATATTTATGTTTACCAATAAATTGTTCAAAGATGTACATCTATTTTTACATATGCACTGTTCATGTGTACTAATCTATATTTACTAATGCATCCATCCTATGTGCAAATCTATCTTTACTTATAGTGTTTGTGTGTATGTCTGTATATCGGTGTACTGTTATAGCTGCCAAATGTTTAACCTTATCTGTATATCCTTTTAATAACATACTTTTATATATATGTATATTATTCTCATCATCTTGCTCGTACTCGTGCTCGTACTCTTACCACCTTTACATCTCTTTTGTTTTATTTTCACTGGTGTTGTTGTTTTTACAACAACTGAATCTCCCTTTAGGAATTAACAACAGTTTCTTTTCCTTTCCCTCTTTGGCAGTTTTTGTGGCAAAGAAACAAACATGCCCTTTATTATTCTTAAACAATAGTAATTTACTCTGGATATCCTGCTTCAGTGTCACCACAGGCTGACATTTTCTTTCATCTTTCCATTTCCCAAGTGCTTTTTGACAGAACTGTTGTTGAATCTTGGCTCGAGCTGTTTTTCCAAGCGTCATAACACATAAATACCATGTGTGGTACATCATCACTGAGCATGACAATGTGCTGGCTGTGCTTCCATCTTTACTTCATGTAAATTTTAGATGAACTTGGGTCATGTTTGCACTCTGGGTCTGACAGCAGGTTGATGTTACAGTTGTGTTGATACTGACCACAACTTTATTCCATCACGTCTCTGCTTCTGTGTTAAAAAATAATGTCACCTGTGAGGGAAACACTGACCTGCTCTGTGTCTCAGAGGGGGGGCTGCTTGGAGACGCTGCACTTTTGCTGGAGTCCAAACCATTCTTCATTTCTGCTGGTTTGTCAGAGTGAGAATGGCCGGAATCTGTTTGGCGGGTTGGAATGAATCAAATCAGCAAATCAGTCATTCCACAGATATTTTTATTGCACAAACTACAATCTAACTAATGTGTAAATCATGAATTAAGCCAAATACCCAGAAGTCTTTTCCAGTCTTTTATTAGGACTTTTGCCAAAGCAATGACTTCCTCATCTGTGCAGTGCTTCCTGATACTGTTCACAGACATGCCGATCCTCGTTTCCTAAAACACACACACACAAATGCAAATTGAGCATTATAAATCAGCCATTTTTCTTGTTGCTGTAAGACCACAGTTATTTTGATTACTTCCCCTCGTTTTTAATTCCTTATACACTGAAAACCATTTATAATACTGTACTTTTGTGAATTAAAGCTATATAAGTCTATTAGAACACACTGAAACTTACCTGGAGAAGCTTTAGTGTCATATTGAAACCTTTCAGTTCCCTCAGCAGGTCTATGGCGCCTTCCTGCGCGCACACACACACGCACGCACGCACGAACACACAACACACATAATTTAGACTTTTAATATGTCAATCTTAAATGTATTTATTTAGAAA
>JAQNCA010000030.1:14730536-14755341 GCA_029783725.1 Acanthurus tractus
ACGCACGCACGCACGAACACACAACACACATAATTTAGACTTTTAATATGTCAATCTTAAATGTATTTATTTAGAAATGTGTGATGAAAATTTAAAAGATCTGACAGTAAAGGAGCTTGTCCAAATGAAACCTCAAACTGATAAGTAAGCAACTTTACTTTCACTTCTCTATTTCAAAAAATGCTTGAAAGCAATTTATGACAATCACCATTAATTCCAAAGAAATACAAATATACATTGCAACAGTTATTAATCAAAAATAACTGTGAATGTTGGATTTATTCAGATCACACGCTGGAAATCGGAGTTTTCAAAGTTTTTATTGACTCCAACTTTGCAAGAGCGCCACAGAGCAACGTCCTGTTTGAAGAGTCAGTCACAACAGACACACACACACACACACACACACAGACGACCTTGGCCGCAGTCCGTCGTGTTTACTTTCTGTTGCATGAGTCACTGATAAATATGGACACTAGCAAAAGATTTGCAAAAAAGCTGTCAACAAAACTCGACACATTTGCCGATCGAGGCGTCCTGCGAGCGAATTATGTGCAAAATTGCACCAAACACCTGTTGATACTGTTTCAGCGCAGTCAACCGCATGGTACAAACGCAAGAGTTTCACAATGTACCGATTACGACAGAATTCAAAGTTAACTTCAACCTAAAGCGTTTCATATTTCAGAAGAGACATTCACGGGCCTTCTGCGCAGCACGAGGTGGCAGCACAACGCGCCACCTGTGGGTGTCAACATTCAGTCTCACCGTGTTATTTCTAGACACCATCTTGTCCAGTTTTTTAGCAATCCGAATGAGATCTTCCTCTCGCGTCATCGCTGCATTTACTCGACTAAACTCGAGTCAAAAAGGTCGAATAGAAACTTGCAAAAAAAAAAACGTGAAATGGGGTTAAAAAAAATAAAAAGTTTGAATCCGCTGCAGGTCGGACTTTACGCACGGCGTGCTCCATTCAGCCCAGGGGCGTGCCCTGCTGCGGGACCCCAGCTGACCAACACGACACATGACAACAACTAAATATAGACGCTGAAGCAGACACACGGGACTGCACTATATGTAATTCACAAGGTGATACATGTAAAGTTCGTTCAAAGTGTCAGATTCTTCACTTCCATATTGGTGCGTTTAAAGCAGCGGATCAGCTGCTGCAGCTTCTTTTTTTTAAAAATCTTATCTGCTTCATATTTCCTCTTTCAAATTCCTCCGTGTTCCGGCCTGACTGCTTAATAACAGCAGTTATTTGCACACCAGTCCCTGCTGCAACCTGACACTGGATCACAGCTTACTACACGGTTATAACCTCACGCACTGCAGCACGACAGCGCACAGATTTTTTTTTGGTAGACATTCGTGTGTTTAGTCGGTGTGCAGATGTGGAGGAACACCTGGCGGGAATTTCATTTTATTTCCGTTTACAAAGGAAAGTCTATGTGGTGAAGTTCTGTTCCTGGATTTGTTTATACGTGTTTACCACCAGAGGGCGCTGTGATGCAAGTCTGTAACTCTCTACAACAACAGGCCAAAACTGATCATGAGAATCAAAACTCTTTGAGAGAACTAACTCAAGATTTCATTTTGCACTAAAGTAAAAAAAACACTGAACTTGCACCAACCATCATGTTTACTTCTGTTTTCTACTTAATTCTGGTCGGTTTGCAGCATTGCAGAGGTTCTTAAGTCATCACACTGGTTTTGGGCTCTCTCTGAAACTTCATAATACTCACGTTTTTATGTATACAAATATAAATATATATTTAGAGAGAGAGAGAGAGCTTCCCTTTTCTAAGAAACCAGTTTGGGGAAACTTAAATTGTGAGAGTCTGCCACCACAGAGGCTGTTTTCCAGAACGTATAGAAACCAAACGTCTGAAGTGATGTGAAACTTTCCTAATATCGGACTGGAATGATATTATTAAAATGTCTTGATCCTGTAATTGCCCCCGTCTGTGCTGCTCACAGCTTCCCTCTGAGTCTTGTGGTGCATACAGTGAGTTAGCTGAGGTCAGTTACACAAACACTGACAGAATAAAATTACTTGCGTTTACTCGAGCACGTGCTTTCCACACGCTCCTTGGTATAGCCTTGTAAGAATGTGTTTATATATCAACTCTGACAACTTCTTGGAAGCGTTCACTTACAGACTGTTTTCATAGAAAATCTCTTCCAGGGGGAAACACACTCCCCTAGCTGAAAGGCATAAAAGCTTTCTCCCACAGTCCACCGGGACTCGAGCGCCGCTGCATCTCAGATCTGTGAGATGTCCCTGCTGCTGGATGGCTCGACGGCTGTGGGAATTGAGAAACAGGAGACGCAAGTTGCAGCAGTTTGTTTTTTGAAGTGAGATCAAATGTCAGCGACTTGATGTTTTAATTGGTTTAGTATTGTCTGTCTAGAAATGGGCTCATACCCAACATTTTATATGGACAGAGTTTATGCAGACAGCGATGCTCTTTTACATAATTGTGTATCATCAGAGAGCAGTATTGGCTTGAAAAGTCAGATGTCTGCCATGAAGGTAAAGTGTAAGTGTTTGCACTTTTTTTTTTTATACAACTGTACTCAAATTCAAAAGCTTAAAATATGATCCAATATGTCATGAATCAAACTGTGACAGTGTTGTTTGTGTAGCAGGGATTTAGAGATAACTGTGTTAATGACGGCAGGAGAAAGTACAATCTCAAAGCTCGTCTTGAGGAAAGAGTATTATCTCTTTACGCTGCTCTTACACAACAGGCTGAGTGTATATCCCGTCCCTGCCTCCGTCACCTGAAGGCAGCAGCATGTCTGACAGGTAGAGTAAATGCCGGCTAATGCCAGAAGTGGGACAGGTCACCGTGAGGTAAGAGAGGAAGCAGGCCAAGAGGAAGAACCAGTGATCAAGATCAACCGGCAGCATCCTCTAACTCTGTGGACTAAAGCCTCCAGCCCGGGGCCTGAAAAAGAGCTGCCCCCCTTCTGCGGCTTTCTGACCCTTTTCCCAGACGCTCAGACTAAATAAACCGTCTGATCTTGTCATTCTTAAGAGCTCTGTGCACAACATGTACTACCAGCCTTGTTCTCAAAACTCCAGTGAAATTAATGAGTGAAATATTAAGATTATTTCATTTTTCCTTTATCTACAAAGATCACAAAAGGAACAACACTGAAATGAAGCAAAGTACATTTACCTGAGTACTGTAATGAATTTAACCAACTTAAGTGTTCACATTTTATGCTACTTCTCACCACAGTTTCTTCACACTTCACAGGCAAATATTGTATTTCTATGATTTATTTTTAAATATATTCTATTAATTATTTTATTGTAATTTTTACTCAACCAAAGTAATCTGTTACAGTTTTACACAGAAAAGCATCTGATGATCCTCTTAAAATATTTGACGTGGAATAAATGATTAAATAGTGGGTCAGTGTTAGAGTTTGTTTGCTGAAACCAGCTGCCTGTTTCTTAATAATATCATATAAAAGAATGGTGGACGTGAACCAAGGCAGTATGTTTTGTGGCACTAAGGTCAAAAAAGGAGCTGCAACTCCTTTCACATTTTACTGCAATTTGATTCCAGTATTGATTGATGCAACTTTTTAAACATATATCTACAATAAGAATGGACCTTAACTTTTGAAAACTTTTAACTTGATTTTTGCTTTTTGTGGTCTTCCACTTTTACTGTAGCAACACTTCTGCTAATGCAAAGGAGAACATACAGAGAAATAATCTCCCACAAGAAGGAAGACGGTCATTTGTTGAGACTGCTAAGATGAGCATTTCACAAGAAAGGTTAAGCCTCTACAAAGATCATGTTCTGAAGCTCCTCATCAGCACAGAGAAAGTTTCAACCATATGATTGTAAAAATGATCAGATAAGTGTTTGAATTTCAGTCTAGAGGGTGTTTTTTTTTGACTAATTTCAATGTTCAAAAGGATCTGGTGTAGGACCCGCAACCTGTAATAGTAGTAGGATAGTCTCCCCTCACTCTGGATTCCCTCAGGCTCTTACATAACTGCATTCCCATACAGTGGACTGAAGTACTCTGAGCATCTGCTGCTGAATTTCAGAGTCTATCATTAGCCTTTTGGCTCTGACCACATCAAATCCCATCTAGTCTTCGCTTGCTTTCTGAGCAGTCAGAGGAAAGTGGTCCTGCACCCCCCAACTCTACCACACATCCCGAAGAGTCAACACAGATACAACAGGGAGCATCCACCCGTCCTCCTTCCTGTATGTGCACCTCGCCTGGCACTGGTATCTCTGCCAGTCACAGACCAGAGACGCCAGCCCTGCGCAATTATGGCAATTTTTGGATGACATCAGACCAGAAAATGAATGATTTCATTTAGCTGTCAATTTTTTTTTTTCTTTTAATTTTTTTGGGGCAGAGGATCTGGTGTAGGACCCGCAACCTGTAATAGAGCACGTCAAAACAGAGTGGGAGAACTGTTTAGACGTTCACATCTGCAGCTGGCTGGAAGGTAATCCTGGCCTGGTGGGGCTGGTTTGTCTGCTAATAATGACCACTGTTCGGCGCTGGCACTCGCAAAAAGTAGGCTGAACCTCCCGGAGAGGTTGGACCACCCAAAGACTTTAAGAACATCCCTGTATCTTCAGCTGTCTCTTAAGTCTCTATTTACTGCCACACACACATAGGCACACGCCAAATCTGCCATATCCAAAACAGTTTTGGTGGTGCCACAATTTTAGGCTCCCCTTGACCAAAATAACTGGTGGTGCCACAGTTAGACACAGTCCAACCAAAATAACTAAATGACAAACCAAACCAAATATGAATTATGCACCAAGCAAGAGATGTTTAACTCCACTCCTGACTTCAAGAAGAGCCTTCAGCGTGTGTCACCCAGACTGCAGGAGAAACGAGACAGAGACAAAGATTTCGTCTCTATTGCAGCACAGAGATGCTTTTAAACATAGAAGAAAAAAAAGCTGGAAAGGGATATGTGAAATATGTAGTATAACTTATCCACAACCGTCAATTACACACTGGCACACTGAACAGACACTGAGTCATTTGTGTAGTGTGTCTGCAAAAAGATCCTGTGGTTCATCCCAAGGCTGCGATTTGATCTCTGAGCTCTCTACGATTGTGCTTGAGCTTCAGATTTATGCTGACAAACAAGTGCAAAAACCCCTTTGGCCTTTTGGACAGAACGAAGAAGAAGAAAAAAGAGGCCTTCAAAATAAGACACCAAATTTGTCTGCAGTGAATGGAAGAGTAACTCGAAAGAGAGCTGCACTTTTGACAACTGCTCGGTGTTTGTCTCTCCATTCAGAAACAATATGATTCAATAATTGCACTCAGTTAGTTTTAAGCCGGTTGTGTGCAAACATCACATCAGATCAAGCTGCACAAAATGACAAAGCAGAGTTCCATTGCCAACAGGCCAAATTGTGTTAGTGTGTAAATCCCCTCTTACTCTCATTTCCTTTTCAACTGCCCACTAATCCAATTAGCGCAGCATAGTTCAAAAGCTGCGACAACAACCTTTCCTCTCTGTATTAGCAGGGTTTGCAGTGGATTCTCCACAGGTTGGGTATTTGTACACAGGAATCACAGCGATTTGGGAGAAGAAGGAATTGGACTCATTGCTGAGTGATCTGATTAGACATTGTACCAAAGCATCTAAATCTACCAATGTCACACATTTGCAAGCTTGGTTTTAGTTCAAAACAAGACTTTGTTTGAGCTCTTGTAGAAACCTGTGTCCCTGAAAACCAAAGAAATCTGAAATGTCAGTTCTAATATTGGTTCTTCATATAGCATGTTTAAATACGAGAGAGCTCAATTTGATTCACATCCAAAAATCCAAAAGATATAACAACAGTAGGTATTAGTCTTGTCACAACACCAGATCATCTGTTATTACGGCCACATTTATTTATGATAATTATATAAAAAATGCTATAAATCAATTTAATCTTAAGCTTTTTTTTTACAGTGCATTATATTTTGTTTTTATAAAATGAATTATAGTCACAACATGAGTGTAGAGAGGTGATGAAAAGGTCTGTAGCCATAACTGTACAAAAGCAATAAAAAGACCAAATACAATAATGATCTTTTTCCATTTTATGCCAGATGGCAATCACCCTTTCTACCGTCCACTAGTCTACTGTGTTAAAGTGATAATGTAATAACTGGAAATAATTTAAGAATCGTTGTATTATATAGACAGTGTTGTCATATGTATATTATTTAAGCTGTATCAATATTTCATTTTTAACATCGTGGTTATCCTCAATTCTGGATATTGTCAACACCCCTAAATGGCTTACATGCCTGAAAAGTTAGAAAACAACAAATATAAGAACATAACTATGAGTACAAATGCAGAAACGGAATTGAGGAGCCATAAATCCGGCATAAAGTAAACACACAGTAATGAAAACCCACTGTGCAGGAAACTTATGCCACAAGGCAAATACACACATATACATGAAACACACACACGTAGAGATGTAATATAATCAGTCATGAGCCTGGAAGAGGTTAGAGGTAAGTTTTACGTTTGTTTTTGAAAGATGAAACAGTTGTAATGGCCCTCAGGTCAGATGGCAGCTTGTTACAGAGAGTACTGTAAATTACAGAGAACATGACAGTCGAAAACAGTGTACAAGCAAAGGAAACCCGACCTCAGAGAAACAAGAGTGAAAACATTTATAGCCAACTTTCTGCCATTCACAGAGACAGACGTGTAGGTTTGAACATCCTCACAGCAGCTTGTTCTGTCTTGTGAAACAAACCCGAAGTTCCTCAGTAATGTTCTTTGTAAAATTAGGTTTATTTAGGATGAAACACTTGATATGTGGTCGTCATTATATCTTTTTCACCAGCTCTTCAAAGGGTTTCTTGAGCTTTCTATGAGCCATGTGGACTAATGACTTACCAAGTTTTGTTAAGTTAATTTAAACCACTTGTATTTGTTAAGATGAGTTTACTGATGATGAGGACTAAACAGCTGTTCGGTATCCTCTGTTGCTGTGGGGGAGCTTTTCAAGTCTGAGTAAAAAAGCATCTGATGTCATCTCATGGTGTCTCGCCATATGAGTTATGAACAAAAAGTGTCTGCACTACTAATTGGGAACATGTACTTAAAAAAACATGGGGCTTTTTCAAGTAAAGTCTATCCTGGCTGAATGTTTTCAGACCTTGATCCACACGTGAACCAAAAATGTGTGCATTTTTTATCATTGCTGCATCACTTTGGACATTTTTATGTGTTTAAATCCCAGGCTTCTCAGGTCTGCAGGTAAAAAGTGTCTTAAGGAACAAAAATGAACCCCTGCCTCATTTGTGTTTGCATGTGTGTGTTAAGCTGCTGATGAGCAGGCCACCTGCCCACAGTGAGTGAAATGTGGGTGAATGGATGAATGCTTACTTGTGTTGTTAAAACCCTTTGAGCAGTCGAAAATACAATACGTGGTTTCTCTGAGCTGTAGTCAATGGCTTTTACTGTATGTCTGGTCACCTGTTAATATGCCGTTAATGTGAGATGTGTAATAACATTTAATATGATTGTTTTTTGTACTTGAGGAAGATGTAAACTGTCAAATGTGAAAAAGTAGCAGTGAGTGAATGAACATTTGGTGGGAGCAAAGAACCTCATTTGAACCTTTGCTTTTAAAGCTCTGAGTTTTGACCATAAAAGAAAGATCACAGTGTCTCCACTTTGTTCATACTGTACAATTCTTCCCTCAACAGGATCCACGTGGGAGGAAGTGCAAGCAGTGAAATCACGCACAAAACAAAAACAAAGTTTCCAAAGAGAGAAAAAATCAGTTTAGGGAAGGAAAAAATGAAAAAGCATGAGGGGCTATCCAAACATCTTTTTTGCGGCGCTCGTTTCAAGTTTGCGGTGGATTTATTGCTACCACATGACATTTCAACAGCCCAAAGGAAACGAGGAAATCTGTCCAAGAGTTTCAGTGAAAAAAACCCTGGATGGCCCTGGAGGTCACCCCACGTTCAACACAGGCAGACTTGTTAATGCGTGGGTGATGTCATGAACAAGAGGTCTCGTGTGGTGTTATGTACTCATGCCTGCGCCTATTGGTGTGTGTGTATGTGTGTAAAGAGAGAGCAGATAAATGCTATGGGTGTGTTTCTTTGTCTTTTGGGGGATGTTGAGAAAGGGATGATGTGTGTGTTCATTTGTGTTTGAGTTTACTGACAGCACACAGTTACTCTCTGTCTATGTGGGGTCCAGGAAGTCAGAAAGTCTCAGAGCAGAGAGGGTGTGTTCACTGAAGGTGAGATCAAATGACGACAACGTATACTTTAAAATTTACATATGCGCCATCATAAAATCAGTAAAATGTTTTCCTGTCAGTCTCATTTTAATTACCTTGGAGTGCAGATCTGTAGTTTGCCTTCTGCGGCCTTGAAGGGACAACAGCCAACCTGAATTATGACATTTAGGACATCCGTCTATCCTCAGCAGGGCAAACAGAAGAAAACAAAAAGATTATAAAGACGAGGAGAAGCAATGTTATCCAATCAAATCATTAATGCATTCTAGCCTGCAGATCTGTGGAAATCAGGTTAGCGTGTTACATCACTCAGGTGAATGCCAAAGGTTACACTCGGCTGCCTGAGGACTCCTCAACTCGGCTGAATCCTTCCTCTGCTGCACTGTCTCAGGTTAGCAGGTGTTAGAGGTTAGAGGTGAACCTGCTTTCTCTTCTATCTGTTTTTGTTTTTTGAGAAAATGTATTTCAGCCGGGTGAGTGCATTTATAGATGGCATTTAAAGCTGGGGCTTCACAGAGAAATTTTAATATATATTTAAACAAAAATTATGGAGGTTAATTGAGACGGTTGTAGACTAATTTAAAACAATGGCTATATTTGAAGTATATGTGATATTTTTGCCACACTCACAGTCCAATTTCTATATAGAGGTGCTATAGAAGTGCTTGATGTACAATGTAGAAAGATCAAGTCAAATGATTTGAAGAGGATTTGAAAACATTTTTTAGCCATACAAGTTACAGTATGAGGGTTAAAATGAGTAATTTTACTGTAATTACTGATAAAATGTTACATGGAGCACTTTTGACTCAAACACTCAGCCATTGTACTGTACTGTAATATTTTTATAGAGGCTAATTAAGCGGATCAAAAGCAAATAAAAAGGGGCTTAAGACTGAGCTTTGCAGACCACCATTTTAGACCATAACAGACTGTTACTTTTAGAGAGGCTCGAGAGCAACTAGCAGTCAAAAATTAACAACTTACTACTTATTCTATTACTTTTGACTGAAAGCAAGTCAACCATGAGAGAAGAATCTGTAGGAGAAACACAAGAGATCTCCAGGCTGAGGAGATCAGCCTGGAGAGCACACTGAAGCCACATGTGCTCTGTATCCTTCCTGTATGATGTCCAAATACAATAGCTTTATCCTCTGGAAGAGCGGAGGCTTGTCTCTACTGTAGGTTGACACAAGTCGTTCAAGCTGGCGGATCTAAACCCGCACATTATGGACCTACGCTTTCAGTCACTCAGGATGGAACCATACTGGAACATATACTGGCCAAAGCTCACATCGGACAGACCAACGTCAACACATCAGGCTTAAGACCTGAAATATATAATCCCTTTATTAATAAGAAAATAGAAAATACCACCTCAGTTGGGCATTTGAAATAAAATAATGATAAGTTACTGGAAAAATCAAATGTAGGAAAAAAAGCATTTTCGGTTTTGATTCCTGGGGTCCATCCTGCCTTCGCCACATCTTTTAACAATAAACGTTAAACCTTTTTGGTAGACAGACAGAATGATTTCATAAGAGAAAGAACTGCTCAGTTTTATATCACACTATAAAAACTGACTGACAGTACAAGAATTAAAATTATCAACAAAACAGTTGGAACACACTATTATAATTACACACTCGTATGTCACTCCTTCTGACGGTTTAATGGCTTGGTTTAATGCTTGGAAATGCATTCAAGTAATTAATTGGAAAATGCATTGTGTTCGTGCCAGGGACCACAAAAGTTTTTATCTTGAGAGTTATTGTTGTATGCCATTAGAAATATATTTCCCAAGGTTAAACATTTGGTTTGGTTTCATTATCTCATTTTTTTATTTTTAAATTTGACTCAAGTGAATAATGTGATTCTTCAGATGCACCTGGTATCAATTCTTCTCTTGTCGTTTGCTGCCAGTTGTGAGATTTATTGCCTGTAGTGAACATGGCCACATTTCTATATTTTATTAAACGATACGCTGCTAAATTCACAAACAAAAGATGGTCTGTTAAGGCTGCCATGATCTTTATGAATGTTCCCTGATGGTCAATGTGGATCCATGCTTCATGTATCAACTGTGTGCTTTTTCTCCAGTTTGGAGCAAGAACCATATGTTTAAGGAGTGAAATGTATATTGGCAAAACCAACCACCGATTTATGGCTTTTGATGAGGTCTCATTAGTGTGCCTCATGCAAAGCACCGGGCACACTATGACTGTTCTTCATCATATTTCTTTTTATGCTACCTATTCTTCTTATGGATGTTTTTTTAATGTGTTACTCCTCTTGCACCGTTGCCAACACATATGCAAACAATACATAAAACTATGCAGCTTGATTACGAATGGTGTGCAATTCTTTTCTTAGAGACTGACTGAACCCATTTTTCACAAATCAAACTGTAGTGCACAAACTTTTTATAATGCAATGTCTAGCCTGTTTATGCATGCTGTTCATAGCAGGAATGGGGGGGGGGGTTATTAAAACTCAAACAGCAATAAAAGGGACTAAAATATCTGCAAATTGTGAATACAGTGAGATCCAGACACCACTTACATTCTAAGCAAAGGGCTAAGATTCGCTTTCCATATAACAAAGATGGTAAATGATGAATAAAACCATCACACTGTTACACCTTACATCTGTCACGCCTCTCCAGAAAGCTGGCATGAGAAATCAGGTCATTGTTGCGGAAGTACTGTGGGATCTTTGTGTAAAAGAACAGCAGAGTGGAGAGCAGTTGTGTGCTCTTCTTGAGCACTTTGCTTGCTTTTATCTCACATTTTTCAATCATGAGCCATTCATCATTTCACAATAAAACATGGGAAAACTTGCTCCAATCACATGAATGTTGATTGGAATCAGTCAGACTTAAACTTGTGGCACAATGAGCCTTCAGGTGACCAGAGAGCCAACACTGTTGCACTGACTTTTTCTATTTAAGAAGCCAGAAAGGTCTGAGAAAAAAAGCAGACAGTACAAGTTTTCTAACCTGTTCTAGCTCTCACATTTTTTGGAGCACTTGCACAAGTTTTACACTGAGCGTTTAGCAGGTTCTCCCACTCTTAAAACTGAGACATTTGACCAAATGGACTTAGGATCTTGTCTGTGTGTGTGTTTGAGTAGTTTTTTTTCCGTGGAATCTTAAATACATAAAGAATTTTTTTATTTGCAACAGCTTCTTCATATGGGCAACTCCAGAGAAGCCTCCAGTTGCTCATGGCACTAAACTCTGATACACACAGCTGCTCACACAGAGTCATTTTATAAGCAGGCTGTTTCACCCATCCTAGGTGGAAACTTTTTAGGTTGCTCAGTACAGGCACCACCAATTATATTTCAATTGTCGCAATATAAGTTCTAAACTTTGGCCTTTGCTCAGCTGTGCTCTCTCTCTCTCTCTCTCTCTCTCTCTCTCTCTCTCTCTCTCTCTCTCTCTCTCTCTGTCACTCACAGGCACATCCTGCGGCCCATGAAACACAATGACACAACTGCTGCTGTTGAAAGCTCGCTCAGCGCTGGCAACATTATTATCAGCCACATGTGACAGGCTTCAAGCGCAGTCAAAATTTCTTGAAAAAATTTTTATCTGGTCTTGGTTTCAGACAGAAAAAAATCTGCATCTTCCTCAGTCTGAAACTGAGATCGGCTGGAAAAAGAGACCTCACTGAGCACATTAATCTTACGTATTTTGACGAGACCTCTTTTTCCATCTGATCTCAGTTTCAGACCGAGTAGAAATGCAATTTGAAGGAAATGTTGGTTTTGAGCGGGGAGACTGCCATTCTCCAAAGTTCTCCAATGACCTTTGAGTGACACGGAGACATGGAGCATTAAATGATTTAGCTCAGATTAATATCAACACAAAGCCACGGAGTTATTATAACCAGATTGAGCTGATGTGCTCAGTGAACTGGTAGCCAATAACCCCAGTCACTCGCAGCTGGAGGCAGACTGTTGAGAGGGGGTTGAGCAACCAGCCAACGGCAGTGGCAGCAGGGTTGAAGAGAAGCTCTGAGACATGTGGAAAACTTGAAATGGGGTACAATGACTTTTACTGAGGTCTGAGTAAACAAACCCACGTTGAGATTGAACCGAGGTTCTTGTGCATGAGTCACCGCTATCACCGTCTCTCCAACGCCCCCCCCCCTTCCCCATCTGCACCAGTGTTGATGAAGAGCAAAACCAAGCCCCTCTCTCAACATTACACTTCCTGTCTTGTTCCAGGAATGCAGGAAGTGGGACATCAGTGAAAGAGGCCTCGGGGTGGGGGGGGTGTTCCACATGACATCCAGCTGATGAGCAAAGATCCAGAGGAGGATTTCACATGGCAACCGTGACTGGAGCCCAACGCTGAAATGCACTTCAGATCGGTTTTCAGGATACTATATCATGGAAGAAAAATCCTGTGTTGGTCTTAAGAGCAACAGTGTCACCACAAGGTCCGTTTAGTGGCTAATCTAGAGCTTTTTATCGTACCACATGATCTTCCTCAGCAGGAGGAGTTTGCCAAGCTGTCATGTATAGTAGATGTTTTCGATTACATTTTTATTCAGAGCACATTAAGACTAAAAGTTCATCCTTAACTTAAAACACAGAAAATCAGGAAACTTTTCGATTCAAACATAGACAAGATGTCATTTAAAGCTCAGAAAAAACATTTAGCTAATGATTTTTTTTTTCCATTTGAAACAGTTTAAGGCAGCAAGCTAGTTAGTCAGACCCCTTATGATTGCAGCTGATAAACAGACTTTATTCACATCAGCTCTTGTGGTTTTGGAAAGGCTAAAAATAAACACCACCTAGCAACATTTAAATGCTCTCCTGTCCCATGTACACCACTTTGGCTTGTGTAGAAATCTAAAGCTTGACTGGCCTGCGGTGTACAGTTACAGTTGCAAAGTTATGATTGGACAAAGTCGATGGCACAACTCCATCTGCTAAAGAAGATCATGTTAAGTAGTTAAAAGCTCAAGAACAAATACTAACTGTGTTGTGATTCATTTTTGTAGCTGCTGTTTCAATATACTTTAAAACTCCGCTGCATAACTCAAAAGAGACAACATATGAATTATGCGCATTGTTGAAACTGTAAAGTTCCTACGTGTTTGTCTGTGGGTGTATGATGCTAAAATAACAGGCAATAGTTTGATCTTAGCCACAGACTTGAGGGTGTTGAGTTGTTGTGTTCTCATAAAATTTCTTTTATAGTTGGACTATGCAGATGGTTTTTGTTCTTTCAAATCTTCTGAATCCAGAGGACAGAACATTTTGTTATTTGAACAAGCAAACACGTCTGTACATTTATCTGGCAGAATTTATGATCATGTTTGGATGCATAAATCTTATACAAGAGAACACTGTCTGGTATGTCTACAATGAGAATATCAATCAAATTAAGATAATAAACGGTCATTAACTTCAAAACATTGAAAATTTCAAGATTTCCTACAATGAGTTTTGACAGTTCCCCCTCAGATATATTGGTGTTTGGATTTTGGGACAGAGTGGAAGATCGGGCCGGGCACTGCCCCCCTCGGTGGGTAAACTCTACACACTGCAGCCATTCAGTTGGCCCGGCTCGCTGGATAAAGTTAGGATTGTTTGTCAGCGTGCTGTAATGCCAGGAATGCTCAGCGCTGGCTCCCCCTGTGTGTGTATGTGTGTGTATGTGTGTGCGCGTGTGTGTGCGTGTGAGTGTCTCTCACACTTTATTTTGCCTCTCCAGCAGCAGTGGATGTGCGGTGACACCCCCACGCTCCCTGAACCCTGAAGTGAAATAACAGATTCTATTTCCCTCCTGCGGGCTATTTTGGTGCCCGGACACACACACACACACCAACCACTTCAAATTACCCCACCCCCCCGCCTCCCACCAACCCAGTGGAGACTGTCCTGTCTATGCTTCACTTTGGCATTTTCTAGCATGTTCCATCCGCCTAGCATGACATCACTTTCTAAATGAGCGGACACATGAATATGAGTAAACACACACACGCAGGTTTGGTGACTCACAGCTCAAGTTAAACCAGTGTCCAGCTGCATCTCAGACCTGGTTTATTCTCACATCCAAATCTGCTGTTTGTGGTTTTACTAGGGATTATCATCTTGTAAAGTCAGTGCAGATTTTTTTTTTAACTTCATTATTTTTGTTTATTTATAACTTACTCAATCAGACATACTTTTAAGGCTATAAAGCGGCTTTGAAGTGGTTTCATGCACGGTTTAACAGAGCTCTATTAGTAATCATCCATTCTGAAGCACAAATGAATGAAATGATTGCTTGTAGGGTTTTCCAGAGAAACACAATTTTTATATTTGATTTCCTTGTTTGCTTTTTTCTTCGTTTCTTTCTTGCTCAAGTTCAGCTTTGAAGATTGGCAGGCCAACCATGGTCTTGTCTGTGAGCTAAATAAGAAGCTTTTGCCAGGACTTGATTATCCTCGTATACTGTAGCTTAACTTAGCTTAGATTGTTTTAAAAATATAAGCAGACAAAAAGTTAGCCTGGCTCCCACTTAAGTTCTAAAATACTCTGAAGCACATCTAATTATTAAGTTAAAGGTATATTAAAACAGTGTGGTTTTGTGAGAATATTTGTGTTGTAATTTTTTTAAGTGAAAGATTTATTTAGTTGTGGAAGAAGTATTCAAATATTAAACTAGTGACACAATTAATCAAATACTGTGTAACAAGTAAAAGCACAATATTCATATATTGCTTTGGCAATGGTATTTTTATTTATTATCTCAAAAATATGTTTTAAACATCAAAGTAAAAATATTCCTACTAATGCAGAGTGCATCTTGCCCCTGTAAATTTTTTACTTATTACTGAATCTGATGCTTTAAAGTATAAGCAGGAGTTGGCGAAAAAACGATATTTTTAAAATACTTAAATCCATAATAATGAATCGTATTTTATACAGTGATCATTTGTCTTTTATTTAAAATCTTAGAGCCCTTGCACGTCTGCAGTCCAGTGACTGGTGTTCTCTTCTTCAAACTGTGTGGGTGTGCAGATTGACTGACAGCTACGTCACCCTTCTGTTGGTTTTGTTGCACCTGTTAGGGCGGTACATTACCTCTTTACAATCATATCAGCAGAATTGGGTGGCATCATGTCAAATCCAGTATGGCACCACCCAATTTACACCTGACAAGAGCTCTAATGAGCCAGGTGAGTCAGTAAGAACAGCTGCGTGGGTGTTCACAGTAGCAGGTAACCATAGCTGTTAGATGCAGTGAAGTGTAAATTACAATATTTACCTTTGAAATGTGGTGACGTAGATGTTTAAAATCAAACAGAAGTAGGTAAGTACAATATAGGAGTAAATGTACTCAGCTACATTCCACCACTGGCTGATGTACATGTATTTATGTAATATATTTTCAACAAGTCAACCAACCAAGAGCTCCTCCACGGACTGTATGACCTCTTACTCAACGGAAAAAAAAATTGAAGGCATCCAAGCCAAAAAAGCATTCACTACTTTGCTGCAGTCCAGATTTTTATATTTTTACAACTATCCAGGATAACACTTGTGACTCAAAGGTTTCCTCCTTTTTGACGTGTTATTGTTTTTCAGATTTTAAGATAAGTTAAAAGAATGATAAGCTTTTCAATGAGATAAGAAATGCATCCATCCTCTTGTGCCAATTACATCTTTAAAACCCACTGAGTTTAAAAAAACATGCATCAAGATTTTTGATCTGGAGGCACAAGGTTTTTCAGCCAGCAGCAGCAAGTTATGACTTATAGTACTATAACTTTTTACTGCAGACTTAATGGCTTATAATAAAGTGTGGGTTTCCTCTTTATGACACACTAGGTGACACTTCTGCCACAGTTGCTTGGAGTCTTTTCCTCTCTTGAAGAGCTTGTGATGAACTTGTGGATGTTTCTCTTCTCTGTTCTCCAGCAGATGACGGCCCACACGTCTCCTCCAGCTGAGGCTGCACTGTCAGCTTGCTCCAATCATGCAGTTCAACTAAAACATATGTTTCCCCTTTGCACCCTCGGGATGATGTCACATCCACAGAGTCATGTGCTCCCCAACTACAGTTTAATTTAAAACATCTCCATTTCCTGACTCGGGTCAGTGTGATCTCGACTGAGTCTTCAAAGTTTGTCTTGCATCAGGGGGAGACAAAAAGTGTGGCATGTAGTGAGAAACCCCCCAGAGGATAATGGGTAAGTGGGACATTATAATCGCTCCCTTGGGTGAATAAACCCTTTTTCAGGAGAGGTAATAGCACAGATACCAGACCAGGGTGAGTTTGATTTGTATTGTGGCAAGAAATTGTGAAATCTCTGTCATTACTGTGTCGCAGTCCTGTCATCACCCTCCTTTCACACAGACATGTGCGCAGATCCACAGCCCACACACGTACTCTACAAATTAAAGTCCAAATTAAATGTCTCAGATATCTCATTGTTCTTCTCCCTGGGTAAAATCTACCCCTGTCGTCTCAATAAAAATAATTTTTATAAAGTCTATCAGCTCCATTGCTACTACTTGCTTCTCTGTAAAATCTATCAGCCATGAATTATAACATTTCTTATTTATACTGATCTTCTTTGATATGATGAGTGGACCAGGATTCCAGCTGAAGGCCAGTGACAGCGAGGCCATCTTGCTTGTCTTGTATGCAGCAGACCTAAGAATTATACTGACCAGAAGGATGTTATGCTTGAGCTCAATTTACGGCCACAGCATCATGGGAAAGCTACGTGAACACACCCTGGGATGGTCTCTGTACCTTCTGCCAAACACTCATGGCCGCTTGGAAAACATCCACAGCACCAAAGGAATAATTTACCGACAGCACAAAACACCTCAACATTGCGCCAAAACAAGCAGAGCCAGTGATTATGACGGATTACCAGGATGTAGGATTAAAAACATCTCTATCAGAACAGGCCAGGAAGAAATCATTTCCAGTGTTTGCTGCTAAATTGAGTCCAAAATTACCCTGCAGTTTGTAATATTTCAGTGTCTTCCAAGCATATTTTTCCTCTTTTGTTGAAGCAACATGCTGATGTTTAGTGGAAGTGGAAAAAGGATAATCACATTCAGGAATAACCGCCTGAGAAGATAGTGAGTAACAGGTAATAGATAATAATCAAGCACTGAAAGTTTCCATGAACTCTTTGTTTCAGCGAAGGCTGGCAAGTAGGAAAAGCTCTTTAGGAAACATGTGGTCATTTGGGTAATTTGAAAAAATTACTGCATGGTACGGTGACCCTGAACGCACATGTGGCTTTATGTTATTTATCTGTCTGCATCATCTAAACCTGAACAATGTTCTGTTGTAAAAAAAAACCCTGAGCCCCCTGAACATTTTATTTCGAAACGACCCATCTTAAAGCACTGGTTATTGTAAATGCAGATCAAATAGTTGCCGCACTTTTGATTGTGAAAGAGCTTTTGTGTAAGCAGTTGCTCCTAAAGCTTCAGGTTCACTGCATGTCACTTGGTTTTGGTGATTTGATTAAAAGATTATCCAACATGATTACAACTCTATTTACGCAAAGTTCAGGGCTAATTGGAGATGGCTAAAATAAATATGTAATTGTCAAACTTACTCAATCAATTAATGGTTTAGGTCACTGCAGAAAATGCTTAGATGATCTGACATTTTGTGTTGTCTGGATCAAGATCCCAAATCACTAAATCCTTCAGTTTCCATTCTCAGGCGAACCACCTTACCCTGCCAGCTGAGTGCCAGTCTTTCAGTCTGTGGCCTCCGATTTGTAAATGAGGATTTTGTTGTAAATTTGTAGTCCAAACTCTGAAGGTGTCTTCTGGGTTATTTTTTGATAGTTCAGCAAGTTCCCTCAGAGTCACAGAGGACATCACACAACAAAAAATTCACATGGAAAGTAAACTCAACTCACTGTGTCAATTGAAGCACCCATTAAGTGATTTATAAATAGGAAATTTGCACAAATATAAAACGATATCCAGAAGAAGGGCTTTCTGTTAATCACTAATGTTGCATCCCTGACGACCCGTGTCAAAGTGCAGTCGTCAGTTTGTTTTCTTGTCTTTTATTTACATTGTGCTCACATCATGCAATATCTCAATAAAGTTATGTTAAATTGCATTATCACAAGCGAACACTAAGTTTTATTCCAGCATAAGAAAACTGTTGGCAATGAACTTAATGGGAACCTGGAGGTGACCCACACACACGCTGTAATAGAAAGCTGCAAATGGGGGGCCAGGAGGGGCCTGACTGCAAAATTTTTGCCCTGGGTTTCCCTTATAGGTTAATCTAGCCATGTCTGCATGAGAATATAACCCATGTAAAATTATAAAACATCAGGCTCATATTACTTTATCCTGGCTGCAGTTCTCTGCTGCTGCCAGTAAATTCACAGTGTGACCACCACAGGTAACCCTGTATTTAACAGATTCATGCAGATAAGGCAGTCTGTATATATAGTCTTCAATAATACCACATTGCTAATGCGCTCTTTCAACCTCTGGTTTAAGATTATGCTAGAGTTTAATGTGGAGTAGGAATGAATGGGTGTGGCACACACATGGCAAAATAAACTTTTTGTTCTCAGTTTGCACAGTGGATGTAAATATTGTTCCAAATGTGACATGCAGTGAAGATCCAGGGGAGGCTACTGATCTAAACAAGCTGTGTCCTTCCCACCATCTCTGTCTGCCTCTGCCTTTGACAAACTTTATCATTCTAGCTGTGTCTGTTACGCCTGTGAAGATTTTTAATTCTGACTCAGACAAATGACATGGCTATGGTATCAGTCAAGCAAACAGGGCTGGGTTTCCAGTGGTAACATGGGCGGGAGAACAGGCCGGCCTTTGTTAAAACGCTTTAGTATCACTGAGGAGAGAGAAGCCATTGTGCTTTAGAAAAGCCTCCTTATGGTTCATGTCCTCAGATTGTAATGGATCCCCAGCCTCAGTTTAACAAATGCAACTCACTCCAGACGACAGTATATGCATTTCAATGGGCCTGGTCACTGAAAATGAGCTGCCTTGATGTCATCAGCTTATCAAGTATTAGACAAACAACCTCCCATCTATTCAGAGCAAAATGGGACAAAATCCTAATTTGAAACTCGTCCCAGCTTCAATGAAAATCTGCTGTTCGTGACGGCCATGTGAGAACATACAACTTGACTGTGTGAATGGTGAAGCAGTTTTCAGATAATGAGCAGTTTAAACTAACTGCAGCCCTTAGAACCAAAGATTAAAATGTCAACACTCATTATAGTCCAAGGTTAAAATAAAATAACCACGATACAAAAGACTGTAGTTTTTCTTTTTTTTTTTTTAATCTCACAAAAATGAATGCTTCTGTTCCTGAAAAGAGAGACAGAGTAATCTAGAAAACACTAAACGCACAGTTCTCACTTTACAGATGTTTTTAGAACATTTTATGGTTCATTTTAGGCACTTGGAATCAAAACAACATTCCCTTTTCTGAACAACAAATACATCTTTGGTCCGGTATGTAATTTAAAAAAATAAAGCCAGAGTATGAAAATAACACCAGCTTCAAAGTTTGTTTTCAAAACTGTAGCCTATTTTTGACATGTATAAAGCTTCAAAAAAAACCTTTTTTTTTTTTTAATAATACTTAAACAAGAAATTATCGCTACATCTCAGAAATGACCAGCAATCTTACAGATGTTTTGCAAGACTAAACAAGTGAGAAAACTTAACACGTCGGCTCAATCAGATGTACAGCAGTACAGGATTGTTTAAGTCAAGTGACATTTGGCAAACATGAGTTCCTTTTTTTTGTATTTTCTGTCCACTTCCTTTAAAAAGATAAAGAGCAATGGCGACGCATCCGCCTCTGCCTGCCTTATAGCCAGTTCAGCTACAGGGCAGCCACGTCTGATATGAATTACTGCACGGTGAAATCTGCGGCGGCTGCACATGTGCAATGTAGTAATTACTGAAGTTAATGTCCTGCACGTACGGAGCTGGCTGGTAGTAACACGTGACATTCGTTACAGTGGGGATGGCGTTCTGCTCGGCCAGCACCCTCAGCGCCAGCATTGAGATGAGGCTGAGCGTCTGGCGCCTTTCGTGGCCCATCAGACACACGGTGCTCTCGTTCACCACTTGGTGCAGAGTCATCAGGCACTCGTACCGTTTGTGCTCCATCCCGGCAAAGTGGTTTTGCAGGTAGGCCTCCAGTTTCCTCTGCTGCTCTCCTATGTCAGAGAAGTCAATGAAGAAGCGTGAGCACATGTAGCGCTGCATCTGCTTCATGTCTGCCTCCGAGGAGGGCCTGAACCCTCGCACCAGCAGGTGGCAGTATTTCAATAAGCCGCCGCCTCTGATTTCTTCCGGGCTGCGTGTAGCTATGGTCCTCTGACACAGGTGCTCCATGGCCTCCTGGAAGTCCCCGTACACACTCTCCCCAATCACAGTGGGGTGAAAGCTCTCGGACATGGGCGTCTCCGAGCAGCGGTCAAATAAAAGCAGAGAGTCGAGGCAAATCTGGAAGGAGTCCACGCTGAATTCAAACTGCCGCCGTAAAGAGTCCACAAACTTTAGCTCCACATTCTTGCCCGTGTTGTTGGACAGCGAGATGAGGCTCCAACGGTCTGTGTCATTACAGACTTTCACCAGTTTCTGTACGTAGGCCTCTTTGAGGGTTAGGGCTGTGATGCGCTCCTTAGAGACGCCAACTGGCAGGAAGTCGAAGAGGCAGTCCAGCACGACGTCCTTCACCAGACGGAAGGCCTGATCATCCTTCAACGACACACCAAAGATCAGGTCCAGGTCCTTGTAGCCCAGTCCAGTGTCTTGATGGAGCACGTGGCTGGCAGCCGAACCATTCAGCCTCACATCCTTAACACAGACTCCTCTCTCTTCCAGCCTCGCTCGCACCACCTGGAAAGAGACAAGGCAGAGACACAGCATGTTATTGATGGTTATACACATTAATGTTTAAAGGTTCTCTGTAAATTGAGTCTAAAATGGGGAAAAAATGCCCTTGTAGTTGTAGAAATGAAAGAAAAACACACATCTAAAAAAGGCACAAGGTATGTCTAAATAAGCTCCACAGAGGCCTAGTGGAAATCGATAGTTTGTGAAGGCAGAATCAATACCACAGCTCACAAAAGTCCATTTCATCACCATCAGCTTCAGTCTAAATGAAACTTAAAGAGCCCAGACAAAGAGCAGCCGAGCTGGTTAGCCTGTGTTCCTGGTCCATCTCCCTCTTGTGCCAGATTTTTCTTATCACAGACGCAAAGATAAGATTTATAATCCTTAACTGCAGTCGGCAGCGACTAAACACCAGTGTGCAGGCTCAGTCTGGTGTCCAAAAAGAAATAAAGACAAAAAAGGCTTGCTTTATGCGAAAAGTCACAACCTCGGGTCATTAAGGGTCATCAGTGTTCCCCTTCCTCTAACCCAATGACCCATGAGATGTTTAAATGGATGTGTCTTGCCTTGCAGAGGCCACAGTGGCAGAGGATGATCTACAGCTGGACAGAGTATGCCGACATCACCACCAGTATTTCCCTTGAAGTTAAATGACAGACCTCTTGTGCCATTCTCCAAAAGCTAACAGAAATCAAAGTTGTTTTTGACCAATTTTATCCAACTGATATGACACATGAGTAACTAGCTGCAGCTTCCTGATTGTATCTGATAAGCTTCTGGAAAAGTCTGGCATATTCATCCAGTGTATGCACAGTGGCAGCCCTTGATGCTGAAGCTGGCACGTGCAGCAGACTGTAGCAACAACAAATAAGGCAACCATTCCCACTGAGCAAATAATAATCAACACACAATTCAAACAGGAAAGCCTGCAGAAAGAAATTAGTTGTTGCGCTCTCACACAAAATCCTAAATCACCCTGCGGGCACTGACCTGTCAGATTAGTGTCTGTTAACGCTCTCCCATGGCGATCAGATAACAAGCCGGCTCTATTTATACACACTGGGTCAGGCTACAGGCAAACATTTGAGGGCGAGTCGACCCCCTGACACAAGGGTGTTGGAGGAGCAAAATAGTAAAAGTAGAATATGGCAGTAATGGCATTGAAAACATTCTGCCACAAAGTGGTTGAGATTAGGTTCAAGTTCAAATAAGTAGCTTTCATAATGTGTGTTTTTTTGGTGGTCATCTGGATGTGTTTGAGCAGTCAGAGCCAAATTAAGGATCAGGCCTACACTTAGCACCTCTCCTCTCTAGGTGAGGAGATAAGCCCTCCTCCCTGCCTCTGCCCATTTTACAGGGATGCCTCTGCTGACATGACAAATTATGCTACAAAAAAAAACATAACACATGTCTAATAAAGTTCATCTGTCTTATTGAGAAAGAAGAAGTTATTGATAGTTAATCAGAAAAAAAAAGTGAAAGGAGATGGAGGTTTTGCTCATGAGAGGTTGTTGTTATCTTAGATCAACAGTTACAGCTTTAACTCTTTGGACTCTGGAGCTGCATGATGCTGCAGGGCAAAGGTTGCTGGTCTCATTTAGACCTCCTGTGATGTATTACAGAAGAAGAAAAATTACATAATCTAAAGCAATTAAACACAGGCCCGGGATAAGGCTAAATAGCTCCATTCCAGCAAGTCATGACAGAAGATTTACTGTTGATCAATGTTCAGCCAACCACTAAATGAGTATGTGGCTAATGGCAGATTTCAGCTCAATAAAATTACAAGGGGTTTCCACAAATCCAGGGGAAACAAAGCCCCCACATTTGGGACTCAAACCTGTATTTAAGCCTCCTGCATGCTCAATGGAGCATTCATCTTTCCACAACCACAAGCATGAAGCTCAGGGATCCACATGCTGGTTAGGCTCATCTTGAATATGTCATAAGTAAATGAATTAGAGGGGAACAGACTGATTATCTGTCTTGACTTTGACATTAGTAATTGCTTTGCTATGGTCATGCTGACATGCTATCATGGCATTTACATTTCACTGAGAGGGGAAATGTGATCCGGCCGCAATGTATAGGAGGCTGGAAATGTGGAGGGACTTTGGCATGTGTCTGTTTCATACATTTAAGTAAAACCATAGGAGTTGGACTGATGGCATATGTCTCACTTTTTTCCCCCAGTCTGCTGTTTGAATGTGAAAATTACAGGCAAGGGACGAATCAGAATGATAAGTATTTTTTTATTTTGATTAAACATTCAAGTGCAGTAAAAGTCATTAAAAAAATTGAATTTAGTGACACAAAATGGAAAAAGAATAGAAGAAGAATAGTTTGTTTGTAGGTGTTTTTGAGGAAATAATCACACACAGTAGCTGAGGGAAGAGATTAGAAGTACAAGTCAAAACTTGCCCAAAAGAGGAAACAAACCAAACAAAGTTGTGATGTAGTGTGTCACGGAAATACAATTATGTAAGGAAGGATCCAAAGACAGCCTGCAAAAAGGCTGACTTGAGGTTCTTCAGCTGGTATTAGGAGACCACCAGGAAGCCAGACAAGTTGAATTCATTACTCCACCTGTATCGTAGTCAGCTGTAATATTCAATTTCGTTTTGGATACAAATACTTCGGCTTTAAATATGTACCTCTAAATAACTCCAAAATACGAACCCCCGACTTAAATCTACACAGAAGCACACAAGTGAGTGAGTGAGTATTAAAAATATATTTGTGCGTTGGTAACCTACCTGGACAATCTGGCGCGGCTGCACGGACAGAGTGGGGAAGTTTCCTCGGCCGTGGATGGGGACAGCCTCCCCCAGGATCGAGTCCAAACGCTGCACCTGATCCCACGACAAAACGCAGAACCGCCGACTATGATCCGACGCATCACCGCAAGACATGGCGATGTTTGCCTTTCGTCCCCCCCTCCCGAGAATAAATCAACAGAATGTGAATCGACACACTTCCTCCAAGCCGCAGCTCCGCTATGTCTTCTCTCTTCAGCCCAAAGTAGTGAGATTATTCCCGTAAATGTCAGCCGTGAGCCGGTCCGCTTGTTTAAAGCTGAGGTGAGGAAGAGTGGAAAAAGTTAGTCGAGGGAGAGGTGTGGATGTGAGAGTTGGATCAGCTGTTTCCTCCAGAGTACGCCGCTAAAATCCGGTCAGTCTGCAAAGAACCGATTCATAAGAGGGTTTAAAGCGTCCTCATTAGCATGCGCCCGCTGATAGGCTGCTGTGTTTGGTCATTGATTATGGACGCCCTGTCTGGAGGGAACACCCTTCATGTGACGCATTTGACAGCCTCCTCCCCTCTGCTCCAGTGCACCCTGCTTGCTGACAGGGTTTTCCCTTCAGCCAGCCATTATGGTCTACTGATCTTATGATCTACATCTGCTCGGCTGCAGCTTTATCAGGAAAGAGCAGATATAGTGATGGTCCGATTTGATCATTTTTGTTGGAATGATACAAATAAGTAAAAATGATGGATCGCAGAGATGGCCTACATTTTCCTTTATTGTCCAGAGAAAGTTGTAAGAATATGCAGGATGTTTTTTGGGGGGAGTTTTTCATTTCGTTTTGTTTTGTTTTTATTACTCACAGTTATATAATTCCAGTCAT
>JAQNCA010000030.1:14767566-14786390 GCA_029783725.1 Acanthurus tractus
CACTATCACCTGCGTCATTTCAGAGTTAAAGATGTATATTTTGGGGTTAATCAAGATGTGTTTTTAAGCTCCAGAACATCTTGAATATGGTAAAACCCCACAGCAGCCTTACTGATCCTAATTCTCACGTTGGGATCTCCCACTCTAGTGGATTGGAGTGGACCTTTATCCTTCCTGTATTAGATGTTAGACCAATTTTTTGCCACAGCTTTTGTAACTTTAAATTGTGCATTATGGGAAAAAAAATTGAGTTCCAGTTAAGAATCTGGCTGCAGCATCCTGAGCCATTTGAAGACTTTTCCTACTAGCATGCAGACCAGACACTGAAATGTGACAGTAATCATGTCTGGATGGAACAAAGGCATGAATTAAGCTCTCTGCATCGAACACGGACACACACTCACACACACACACATGCACAGAGCATTTTCATTGTTGGACTGTTGCCTGTCTGAACACATGTGGTAAACATGCATCTCTTCCCGGACAGAGACGTCAGAAGGAATGAATCAAACTATCACTGATTTACGGTATGTACTGTACTTTGGTTTGATCCCATTTGCTGATTGAACTGTAAACAAAGTGAACACATGGTTTTGCTATGCAATTAATAAGCCTTGAAAGATACTTTTAGATATTTTTCACAGTGAAAATTTGCATTTAAAAAAAAACTTGTTGGGGAAAAAAGGAATAAACAAACCCAAATCAACAAAACTGATCATTTTTATTGACCAAATTGTACAGTTCCACTGTTACATCCTACAAAATACAAACAACTTTGTGTATACAAGCACTGCTTGTAACTGTTTGCACAACCTACGGGTCGTGATGCAGACTGATAAATGAACGACACTGACTATGGCAAAGTGGTTCTTCAGAAACTCACAACCTATGTACAGCGCTCAATTACAAAAAAAAATAAATTAAGCATCAAAAGGCGTTTCTTTTAATGGTTTTCCATGCTACTCAACTGTCCTCTTCTTGACTAGGCTCCAATCCTAATTCATATGCTGCCCCCTAGTGGCACAGTCTAACTCCTGCCATTTACTCTCTGGAGATACTATTTTCACCACCGCAGACCGGAGGGGTTAATGCCAGAGGAAAAGGTCACAGCCATGAAAATGACAGCTTGCCCTGCCTGTAAAGAGGCCTCATCAACATTCCTAACACATTACTCTGCTTGACATAATCCAAACGTCGAGCCTGTGCTGTAACCAAAACACTCATGACAGGCAACGTATGGTCAAAAAAAACAGATACCCACTCGTACTGAAAGCATTCCTCCAGCTCACATTAATACAAAACAGTGTGTCCTGATAATACTGCAATCCAAGCCTGAGCAGGCAGCAGCAAATTTGGTTTAAAATACTTGTTTATGACATCTAACATTAGATAACAATTAGATAAAGCATCATAGTAAATTGTGTAAAATATGTGGCGAAACTATTTCAGTCCATTAGTATCCAGTCATACATGAAAACTATCTGCACAAAATCACTCTGCTCTTTCAATTTGTCTCTGAAAGTGATACACCTCACAAAAGTAAAAGTATATTTACCGATTAGCCGAGGAGCATCGAATGCTCCAGACATGAAGGACTGATTACAGCAAAATCATCCATATGCATACATTAAAAATAAATTTAAACTGCACCTTGTCCTCCCTCTGCTAACTCATTCATGTACAGACTGTCAAGGTGGATCCTCCTGATGACATTGGGATGATGTAGATGACAGGAAGTGACAGGACTTGAAATAAGGCTAACTCTTGAGTTCATAATCCTGAAACAGCTCACTATTCAGAGCCCGCCGGTTCAGTCAATCTAAACTTGTTTATGTACTTATTGTACTGTGTGTGTCCTCAGATTTAAGACTTGTTTGCATAAGATAGTAGCAAGAACTTAAACACTGCGGCTGTGATGCATGGCTTGAGGTTCTGTGGAAGGTGTGGAGGCATGTTCTGGGCGTCTTCATAAAAAGGTGTTAAAAAAATATCTCTATATTGTGCTTCCAAGTATTACTAAGATTTACCTCCATCCTGAAAGACACGTACAAGAGGACATTATTCATAAAACTCACAGAACATAAAAAAAAAACCCTCCAGGTAACACTTAATCAACTCATCAGAATGACATATTGAGACAAATGGCAACAAGCAGCACAACCAACACAGTGAAAGAGTTTCTTTGCAGTCAGACACATTGCCAATGATACAGAGCGGTGTTGATTACAGCAGAACAAGTGCACTGTGACTCCTCCTTCTTTTTTCGGTTACTGGGTGCATTCATGGTAGGGGGATAAAGCCAATGTCGGCTGTATCGCCCTGTATCAAGGTGGCCCTGCTTAGCGGTGGAGAGGGAGAAGCCAGACGGAAGGCTGGGTTGATGGAGTGCAGCGAGTCCCTCTTGCTGCTCCTGCTGAATGGGGGGCAAGGGGTGACCACGGCCTGGGGGGCGTGCTGTCCTGAGCAGCCAGCAGAGGGTGAAGGCTCCGTGGAGGGTGTTGTCGTACTGGAAACCTCCGGGCCCAAAGGGGAGGTCTTTGGGTTGCCAGAGGGGCACAGGCCATTCCAGTCGAAAGAGTGGACGACCCTCTCCAGCACATCCTTGGTGCTCTGAGTGCACTGTGCGAGGAGAAAACAGAGAAGTCAACACAAAGGGGGAAAACTGGCAACATCATCAGTTTGTATTATGAAGGGTTGACCAGTTAAAACAGCACAAAAATGTAAAGAAAATCCTGTAAATGTGATTAAAATGGTTCATGAACTCAAGCACAGTGAAAGCATTGACAGCATTGATTGGCCAAAGATTCAAATGGAGAAGTACAGAAGAAGTGAGTTAGATGAAGACAATGAAACATGGTTAGAGTCAAATGTGTGGAAAAGCTGCTTCCATGTGTGTTTCTTCCGGCCTCTGATAGAAGTAGAAAAGGAGATACAGTTTATGCAGACTTGTGTTTGTATTTGCGTCACTATGCATGCACAATAACGCCTTAGACACGTGAAAAATGACAGCCCATTGAACTACAGAGAGGACACAAGTAACATTATAAGCCTTCAAACAAGAGATCCAATCATGAACGAGTGTTAATGACAGCAGAATAAATGGTAGTGAAGCATGCACATTCACAAGTTGGTTAGTGGATCCATCCATCACTGCACACCAATCACAACATCTGCCCCAACTGCATTTTAGTTTAAGCAAGAAAAAAAAAAATGCTGTTAAGATGATAGTGGCTCCAGACCCAAACACGAACTATGTTATATAAAAAAAGGATGGTGAATGGCAAGTAAAAAGATGCTGTGATTGGTTAAAAAAAATCAACCCTACTCTTACCATTAACCCGTCTACACGCAGCAGTGCCCTTCAGGCTGTGCAGGAAAAAGCAAAATCCTGACAGTTCTCCTCCTAACAGGGTGGAACGGATACAGTACAGCACTGAGTGTCAGATCTTTTACCTCAAAATGAAGTTAGAGGCATACAATACAAATGTTCATAAGGAAAAAAAAAAACATCTGTTCACTATTTAATACCTACTGGAATTACAAGAATAACCTAAATACAACTGTTCGTAAGCACCTTAAAAATCTGCACATAGAGACATGAAAAAAAATGATGAGGCAAAGTAAACTTAAAACAGAGACAAAAATCAAAAATCCAAAAATAATGTTTATTTAACATGTAAAAAAAACACTTTTTAGGTAAATAAAGTATGTATGTAAAAATAAACATTGATTTCAGAAAATAAAGCAATAAAGCTAATAATACACCCAAATTTGATATGCTGACCACACTGAGTGACAAATGTATTCAAGGCGTGTGACATATGATTTGCAATAAAGTGCTGATAAATGAAATACAAAATATGATCACCATTTGCATGTTCAACTAAAAAGCAGTAATTACACCCTGTGTGTGCACTCTCCTTTACCACAAAATACAAGCAAACCCAGTAGTACAGAACAAGGAGGTAGATACAGCAACAAGTTGAACTTAAAAAAAATGTTGCAAACATTAACACAAGTCTACTATCAAAAGGTAAACAATTAATGTGTTTACTGTCCTACAGCAACAAGAAGACCAGAATATATCTGGAGCAGTCTGCAACTCAACAGTGACCTTAACAAATGGCTAAATTTCTGGCTGTAAAAAGTCTTAAAACTCTCTGCCCACTTTCTTGCATTTTTAACTGCTCAATGGTGCCAAAATGTGTTACAGGTTTCCAAGACATTTTGTTCTAAAACTCAAAGAACATTACACAGCAGTTATTATTTCAGCATGCTGCATGGTGATAAATGACCTCTTCAGTACTGAATGCCAGCACTAGTCAGCTAGCTTAATCGTTTCTACTGTAGTTTTTTGGCTTTATACTGTGTTTCAGTTCCAAGCCAGTCTAAGCAGGGCTCTTGTAATGCTGTTCCAGTCCAGTCAGATACTCCCTAACAGGCTGATGCTTATTAAAAATCCATGTTTTGTTCTACAGTGTCATAAATAATGTGTATACAATGTACAATTTTCATAACACCTGGCACAGATTCAAAGTGTGGCATGTTGGCAACTCTAGTTGGGAGACTGATGCTGGAGGTCTGGAGGATGAAGGGGTGGACACACAGAGAGGAAAAGGCACAAGGGAGGCAACCTAACAACAACACAGGGGCTATGGGACAGTCGGGACTGGGAGGGACCACAAGCTGGTTCATCCTACCATGTGAGCGTCGTTCTTGGCCACAAACGGAGGCAGCTCTATCTCTGAGGCAGAGGCAGCGGGGATTGCCTCGTCAATAGGCAGGAAACCTCTTCTGTCAATCAAACTAGAGAACAGAGCAGATGTTTGAGCAACATGGACCGTGCATGGTATCATCAAGCAAGTTTTCACAGATGATGAACAGGGGACATTGTTTCTACAGCCTTATGAGTGAACCAAAAAGGTGAACTTTATAATGGGATTATGTAGATGACAGGAATGTTATCAAATCAATCAAAAGGAAAACGTGTGTGGGGTACAAAGGGTGATAGCTTCACTCACCTTGGGGGCATGGGGCCACATAATGTCACACAGCAGTTGGTTATGATGCTGTTGTAACTGTATGGGTTCCCAGACTCCTCTGCAGCCCTTTTACTTGACCATGAGCCCTTTATCTGCACAGTGAAAAAATAAAGCAAGCTGTAAGGTAACAGATGGATCTAACCATGAACACATCTCACTCGTATTAAAGGGGCGCATGTACTTACATCTTCATTTGTTGTGAGGTTGGAGGCTACTAAGTAGGTATGGAAGCCTGAGAGGCCCAGAATAGACCAGATGGAGAAGAAACAAATCACCAACTCCACCACAGTGCACAAGGAAAAGTCAAGGCATGATAGTATCACAACAAGAAATGATTATTTAAGCAGGCAGCAATCTGAGCTAATGTATGTAAGTCATTTTTCTACAAAATCAAAATTCATAATACAAAATTCATCTACACAAGGTTCTTAAGGTATCTCCTGTCTGTGTATTAACTTATTGAAAAAGGGGTATGTAATTATTTCATCCATTTAGACATAGGATAGAATGAATTATCTGCAAATATTATACACTTTATACACTATTATACATTTTACATTGTAGCAGATCATTTGCCCATATTCCAATATTAGATGAAATGGATTTACTTAGTGAAATACACAGAAATTCCTGGAAATAGCGATAATTGATTAAATGATGTTCACAACTCACCACTGCAAATTTGTGATCAAGATGTGAACAAGAGGGTCACCCTCAACATAATATTGCTGCTACCTTAAGTGCTGCTTTAAGAGATAACTTGTTAAAGACACGTATGGACCTAAACATGAAAGCATACTGTCATGCATATCATGAGTACTTTGAGGAAATGACCCCACACACTCACTGTGAGTAAGAAGAATAACCACTCTGTAGTCATGCAGTCTATATTTGTCAAGTGGGTGACATCATCTCACAAGGACATGAGGCAGCAAACGTACTGGAATGGCATCTGCCTAAAAGCAGTGCTTTGCTGAATGCTAACTCTCTGATCCTATTAACCATGGGCTTAGACTGAGGAGCGGTGGGCAATGCCTTGTCAACCATGTAACCTGTGTTGTTTTTTTGGCACAAATCAGTAATTTATTTTTGCCTTGTACAAAGGATATCTGGCAGGGCTCTCTTGAATGGCTTGAACGATGCTTTTACTTGCTTGAGAACCTGGAGAGAAAAGAACAAATCATAAATAAATTAACTTTGAAGCAGTTCTTGATAGCATGACATGAACATCAAAGAACATCTGAGAGCATTTATGCCTTTATAGAGTACTTACGCAGGGTGATGTGTGTGATGACACAGCCAAATATGAAAGAGGTCAGAAAAGACAAAGAGATGATGAAGCTGTAGAAAAAGCGGTAATTGCGTTTGCCCACACAGTTCCCCACCCATGGGCAGTGGTGATCAAAACGTTCTGAGGGTGAAAGAATAAACAAATATACTAAGATTAGAAGCATGTTTATACTAGTTGCAACATAAAACAGTAGTAAGACTTAATACTAAACATACTGTATATAAAGCTAGTTAAAAAAAACAATCTTGCTGTGCACAGTCTTTGCTTCAATCTGCTCTTCTGGCCCATAAAGAGATTCCTTTCTAATGTGATTTAAATTTAAGAATGGAGAGCACAAAATTCATAAGCCTGGTACTGTGCAAAAAATAAATATAGCCGAAGTTATTGTGAGGCTTCATGAGTCTGAGCGACCCTGATCAAGTGCTTTCCATCCAAAACAGGCCAGCGAGTAAACACAGTCAGGGGGAACACAAAGAGGAGGTTTGTGCTTAAAGTATCGTAACTTTGTTAAAAAGACACTTGATTTGATTATCTCTGACTGCTGAAGCGTCACACTGGCTTCAGCTGAATTTTGGAATATTCTTTTGCACTGAAGGAGGTTTGTGGTTTGGTCTCCCATCTTTTCCACTGGAACTGCACTGGAAAGAGATCTTTTAACAGCCAGTACAGACAGGAAGAATGATTACGGCAAACCACAAACAGTACATTATGTTCGTGTAAATATGGACCACATAAGTAATGTTTCAGACAGATTTTATAAACTATGAACCCATCCTTTAACAGAGCAGATGGTTTACGCAGGCAGAAGAGACACTCTGCAGTCTCACTGTGCAATTACAGTTTGCTGTATACTGCCAAATGATGACCTAATGGTTTATAGCCAAGATAAAATAAAAAAGCCTTTTCAGCCCCTTGAGTTGAGTTCAACAATCATATTGTGCAACTATATAGCAATATAAGCAAAACAATGTATGACATGTGCTTATGTAAGCTCCAGGCAACCAATTTCAACTAATAACATCATGACATCCACCCATCAATCAATCCTCAACATTTTTGCAGCACAATGCTAATGATCATTAGTTGCTAGCTGGTATGGTATGTATGGTATCTTGGTATGAATTCATCCACCTCCTGCAGAACAGAAGGCAAATCTGTCTGATGCAGTCATTGGGTGGATCATTGCAAGGATCATTGGGTGCTGAAAGAGGTGCATAGTCCTTTAAAATTAAATTGAGGCTGTAAAACTGTCTAGGTCCTGAACTGCACACTTAGATTCTACACTATAATTCAAACACATATAATGTGTTTGAAGTGGCAACTGATCTGAAACAGTCAACTCATTTAAATTAATTTGGATTTCAACATCTCTCTTTGAAGACACAGATCAGTAGATTAATGCAAAAAGCATGAAGTAAACTAAAGGAAACCCTCCAGCATGCTGTGTTCCTCAGGGTGTTGATATGCAGTTGATGAGTTTAATTTGCGTAGTTGGGATAAGTGGTAACTTCCCGTCATATCCTTACCCACACAGTTGTCACACAGGCTGCAATGGGAGGTCCGAGGAGGGCGAAACGTTTTACAAGTGAAGCAGTATTTGAGCTTTACCACCTGCTGGTTGATGAGGATCTCCTTGGTTCGCGGAGGGGGGCGATACGTTGAGGATCCTGAGGTATCTTCAAAAAGAGACATACAGATGAGGAGACTCAGTGAGACCTGCATATTTGATCAAAAAGTTCACCAAAGATGCACTCAAATGATGTTATAAGGAATAAAAAACAAATAATAATATGTGTGACTCCAATGCTCTTCCTCCCTGATAAAGAATAAGCTGCTTAGTTCTTAGTCTGCAGTTCAACAACACACACGTCTTTCAAAGATTCTCCCCAGATGGCAAAGCTCTTTTACCCCATCTGTCCCACAGCAAGTACACAATTCCCCTGTGTGCCTTACCTATCTGCTTCTCTATGTCTGCTGCTTCATCTGGGGTGGCCCTAGGTAAGATGCCTGGATCTGTAAAGCTGGTTCTCAGCAGGGTGATGACCACAAACACAAAAAGTACCCCACCAATCACAGGTATGAAGACGGTCAGGTGCTCCACCAGGAATGGGCAACTATACAGAAAAAAAGGGTGATTGTTTCCGTCTGTCCTAGTCAACAACACCATTAATCCCAAAGTACATTGTCACGAAACGCTGTTTACATAACAACAATATAAGACATGGGGAATTTGAAACCCCCAGCTGCATGCTAGCAAAGACCTTTGATGTTGCATTCACAGGTAATTAAAAGCAGCATACAGACAGGACAGTTTTTACTACTTACTCAAATGCAAAGAAAAGGCCACATGTGACAACAATAAGGCCCAGTGTCAAAGGAAGGACACCGCTCTGTCTGGCCAAGATGATCCGTCCATCGCAGTAAAACCTGTTCTTCCCTGGGAACACTTCCCATTTCCTCCGCGGCCGCTGCAATCTCTTCTCACCGTGATTTTGTGCGGACGAGGGCGACACCGACAGCGCCCGCGGGTCGATCTGCTGGTACTCGCAGTTCTTCATCATGTAAACAGTATCAACACGGTCCGGAGGTAGCTAAAGGCACACACGAAACTCTCTTTTCTCGCCGCGTTTTCCGAGAGACAGAACTCTCAATATTCAGTCATTGTACGCAGACTTTTTGCTTGTTCATTTAGCCTTCAGTTGCCCATTCTGAAAGCTAACGCTAGCTAGCTAGCGGACCAGCAAAGGCATTCTTCTCTGTAGCACAGTTTTACGAGCTGACTCACTTCCCGAGTTGACTCAATGGTAATTACCATCTTTGGTAGGTAAACTAAAGTCCTTCATAAATTTTACATCAAATATGGCTATTTTGACTCACCTTTAAAAAAAATATATAATAACATTACAAACAGACGGGCTTCGGCTCAAGCGTCTTGCGGCAGTTCACGCTTCCTTTTTTGCCGTCAGTCAATGTACGTCACGCTGTGGGTGCTGACGTATTCATCCAGAACTCACCGCCGACGTACAAACCACAAACACACCAGGTGTGCGAGGAGATGATTTGTAGATCAGTGGTAGACACCAGCGCCTGCACAGTGGTTCATTTCCCGTAATGGCATAGACAGTTTCGGTCGCTGTTTTCCTTAAGTGACTAATTTAAAGCCCTAATAGAAAAAATAGAATCATTAAATTAAGCGAAAATAAGTTAGACCAGTACAAGATATCTTGGCACTTGAAGTCATGTCTTTTTTTTGTTTTGTTTGTTGGGGGGGGGCTGTTACAGTATTTTAAAGACTCAGCAGGGGCTCTGTAAGTCCTTCCTGTATGTGTGATAATTTGATTAATTCTTGAACCATCCACATCAACTCAGAGGAGATCTGTTACACATTGATCACTGTATACTGATGCACTTGCTTTGTCATATTTTTAGTCTCATCTAAAATTGAGTTTATATAATCATTCTTAAAGTTGTTGGCTGAAGTTAGCAGATCTACAATACCTGATCATTCATGTGTGCTAAGCAGTGGGAGAGAAAACCATTGCCATAAAGGCTGATCTAATCACCTCTTTGATATTGCTCTTCTCATCTTTTGCTCAAAACCTTAAAAACTGGTTCCTTTCTCACAGTATTTCATTATACATTTACATTATTTTTAGTAATGTCTATAATTGGTCCTTAATCTCACCACTGGACCTAAATGCATGTGATAGGCATAAAGTGAGATCTACGGTCTTAACTTATGTCATACAGTATGTCTCTCACTCTCCAGAGCATTAAGATACCATGACTTTTTAACCGTAAACATAAGCTGCTAAGAATATTGCCTTGACAGACCATTAACACCAAATGTCACTATGTTAAGTGCTGTCTTGGGCTGCAATGCTTGACATGGTATGCTCATTGTTCGAGGTGTTTGACTGCAAGGCTGGTCTTCTGTGACATTAGTGAATTTCAAATCTTGTTATAATAGGAATGCTGAATTCATGCCACTTTAAGACCATTAAGTGGGACAGGGTAAGATGTGTTTATCTGTATAATTTGTCTTTTTTAAATTCAATTGCAAAGGTTTATTATTTTGTTTAAGAGATGTGAAAACCCTTAAAAAACTAAGGCTCTTCATTCTTCTGCCTCTGATTGAAAATTATTCATATTCTAAATATTTATTTTAAAAAGGCAGGTAATGTGGAGTTTCCTTAACCTGACAGCATTATTCACCAGAGAAAAACCTTTAAGTTAATTTTCTTAGAAACAGTTACATACTTGCTTGAAAACTATACAGATGGCAAATAGGTCTGCTTTTTGTTGTTTGTTTTGTTTTTTTTTCCACATAGTTTTGCAAGAAAAAATAGGTGATGCATTTAACTGTTTCACTAGTAGCAGCATACTCCAGAGGTTTTAATGAAATGCTTAAAGGGTTATTCTAGACTTGGCATGTCCAGTGCAGTAAAGGATCTTTACCCCTACTTAAATGTAATCTATAAAAAAGGATTTAGTTGAGAAACATTTGCAAATGTTCAAGTTTAAGTGAATTTCAGTGTTTTTTCAACAAAATACTATATCAGTTTTACTTAAATGCATCATCGACTACCTTTATGTAAAAACTAAAAATAAATTGATGGTCTTGTAACAGCAAAAATCTTTATTTTTTTCATTCACATTCAAAAATCCCAAACTATAACCTGGAGTAAATCTTCCAAACATGCAGTGCAATATTTAACAAGTAAATGCTTCACCATTTTTTTTCAAGTACAACCACAGTCTTCCCAAGATTTACAACCTATATTCTGAGAATTTTCAGGTATATTGAAGGTTTGTTCCTTAAAGTGTTGCAACACATTTAACAGAGAAGTGCAAATCAAATCAGTTGATTATTGCATGAATAAATCAGCATAAAAAATGTTAATCGGGTCAATAAAATAATTGTAAGACTGGGCCACATGGTCAAAACATCTTTAAAAAAGGAACATTGACATAATATTGCATTCAAGAAACAATTATTTTCACAACAATTTAACAACTACTGAATTAACAAAAACTGACTACAAAGATGGATGTTGTACTGTAAAAATACCTGCGTGGATTCCTTTCATTACAGCCCAGTCCTATATGGAAGTATTGCATTGAAAGCTCGGAGTAGTGTTTTTTAGTCATGTCCATGGCAAGAAGTTACAATGCAGTGCAAGGCCCAGCACCCAGTAGGAAAGGAAGTATCCCAGAATGCTCTGTGTTGTAGGAGAACAGGATGTAAAGAGTGGCAGCAGAGCAATGATGGGGTTTTGAGGTGTGTGCTTGCATCCATTTCTGGAATGTGTCAGTAGCTGTACACTGGGGTTTGATGTTTTTCTCCGATGAAGAAGTGGTTCATTAAGCAGGAGCAGATGAGCGCTTATCCAGAAGGGCACAGGAGACGAAGAGGCCATGAATCTGGTTAGAACCTAGAAATGCAGATTAAAATGGAAATGAGTAGAAATTAATTGTTGTTCCTCACAGCCAGATAGATTAAAACTTTCAACAAGAAGGTACTCACCTGCACATGCATGCACAATGTTCCGAACACCAGAAGTACAGTTGAATGTACAACATAAACAAAAACTCTGGGATTGAACATTCCTGGTATGGGTTTGTCAAGCCCTTTATTTGTGCTGGTCTCCCATAGTCCGAGTCTCAGACACAGTTCTGGATTTGCTTGAAAGTATGCATAAGCTGCCATTATGCCAAGAGTAGCCATAGGTAGAGCCAGAATAAAGTTTGGTATCTGCTTAAGTTCAAAGTAGCGGAGGAATCCCACATCCCAGTACACATCCTGGATATGAGAATAAAGCAGGGGGAGGGGTCTCATGCACCAAAGAGGTGGTGGACCATTTTCATCTGGAACTCGGTAGCCCTTCCGTTCAGCCAGCGACAGAAGGGCAGGGGGAATCCGTTCCAAAGAGACGGATGGTGTGCAAAACGTCCTGTATCCATAGTACTGGAAAGCACAGAAGGGAAGGGCAATAATTGCAGTTCCAAACAGGGAGGTAAGCAGGAGACGAAGTATGACCCAAATATAGTGACAGATTTTACTGTGGCCTTTTGTCGTCAAACGATATACACGAATCTGAGAAATTGCATGCAGTGATGGTAGATACAGCAAAAACCCAATGTTAACAAGTCCATTGGAACGGGCTGCAGTGGCTATACTGAGGGCCAGGCAAGCTCGGAAGGTAAATCCCTTCTCCAGGAGAAACAGACCGCCAAATGTGAGTGCAGCAAACAGGCTCTCCGAGTATCCAGCGGTCATGAAAACATTGGCCGGTGTGATGCAGTAAAGCAGGCTGGATAGCAGAGCAAGACGCCTGTCCTGAAGAACTATTCTACTAAGCGCATGCAAGGCAACCACACTAAGCAGGAAAAGGGCACTGTTCCCTAGAGCCACGGCCACCAGCAAACGCCCGCGCACACTCAGCCAGCTGCTCAGGGGCCACAGCAGCATCTCTGCCAGGCCTCGGAGGACAACAGGGAAGAGGGGGAAGAAAGCAAAGTTGTGCTCATAAAGGTATCCCCTCTCAGCGATGAAGAGGAAATGCTCGGCATCCCAATGAGAGAGGCCACCCAACAACCACTCTACTGCAGAGTCCAAGTATAGAGGTTCCTCTGTCCGTGGGGGCCTGAACGCATCAGCATCATGGTCAGGGATGGCAGCATTCAAGATAGCCTAAGGAGGAACATTATATTAAAAAAAATCTTGACATCAAAACTATTTTTTAATACATACAAACAAACTACACAGGTGTACACTCATTTAGTCTGTAACCTATTTAAGCACACAGAATAAATTCCTCTTAGCATTTTTATTTAGCTGCCACACGGAACACATGATTGCCAAAGTGTCTAAAATAATAGAGGAAATAAGATTTGATGACTAAAATGGCGTTAGGATTATGAATTGGGGAAGGTAGATTAGCAATTTGTCAGCCTTATCATCACTTCATCTTGCTTACCTGCAAAAACAGAGACAGACCCCTGGTGATTATGGCGAACTCCAGAACTGCTCTGACATCCATGGTCATTGATGTGATGGAAAATATCTGGACAAGCCGGTTGTGACGGGCCTGATCATTGTCCCTGCTACAGTATAGTCACTGTTGGGTTCGTCATATTTTCTGTCAAACATTGCTAGCTAGGAAAAGCTAATCGGTCGGTGAGATTGTCAGTATCGCGTTTTCATTGACTTAGCAAATTTAAGAGAGGATAAAAATGTATTTGATTATAAAACCATCCGTCTTTTATCATCGTTTGTTTTCGCTCAGGGGCAATCTTTGTCCTCTCATCATCCTCCTGCAGCAGTTTCACTCCTTTCGAACAGCGCTTTTTACTTCCGGTGCAACCGAAGAACTTTCAAAACAAAAGCTCGCCAGTAAGAGAATAACCCTTTTTGCAGTTTCTCTTCATGTTGAACTAAATTTATTTAGAGTTAAGAGTGTAAGTGTAGTAACAGACTGTTAATAATTTCATCTTTGATAATAACTTGAGCCCACCCCTACATCGGCTCTGATGACATTGTAACGTAGTATGTCAAGTCATGTACACGAACACATGACGTAAAATGCTTGTTTTCACCAGCAGGTGGAGCGCCATACCACGTCGTGAACTAATCTGTTTATTTCAGTGTCGCATGGTGTTTCTTCAATCCCCCAAATAATGCAATTTTTTTGTTTGTTTTGCTTTTCTAGTAAGTTTGATGTCCTCGGTGTGAGGGTCGCATTTTTTTACACATACCTCCGTAATGGAAAAAGAACTACAGGTGAATTTTGATTATTTCTTTTTTTTTTTTAATCTGATAGCTCATGTCTCTTGTGCATTTTTTTACTCATTATATTCTGTTAAGCCATTGATGAAGGTTCGGCAAGAGAGCCTGTGTGTTCACCCTACACTGAGTTTAATGTTTTGTAGCCTGTATATGGGTGACAGGACTCTGATAGCAGTTTGTTCAACACTTCTGCGGTTATTTTACTGAAAAAAAATAAACTATGAAACAAATGAAAATACTGAATTGACTGGCAGCTTGGGCTACCAAGGAGACTGTGGTTCTTCATATGGTGAAGATGCATGCGTTTCAGACGTTCTTTTGAACTGAGTTTTGTGAAATTTCCTTAAGTTTAATTTATTTGTCCATAAAAGTTAATTCTTTCAAAAGAACAAAACCATCAAACAGCTTACGAAGATTTAATGTACATTTATTCTTACCACGTGGAACATATAGTATAAAGATTTCATACTGAATAAATGATATTCATTGAGCCAAAAAAGGGAAAGGGAGGAATTTACATGTTGTCTTAGCTACATAGTCTGAAATACAAATATGCAGAATCCATGACTGAAGAAAAATTGTCAAATGTGTACTTCATCTAGTTTATTTTTGTTGTACCAGGAGATATCAGGTTTGAGTCTTGTCTGCCGTACTACGGAGCTGTGGAGAGACCAGAGGTCTAATCAGTGGGGACTGGAGGTCAAGGACCAAACTCACATGTCAGTCTCAATCCCTCACCAATAACAAGTGTGGAGAATAGTGACACAGACAGAGACAGACACAGAGAAAGGAAGTGTAATGTACAACATTATATATACACCACAGCAAAGCTGTATTTGAAGTTGAAAACCAGTCCTAAGAGGTGATTTCTTTTCATTAGGGTATTCATACAATCAAGGGATAAGAGGAGGTAAGGGTGTTGTAGGTTCTTGATACTTTGGGGAAGAAAGCCATTTTCTGTTTAACACCAAACTAAAATGACCTCAAAACTCCAGAAGAGCTGCATCTTCTGCTTCTGTGTGAAACGTGTGTTACAGAATGCTTACACTCAAGAGCAGTACGGTACAGAAAATGTCCTACAATCTACTGCACACTGCACAGGCCTCCCTGGTGAAGGTGTCTATTGACAGCACTTTGTCTACTGTCGGCTGACTGGTGAAAATCCAACTACAGCAACTATAACCAGTAGGCCACTTGTCAGTCTGCTTCACCTATGAACGTCAACCACTTACAGACTCATTGTGCCCTCGAGGGGAGAGCTAGGGCACACTGGGTCTCCCAAACTCACTGTAAACGAGACAGCAACTTTGGTTACAGTTTTTGTTTTTCAGCTATTTATTTATTTATTCATTTATTTATCTTTATTAAAAAGTACTTTCCCCCAAGTGCAGAACAGTCTCCCAACCGTGGTGCTCTGTTCTGTGTCATCCAGTTGGCATTCATGTTGCAAGTAGTGTCACTTTGTGGGCATCTCTCTGGTTTGTAATCCACCACAGCTCTGTGATTACCCTCCTCCAGCACGGATGGCCTGGGGAGGGCTCAGAGAATGGAATCTGAAGGATTTTCATAAATTAAAGATAGTCACTTGAACTTTCCTTGCCCTGTTACACACATAAGCCAGGCTTCGAGGGGATTGGGGATAAAAACCCCCAAAAAGTGGAGCCACAGCTCCCTACAGCTGTCATGACTGGCCGATCAAAAAGAGTACATCACAGATAACATGAGAAACCAGTGAGTTCATAAGGGGAGACACCGAAAGGTCGAGGAGTCGGGACTCGTGTAGTGTGAACTCTGTGTGGTTCTCCTCTACCTTGGCTAAGGCGTGCAAAGCCCGGGCAGCTCGCCTCATCATGTCCGGGCTAGTGGGCTCGAAGTGCATCCCCTGTAGGTGTAGTAGAGAGCTCTGGCTCTGCTGGAGCTGCGTAGCAGCTAGACTATCCTCCAGGAAGCCTAGCAGGTTTCCCACACTACCCTTTTGAACAGCAACTGCTCTGGCTGCCATAGTGTCACCCTGGGCTAAGTTGGCCAGTAGGACCACGGCCATCTCCCTGCAGACTGCAATCTTTCTGTCTCCGATTAGCCGTACAAGGTTTCCGTAGAGCTTCTCCAACCGACTGAAAGGAGGGGTGGCCAAGATAAGGTCCACATTGTTGTCTTGGATGCTTAGTTTACTTAGCGTCTCCAGGACCAGTCTCTGAGGTGACAAAGCACTGTGGGGGCCCAGTGTGGGGAAGGGATCCTGGGCCTCTGCTGAGGGGCAGACAGCCCAGTGGAGAAGACCATCCAACAAGGGTAAGCAGATGCTCTCAGGGTAGATGGAGAGGTCGAGTTGGCCTGAGATGTTCGCCAAGGTGACCAGCGTGTTCTCCCTCAGGAGTCCCAAGCAGTCCCACCACCATTCATCCCTTTGGCCCACTCCTTCATCTGAATCCTCATCTTTCTCATAGGTGAGAGGAGCCTGTTTGCGCTCAGGGTGCCTGTGGTGGAGCAGGATCAGGCGTCCCAGTAGCAGCAGAAGCCCTGGGTGCTTTGACATCTCGTGGTCATTGCCTGGCACAAAGGAGAGGCTGCGGACGATATTGGAGACACAAATGCAGCGGCGGGCTAACGAATCCTGCCAGTTGGCCAGTGCAATGAGTGGTCCCTCGTCTTTACTGTGAGGTTCATCCTCCAGGATGGTGCCTGACTGCTGTGTCTTCTGGTTTAGAACACTGCTGGGGGAAAGTAGGGGTCTATTGTTCTCCTGGTGACTTTTAGCACCTCTCTCAACTGCCTTTGTATCAGAATCTGTTTTTCTCTCTTCCTCACTGCTCAATGGGGGGCTGGACTTCTCTGAAACCGCTGCTCTTTCTGAGGAAGATGTCTCTTTGGACTTTTCTTCATCATCAAGACGTTTCCTTTTCTCTTCCTCAGTTGTCAAACTATTCTCCTGTATCTCTTCGTCGGGGACTCTTCGCCTCAGCAAAACTGGGGGCACAGGTATTCGTTCTCGTGGTTCCAAGAAATCTTTGCGTGGTTCAAAGTGAGTCTGGATGTGTTCTGTTGAATCTCCCCCTCCAGCGCTCCAATGAAGCAAACCACTGTCAAACTCTTGCAGTTTACCGTGATTATTGGACTGGCCAGCCACAAATGGGTCTTTCTTTCGTACCACCTTCAGGGGAAACTTGTCAAACTTGCTGGCCTGTTTGGGTCTCTCCTGAGCACATAAGGATTGCAATAAGTCCGCCTGTTCAGATGAAGAACCCTTATTCTTCCTGTCTTCATCTTCATTCTTCTTATCTCGACCATGAGACTCAGAGCACTGGCCTTGCTCTTCCTCCTCTTTCACACGAGCTGGGCCTTCCATTTCCCGTTCCTCCTCTTCATCATCATCCTCCTCCTCTTGCTCCATGTCCTCAGCCCGTGTTTCCTCTTCTTCTGTGCTGTCCCAGTCTCGTTTCAAGGCATCAGGATCAAGTAGTGTCCTCTGGCCAGGGTCTCCCACCTCATACTCCCGCAGAATGCCAAAGATTTCAATGAGGCAGCGTCTGAAATACTCAACCACCAACTCTAGGAGGCCAGGCAACTGAAGACAGAACACAAGGATAAAAAATATTACACATGATAACCATAGATAGGGTACATTTATTAACAACATTAAATGATAGAAGTTAATTCTCACCGTGTTGAGATCAAATGTGGAAATAGTGCTGTCATCATACAGGAGAATGTTGATGGTATCTAAGGCCCATGTACTCTCAGCCAGTAAACCAGACTTCAATGACATCATGACTCTCCAGGCCTCAGGAGTTCCTTTGGAGTGAAGATGAGGAAAACAATTGGTACCAAATTCTAGAAAAAGCTGCAGCTATAGGTGAACATAGTAACATTGAGCAGTTCTCTCAACCACGACAAAGTTCAATATTACAAAATTGATTTTAAGATGTAAAACTATTATCTTACCAATATCTTTCACGGTGAGTCTCCGACGTGGTTTCAGGACAGGGTGGGAAGCTTCTGTAGAGCCAGGGGGAAAAGGCATGTCTCGCCTTATTAGAGGCGACTGCACCGGAGGGGGCACTATGTGAGATGCAGGCACTGGGGGGCCGGCCTTTTGCATCTTCATTACTCCGTGCATATAGGGAGATTTACTGGGTGATGTCCTGCTCTCCATGGGGCGGGGCATGGAGGCTGGGCTGGACACCTGTGGAATGTGGTTCTGCACACCCTGAGGGGGCTGGTAGTTGGACTGTACTGAACGAGGCATAGGTTGGCTAGGTCCCGCTGGACCATAAGGTGGCTGCCGCGGGCCCATCTGACCACCCCACTGGCCATCATGATTCATGCGCTGTTCTGATGACATCATCTCTTCTGAGCGGTTCATGCCAGGGTACCCAGGTCCCTGGGGTGGGCCCGCAGGACCACCCTGTCGGTTCGGGTAGCTTTGAAAGTTCATGTCTCGTGGTCCCTGCCACATACCTCCCTGAGGACCCTCAGGGCCTGAGTGCATCATCTGAGGGGGCATATTGGGCTGAGCGTTGGGCCCTGTTGCTCCCTGCATTCGTTCTCGACCAAAGGGGAAGGGGAACTGATTGCCTGGGCCAGGGGGGCGGCGGTCAGAGCCAGGGTAGGGCCCACTGCCACTGTACTGATTGTAAGTCTCCTGCTGTCCTGAAGAGGGTGCAGAGGCACCTCCTTGCTGTTGCTGTTGCTGTTGCTG
>JAQNCA010000030.1:14797572-14815339 GCA_029783725.1 Acanthurus tractus
GGGATTATTAGTCGATAGATAAATTAGAATATATTTTTATATTAACCCACATACCATTCATGTCTCAGTTGCTCCAACACTAAGTGTTTTAATGTCAGAGGTGGAGCAAAAGAGTGAGGCTGTAATATCTCTGGTGACCCTGTGATGACTTAATGCTGAGTGTTCTTATCAGCAACTGTTGCCTTGCATCACATGTAATTATAAATGGCCATGAGCAGCGGATGAGGAGCCAATCAGATTTCAGCTAGCATGTCAACCAAAGACCAACTATCTCCTGGCTTTGACAGCAGGATTTTACCTCCACAATTCAAATCCCAGTGCAAACTGCTATCTGCAGGCTGCAGTCACTCACTCACACTGAACTGACTGTTTACAGGGAACCATGCATGAAAAGCTCGGCAGCTTTTCAACAACTGGGAAACTTTTTAATCGATGTGTGATCAAAATGCAACAATTTACATCCTTTCCAGACATCTTACAGGACATTTAAGCAATTTAAACTGAACCTACACAAGCCGTTTAACTAACCGTGAGAGGCTGATTCGGCATGCAACGCATTCCTTCCGTCGTGGCCACAAAATTATAGCTTATCGGGCAAGAAAACAACACTAACGTGAGCGCAAAAGCAACTATCACGAAGTAAAATGTAAGAGAAGCCTTTAACCTTGTCAAAAAGCTATTGTATAAGGACGTTTATGCAGGGATACGTTGTAAATTTAACGTATAACACATGTAGGAAAGCTAGAGGGGAAAAAAACAGCCGTTGCTCCTCGCGGAGTATTTTCGCCCCTTTTCAAAGTCGGGCCTTCTTGGCTCCCTGAACGTACTTACATCGTTTCAAAAACTTCTTCTTCAAACGTCACTCTTGTATGGCTACATACATCTACATGTTTGTTAAAAACAACAGTAATTTAACGATCTGGTGTAAAGGAAAAAAACACGAGAGGCAGCCATTTTAGAGTCTTTGCGAACTAGTATCAGACAATGGCTGGCCTGCTACGTTGTGAACTAGCAAGGAGGAGAGATTGAGACATGCTAAAGCCCAACATGTTCCTGAAATAATGAGACTTTACCTGGTTTCTAGCCAGCGGCTGCCCGGCACTTCCCGGGCTCATAGGCGACGGGAGATGGCTTCTTTGTTGCCAACCCGGATTGCTCCCTCCATACAGACCGCTGCTGCCCATGTCTGCTGGTCCCTTACTAGCTCCCTCTTGGCTACTGTAGTCGCTAGACGGGTAGTTTGGATATGCCCGCGTTGAGCTGGGAGAAGTTAGGAGCTTGTTAAGTGTCGGTGTGGATGTGGGTTGAGGGTTTCCAATGTTATATCTCTGGTTACTGTAAGATCCAGCCATCGCCGTGGGTCCTCCCGCTGGTGGCTGCTGCTTAACGTTAGCTGGCTGTCCACCAGCTGTCGGCGCCTGGTTACTGCGAGGGGAGTTCATGGCGTATGCTTGGCTGGGATAAGGTGTCCTGTTCGGGAATGGGTTGTAATTGTTAAACTGGTGATTTGAAAAGCCATGGTCGTGAGAATTAGGCTGATACGGGTCCATCATGTTGCTCGACTGCACGACTGGACCCGCAGCAGCTGCCATGCCAGGGCTTTGTTGTCCGCCATGTTGATGAAAAGGGGCCCGACCGTAGTGCTGACTGTATCCGTACGAAGGTGGAGGAAACGCAGGGCCGTGGTGATGCACCAAACCGGGATGATTATTTCCCTCCGGTCCGATAGAGTCATTCTGGTTATTATTGTTAGCCCTGGGCGGGTTCCCATTCCCGTTCTTCATCTCAGGTTCCCCTCCTCCCCCTGCATTTCCACCGTCGGCCCCGTCCTGCAGATCCCCCCGGCCCGGCGATCCGCTGTCCAAGCCCGGCTGCTTTTTGTCTGACTGCTTGTCCCCCGGTACAGACTCCTCCTTGGGATCTCGATCCGGCTTTTTGAGTTCGGAAGGCGGGCTAGTGTTAAGAGTGGCGGCGCTAGCGACCTGAGCGGCCATGATATACCCCCCCACCACCACCTCTCTCTCCCTCTCTCGGCGAGTCAGTCACAATCAAAAGCTAGCATTGAATATAAATAATTGTTTATAACCATTTATCCTTGTCCCGATTCATTCCCACCCCTTACACCGGACCGAATCCGGCTTCCATCCCCCCGGTTCCAGTTCCGTAGATAGGTTAGAGAAATGATGGAGGCTCCATACAATGCGTAAAAAACCGACAGAAATTGTTGTGGGAGTTGTGTTACTGAACCCGGGTAGAGGCAGGGAGCGAACCCAACCAACACGAGGCTCCGCTAGATACAGCCATTTTACTGAGCCGCACGGATGGCTGCAAAACACGGACTGGATTCTCTCCGGTGTGGAGTGGACTTTTTGTCTTACAACCTCACATTGTCTTTTTTTTTCCATATAGGTGGAATATTTTGTACAATTGAAAATAGTCCAATGTTCACTCAACTCATTGATATTGTGTTAAAAACAGAAAAAAAACACGATGTATTTACATTTAAACACCCAAGAGGCCACACATCAACCAACAAAATATGCATGTTTGGAGATTTTAAATCAGTACAGAGGAGAAAGTAATGTGAAATATTTAATTTCCAAAGAGCATCTGTGTTTTCCTGTGATGTAGATGCCAAGGGAGCAAATGTGAAGAGCAGTAGGACAAACACTGCAACATGGGTATTCAAATAAATGAGTTAATTAAGTCTTGCCTTCCATGAAAACATGGTTTTAATTCTTATTCAGGAGGAAGAATAGTAAAAAGAAGAATAGCAATGAGTCATATCTAAGGGTACATTCAGTTCCCAAATTTGTCTTTGTAAACCGGTGCTTTTAGTTCATTTCCCACCACTGTTTTCAAGTGTATAGAGGCAAGCAAAAGCAACACACACAGGTTTTTCCAGAGCAGAAGGAGGAAGCCTTGCAGCAAACGAGACTACCAATGTACATTCCCTCTTATTCCCTCCCCTGCTTGCTCTGCCACCCCCTCTCCTCTCCTCTCTGTCTGTCTCTCACTCCAGCAGAAACACTCCTCTGCTGAGTGTGGGGGGATGGGTGCACAGGCTCCAGCCTTCTCTCTCTAACTCTCTCCCTCTCTCTCTCTCTCTCACCCTACTAACATTGAACTACGCCGTACAGAAAAAAAAAACCTTATCTACCAGACAGAGGATGCATGAACAGTTTCAAAGTCTCCCAACAATTAGAAAAATGGAGCATTTCTCCCCCCTTTTCCTCAGTCAAATGAAGCAGACATTTTTGGCTTCCACAGGGTGTGTGCACAGCATTGAGCAGGGGTGGGATGGTAATGAGAAGTGTGTGTGTGTGTGTGTGTGTTTGTGTGTGTGCGTGTGTGTGTGTGTGTGGTGTAGGCTAAGGCGGTTTTTTTATTAAAACAAATGAAATGCTAATGCATAACAAGGTTAATTGGGCGTTTAATAGTTCGATTTGATATTGATTAAAATTCACATTTTGTGTGTAAGTGGGACAAGACTGCCTTTCGGTTTCTCTTCCCACTCTCAACACACACACACACACACACACACACACACACACACACATACACTCACTCAGAGTCTGCCTCTTGCTCTCTCTTTCACACATACACAAGCTCGCGCACGTACGCACGTACACGTACGCACACACACATCTACCTCTAGGGGGCTTGTAGGGAAAAAAAAGGCAGGAAGTACCAGTGAGAAGGCATACTTGATCACATGTACAAACATCGGAACACGATTTAACATTCTGCCTGACACACCCCCCTAATGCACGGAGAGTAGAGAGCTTTTCCAGACTAGAAGCTGTCCACATAATTTCACAGCCACATCATACCACACGAGGTTAATGTGATTTCCCACATCAGTGCGAGCTCGCAAAGTGGATCACGTTTTTATTTCAGTCTGACTGCGGCGATGCAAGGAAAGTGGAAGCACGCACACGAAGCCTCATGTTAAATATGCGTGTTTGAGAGCGTCTAGACTGTGTTATAATGTTGAAGGTACTTTTTTTTTTTAAATGCGGGTGTTTCCATTTTGAAACCCAGCTTCACAGTGGATATGGAGTACAACAGCAGGGGTGGAAAAAACTCTTCCAAGTGAAGAAGAGAGTTTTAGTTGCTTTTAGAAAGACAAGAGAGTCTTCCATCCCAGAGACCAGACACAGGGCCAGTTGTGCAGAAACAGATTTAATGTAGCTTCCTCTCCCCGCCTGACTTAATTTTTCTGCTCTGGCTGTTGGGAAAAGCTGTAGCAGACTTTAAAGGATCTGGGGGGAGGACATGCAAACACATGTGCCACCTGCTGGACAGAAGACAGACTCAACTTACAAGGACTCGCTCTTGGCCAAAGTCAATTTTACCTCTCATGTGTTGGTGATGTTTTTCGAATTCACACAGTCCTTGTTCACAATTGCTAAATGGTCATGAAACAATCATGTTTTTACAAAGTACACGATGATTTCTTAAAATTAACCATAAACACTCTTCCTATGTTACCTATTTTGGTGCACATGAATGCTGCGGAGGTGGGATTGTGTGAAAAAAGCACAGTCAGTGTGTATTATAAATATAATTACAGTATAATATATACATAGTATAGTATATAGTATATACATATATATTGTGTATTTTGAAATTTTTACAGAACTTCCTCAGTCTTAGAATTCAAATTGCATAGTATCTTTATGATTTAAAAAAAGGTTCTATGAGCATAAATATGTAGTTCATGTTAATATTTACCCATCCACTGCACACACACACACACACACCCAAAAAGCCCTTGCCTCTCTTAGGCATTGCGATTGTCAGGTCCCATTATATTTGACTGCATATCAAGGGAAATGTGCTGTGTTCTCTGTATCTTTGTGTCAGACTTAAAGGGTACACATGAGGCAAGTCTTTTGTTATCATCTTTTCCATTACATTTTCACTAAATATAAAGGAAGAAAAACAACACTTTTGGTGTATATAATTTAAAATGAACAACTACAACAATCCACATCTTGTGTTTTCAGTTGATCCATTCCCACAGAGAAGACAAAAACAAGATCTTTAGGAAAAGGAGTCACTTTATTGTTTTAGAATGAACAGACCTGTGTGGACCTACAGACCTTCACCAGTTTGTCCTTGATTCATTTATTTATTCAAAAGAATATGGAGAAAATACACACTAAAAAACAACTAAATAAACTGATACATTTCAGGAAAATGTACTGGCTTTATGTAAGGCTTTATTGTCATCTTTACAGAAACAGTCATTATCACAACACTCTGGTTGATGTCTTCAGAAAAACCCAACATTCATCCTCCTTCAGTCGTCCTCATAGTGATTTTTATGAGGTGGTGGTGCAACCTTACAGAATCTTCAGCACTTGAATTTAGTTCCTATCTCTCCACTGCTTTCATACAGAGGCAGAGAATTTAGGCCAAGTGAGATGGATGTTGCCAAGACTCCCCTGGTATACAGGTGCTTAAAAAGCAACCAGATTTGTCCTTTTATTTGAGCATTTTCGATTTACAAATCCATCATTTCATCCTCCACAGTTTTTCCACTGCTTCCAAAATATCTCTCTTGCACTCCAAGAGTACTGGAGTACTGTTAAGGAAAACATTAAAAATGAGCATTTTAAAGGTATATTGTAATATTCAGGCTATTATAAGCATCATTCATCCAAAGAAAGTTTCCCCTACTTCAGCCACCTACCGTAACTCTTAAGGTTTGATTTTTAAACCCGATGAGTCACAGTGAGTCACCACAGTGATTAGGAAAGGATACGAGTCGAACTGGAAGTCTGCCCCCACAGCAGCTGACATCATGGCCTGCAGATTCCTCTCCTCCAGGTCTCCAAAGCAGTAGCCATTGGCCTTGTCCACAGCACGCAAGACCTGAATCATGCTCTCTTTGTCCTAAAGAAAGAAAAGAGAAGTATTCAGTCTGGGGGCTTTCCCTGTAGAAATTCACTGAAACTCCCTGATGACCAAACATTTGCTGAAAGAAAAAACTTTCTCCTGAGGCTTGATTATGTGCTATTTCAAGAACTGTATTTCTTGTTTCTGCATCAATCTAAAATTATAGAAGACAGTGTTTGAAATCATGTTTCATACGTCCTCATTCTCTTTTCCTGTTTTTTGTACCAGTAAAATCTGCTTCACAAATGTCCAACAGACAGACTTCCTCCATGCACCTTCTTGGAAATGTGGTCATGTGGTCTTGTTCAGCCTTTGTCAGTGTTCATCAAAATGTGGTATTTTAAGACAAGCTACCCACGCATATGGAGGTATAAAACCCCAAATATTCAAGATTTTAGCATCTTGTCTTTCTCATGGTCAAACATGTTGTTGTTGTTTTATTTTTTATTAAATTAGCTGTGTTAAGTATCATTTGTGACCAAGGTAGCCAGCAGGGGAGAAAACAGAAAATGCATCCAGGCTGCATTTTCACCACAATGGAAACAAGAGCCCCAACCTGACATTTATATAAATTATTAGTGGTCCCATATGCGGTGATGGCACAGTGGTCTAGACTCCTGTCTCTGGATACACACACAGGTTCACATCAGTCTCCATAAAGAAATAATGTCAGGGAACTAATACTGTGTGCAGACAGCCCACTCCATTTTAACAGTCCAATCCATCTGAAGAAAAATTGATCCAGTGTTCAATTTCAAATGCTAAGAATGATTTATGATTTACCTGCTATAGATATGAAATATGTGGTGAGTTTAGAAAGTCTTGAAAGGGAGTCATTTTATTATAGGTGAATTAATGCCGGATTTAAACATGTTTAGGGCAGTTTTATTGTGTGCTCTGTGGGTATTAGGCATGTTCACAACCCCTCAACAAAAAATATAATGAAGGAATTCTTTTAAAATGCACAATATTTATTGTACTAATTCATGACTGGACAATAATAGAAATATATTTTTTCAACTATCTACTAGTAATTGGCTATTGATAAAGTCAATAATATGAAGCCAAATTGTTTTTTGCTCTCTTAGCAAGTGTAGCATTTAAACACTCCAATACAACAGGTGGCAGTATGCATCTTTAAAGTGGGTTTGGGATCTGCAAATAAACAGAGAGGGGAAAATGGAGAATAACTAGCACAGGAGCTCTGTTGTCATGTTCATAACATCTAACCACTGCACCTGGGTAGAGCCACACAATGTAGACTCCAGAGCCTGTGCCATGTCATCACTGCGGTGGATGTATTTCTACAATGTCAGAGGAAAACAGAGTGACTCTAACATGCAATGCATGGAGTTTTCTAAGGTTTAAAGAGGAGGGAAGGAAAGGAGAATTGCATCAGTTAGAGTTCTGAAATAGAGCCTTCAGGGCCTCATGTTTGATAGAGCTATTAAGGCAACATTCAGACTGTCGGTTCTGGATCGAGCTTGAAAAAGACTTGACACTTGGAAGTTAGTCACAAACAATAACTTGTGTAAAAACAACAAGAACACATTATCAGCCTGGTCTGGATTCACTCTTCATTGCTGTATAAACTTAATATTCATTACTTGAATTGTTATTATTATCTCATGTAGTATTGCCTCAAGTAAAGATAGTACTATTGTAATAGTATCTTACTATTGCACCATATTGATTTTGTTAATGTATTTCATGGAATATGTATTATGTAATTATAATGTTATACTTTGATATTAAAATGTGTCTTTATTTCATCTGTCACTCTTTTCTGCACTCACCTCTGCCAAGTCCCACTGAACATGAACACACCAGTCATAGTAACGTATAAACATATACAAACACACCCAAACACTTATCCCACACATACCATTCCTAATCTAATCTAATCTAATCTCTAAATCTGGACTCTTATCATATGATTACACACATCACTATAACTGCTTTATGTTATTGTCAGTATGTCTGTCAATCATTTTTATCTTAGTTATCTTCCGTGACCCTCTCCTTTGTCCAGCATTGTATAAAATAAAGAATAGAGAGTCTCTCAGGTCATTCTTCAAAAAACAGCAAACTGTGATACCTGCACATTGAGCGGCACAAAGGAGACAAGGCTGTAATCTTGAACAACCTCGGCCAACTTTTCATTCAGATGGCGGAATTTTTTAAAGAAGGGGTCTGCAGCCAGGTGATCCAGGAGATAGGTCAGGTCCATCACCTCTGTGTAGAAGTCAAGGTTGAAGGCTGTGCAAAAATACAGACAGGAAAAATGTTTACTATGGTTCATTAATTAATTTCTAAATATTATTAAAATTTCTGCTGTATGCGTTAATAGGGTAGACCCCTCTGTCACATTTGCATTTATAATGTTGATGTCAGGTTAACAACCCATAATTTACCCAGTTTGCCATACTGCTCAATCAGATCCATCTTGGAAAGCACGTTGACGTGGGGAAGCTCCACATGCAGCATGGTGGACAGAGAGGTACAGAGCACAGAGATGAACTTGGCTGGGTCAGCACAGTAATGGGAGTCCACAAGGTGCACTGCTGACAGCTTTAAGAAGTGAGAAAGTGTGGCAGAACGACAGTCGTTAAACATTAATGCAAAGTGAGATCATTTCAATATGTTTCTCCTGTACATAAACAAAGTGTGGACAAAGGGGTCATAACGTTTTTCCATCCATTGGTGACTATGGAGCTCACCCTGAAATTCCACTTGGCCAGCTGGGAGAATATATTCTTCACTGAACTCTGATGGGTGTAGAGTTCCACTTGTCCAGGACAGTCAAACAAGTAATAATAGTCACTGTACTGTTTGAGCTTGTTCTCCAGCCAGTCCAGATTTGCTTCCACATACTCCATACAGTACAGGAGCCCACCGTTTGGCCCGAGCTTCAAGCCATCCATCACATCGTCCAGAGTGACTAGCTCAGAGATATCTACCGCACAGGAATACGGCAGTCCCTCATTGGCGGGGTCCATGTTCACCACGACCACCTTGCGTCCCAGGTGAGTCAAAAACTCCTGCATTCCTCGACAGTAAGTTGTTTTCCCTGAGCCTGGGGGCCCGATGACCACTTGGCCGAAGCGAAGAGAGGGTGTCACTCCTTTCTTACTGGACATGATTTCAGTGTCAAAGGGACTTGGGAGCAGTACAGGTTCACGTTGGATGGGACCACGATATCCGAGGGGCCACAGGTTTTTTACCTAGCAAAAGCACATCATTCCCCATCACACATTAGCAAGAAACCAGCTCAGTATCATCCTTTTTAATATGAACTACCAAAGTAACAACTCACCTCATTACCATAAATTAACTCCGGGAACGTAGGCTAAATAAGAAATAGCATCTTATACTTCAGGAATTTGGTAAATTGAAAGTTCGCTTTAAAAAAGGGAAAGGCATATATGACTAACACCAGAAAACATTACAATTTATGTTGTGACATGAGGCTTGTTATTCGTAAACGCAACTATTACTGGTGGACAGTAATTACTCGTCCGCCACCGTTTTGTTTGCATGCGCACAGCGGTTGCTAACTAGCGAGCTAAGCTCTCTAAGTGCATCCGGGTTACGTGAGCGAGATGTCAAAATAAAAGCAGTGTTTTTTCAATTAAAAAGTGTATCGTACTTGCATCAGATCCCAACACTTCTGAGATATTACCTCACACTTAACACCAGCCATATATTACACTATCAATACATTTTATAAACATGTGAGGCATTTACACTGGAGAACAATTTTGTGCGATAATAAGTCTGTGTTAACACAGACATATTTAAGAGTTAGAAAACAAAAGCACAACACGTGTAAAATGAAGAATTTTTTGAAAATGCTTTAATGACACAGTTAGACAAAAACATGAATTAAAAATTTATAAAACAATAATAATTTCATTAAGGTCATCTTTGTGGTCTGTTGCTGCCACCTGGCTGCCAGCCTCTGTACTTCATACTAGTGTTTGGTTGACGTCTCAGCAAGGTGTCACCTCCATCTATGTCTTTGGGTTTATCATATACTGTAGATATATGAAAATCTGTCCTGGCCTTTTTTACAGGATGTAAGATCAATTTTTCTCCATGATACCTGTAGAAAAGAAATATAGTAACATCAGGAGCGCTCTGAATCACACTGTCAACTCATTTGAAACAAGCAAGCAATCATGTTTTGTTCATTCTGTTTTCTTTTCTTTTCTTTTTTTTGTCATACATACCCAAAGCCTCTCTTGCATTTGGGATGCTGGCCCTCATTCTCAAGAGCTTCTGAAATCCCAATCTGACTGTGTCCCAACCCTTCACCATCCTTCCAGCCCTGCTTTTCCATCACACGACGACCAAAGCCCTAAAAAAAAAAAAAAAAAAAGGAAATATGCTTGTGCAAGATATGGTGCAAAAAGATAAAGACTTATAAAAGTTTCCTTTTTACCTTAGTGAACCTCTCAAAGCTGCCAATAGACTGACTGTGACCAGATCTATTTTCGAGACCATCCCTCAGTCTTTTCTCATACCGCATTCGCACATAGTCACGGGCATCCATATCACCTCCATCTGCGAGAGGAAGAGCAACGTTATAGAAAATCTGACTGCATCAGTATTTCAGTTTGGCTACTGTTGTCAATTGAGATGGTCACAGAAATACCTTTATCATAGTAAGCGCTCATGTCAACGTCCCAGTCATCAGCCGTTTGTTCATCAAAATCTAAAAATAAAGACAAAGATTTAAAGGTAACTAATGTATCATAAAGCAAAATACATTTTATTTAAAGCAGCAGTGACAAAATATCTTGTAAACATGTTTTGAACTCATTTAGATTTTAACAGATTTCGCACAGTCAGTAACAATTATCTTTCAAAGTCTATTGGTAGATTTTTGCAGAGTGGAAAAAAAAACTGTGATTAACATCAATCCTGATAACTTAGATGTGATTTTTTTTTACATATATACAGTGCAAGTAACATAATATATAAGCTTCTTCTTGTAAATGTAAGAAATTGTATGAATGTTTAACAGTATACCTCCCTCTTCCTCTTGCCAGTATTGGGCATCAGTGTAGAATACCAGGCCTGAGCCCCCCTTCTCCCACTTTAACTCAATCTCCTCTTCATACAGCCTCTCTTTGCTGCGCTCCTGGCTAGTTACATCATCATGCAAAGCCTCGTGGCGCTCCCACTCCTCACAGAGGTCATCATCCTGCAACCAACATGAATAATAGTTGACAAAACTATACTTATGACAATTCAGATGATCCTGTAATAGAGCATACAGATGCTAACAATGACAATGTATTTATATTAGACATACTTCTAATCATTAATACATTTTACTTACATCATCTGCATTTGACTGTGTCTCCTCCTCTTCACCTTGTGGTTCGTCGATCTCTGTTGTTTCTGTGTGATCAGCGAGCTGCCTCTTTCCTGAGAATGGAGCTGTGAGCTTGCCCGGTCCTGCTATTTCATGTCCAGAAGCTGTTAATACAGTTTCTTCTGTGGCTGGAAGCGTCGTAGTGTCCTGATACTGAAAAGGTACATTTCCATAACGGCGATTGGAACCAGTCTTGGGGAAAGTTAGTCCCAATTTCCTGATGAGGCGCGGAGGTAGTCGGCATGATTGGATGAGCTGCAAGAACACTTTCACTGATGTACCCACATTCCCATTTTGCATCAGAGCGGGAGGATTCAGCTCAGATAAGCTTTTGAGGTCAGTCTCTGTAAAATACTCTGTCAAGGACACTCGGTGCCGCTGCTCATGCTTCGTTTTATATGGAAATGATCCATCATCTGTAAGAAAAACATACAAAAACAGTGATAAACGTCGTATCATCTAAACAAGACAAAAAAACAACATATTGCAACATTTGCACTAAATAATTTATAGTGCAGGTCATACGCTATAAATTTAACATTAAGTATAAAGTAAATCGAGATTTCTCTTTCTAATGTTTTAATGTTTTTTTTTTTAAATACTTGAAGAAGCTTAATGCAGAACCACAGTGCAGGCAGTCATAAATCGTCTGTTGCAGGCTGAGTTGCTTCATCAAATCGGCGGTGAAATACGTTAAATTCAGATTATGAGTAGTGATCTCTATATACCCCATTTCACGTTTAACGTAAACGGAACATCCCACTAACCTTTGTCATTAGAGACTTTTATTCTTTTGATAACACAACGTCTGGCCAGCCAGTTCCCCTTCGAGTCAATCCAGTGATTTCCCGCATACATCCTGATGAATCTCTCAGCATCTCTCCCACAAACTGAGACGATACAACAGCAGGACTGCTTCTCTTTCGTGGCTCGGTGAGTCTCCAAGGATTTGGAGTTGCCTTCCTCGCCGTCATCAGTTGCTGTGTTTTCGGGGCCTTCGGGTTCCCTGAGAACCTCCGGTCGATGTCGGTAGTGAAAACAGTGAAAACCGCCGCTTTCTATAAACTGACTGAAATAATTTCTTAGGTCCGCTGAACGAAATGCTACGGGAATGTTGCTAATAGCAAAATACACCGGGGGGACGTTGTCAGTCTCCGCCATGATTGTTTTTCTCTTGGACGTCAAACGTCATTGGAACGATATCCGGATACGACGTCAGAAACTGCTTCCGGTGCTATTATGCAATATATTCTGTAGTATTTTTACAGATTTATTGGTATTTTTTTCTTTTCATCTCTGTAATATTTCTTGATATATTATAATTTGTGCTTTAGAAGTATTTATATAATTTGATTTAGATCTGACTTATGCACTGTAACTGCTTTTACCTGAACTTTTGTGCATATTTATCTTTAAAAAATATATAAATAGATAAAACAGAAAATAACATTGTCATTTTTGTTAAAAGGGTTGTTGCATGTATTTCACAATATCCTGCTAATTACACTATTGTTAATACTAGCAGTGGTAGTAGTAAGTGGTAGTAGTAGTGGTCGTAAATGTAGAAGTATTATACCAGGTTACCTGCAATTGCCTTCAATTTTAAACTAAGAAAAGGAAGTTAACCTGACAGTACAGGTGCTAAAATAAGGAAAATTTACTTAAAAATTTAAACTTTTGAGCAATAGAGACAAAACACCAAAAAGGGACACATGGATGTAAAGTTAGACTAAGTAAACCCAGTGAACAGAATGAACAGAGTCCAGGTTTAACCCAGTTTACTGTAACAGGAAGTTTTGCCTTTATTTGTCTCTAATTTGAAATGTTTGTGTTTTTCCTTATACTTAGCAACAAAAAGAACAAATACAAATGAACAATTATACATGAAAAAAAGATATATTCTCTACATGCTCAAAGAAAATAGTTTTTTTTCCATGCTTTGTGTATCCTTACAAACAAGATGTCATCTCTTGTATCAAACCACATATCCTCAATCATCTGAATATCACTTCTGAAAATGTTTGCCTTATCCACAAGTACTTTTTGTTTTCTGTATATTCCCTGTTTGTTTGTTTGTTTGTTTGTTTGTTTGTTTGTTTGTTTGTGGCAGTCTGGACCAAATGGAAATTCCTCTGGTATCCAAGACAGTAGTCTGTTTTTATTGAACCAAAGATCTAAACCCATGCAATGTTTCATAGGTTTTACAGGCCAAACCAGTGGTATCCAACCCAACCTATTTACAAGGAAACAAACAAAAAAACCTTAGTAGAGTGTTTCTCCCTCCAGATGGTTGAGGAGAAATATAAAACTTAAAAATTAAGTAATAATACCCAGCAAAAATCTATTCTACATCATTGGTTACATTTTAAATTAAAAAATTAAAAGGTGAAAAGAAACTGTGAGACTCAAAATAAGATTGAAAGATGCAACTGTGTGGTTTAGTTTTTAACTTTATATATCTAATTTTGATTTAGGCAAAAAGGCAATGATACTAGTAAGAGACTATACTAAAAGAACAAACAACAAAAGAAGTTTTTTTCAAGAAAAATATTTAAATATTTACACTTGTGCATGTATTTGAACTTATTTCAGACAGAAAACCATGAAATGTGGTCTGCGAGAGTTCATTAACCCAGAGGCTAACTCTTTCTCTGGCCTTCAACTCAGCTTTTATCAATGTGTTTTGATAGTATTTGGCAGTAAAACTAGTCACACTGACATCACCTTACACATCATACAGTAACACAAATGTACTGTCTGCTTTTCATGTTAAGTGTGTCATATATAATCGTATATTATAGATTTAAAAAATGTGCTGAAATCAATCTGACTTTGCAGACATGATTATAAGGGAGAATCTGAAATTACATTTAGGTTTAAATGAAAAAATCAGTCCCTGAAGAATACTGAAATAATACAAATTGGTTGCAATTGTGCACTTTAGAGCACATACACTCTGTGCTGGAAAATTAAGAAAAGTTAATTCAAGCACTGAACTCAGAAGATAAGTCATCTCCCCACAAACAGTAAAGTGACACCCAGTCACACAAAAGACATCAATAAGGGTCATTAAGCTGGAAATGTTGGCCTTTGAAACTTTCATAAAATGAAGACAATGAAGACATATAAAGACAAAGTTAACTGTGTGGGTGAGTATTGTTCGTGTTTTTTTATAGGCTTCCTCACATGGTGAGATATAAAAAAATTACAAATGTGTCAGTGTCTCTTTATACTGGACAGCCATAGAAAAACTTTTCCTGACAAAAATTTTGTATAAAATGTAATTTAAGGGTATATCTAATTCATGGATTATTAACCAAACTTAATCTGCCCAAGTATTCAGTGTGAGATGTCAGAAATATACAGTCTTTGATGCTCTTTGTCATAGACTTCTCTTGGAACAGTATTCAACAAGTACTGAAGTCAGGCATTTTGTTATTCAGTATATGTGCTTTTTTAGGTGAGTTACTGTTGGGTCATTGACAGAACACAGTCTGGCAGCAAAGTATGTCACTGGGAAAAAAAAAAAAACATTTTTAGAGAGATTACATGCAAAATCCCAAATAGTATGAAGACCAGGTGATCAAAAGTTTTGATTTGAATTTTTAATTATTAGTTTAATGAGCTTAAGATCACTAACCTTATCTCATTAGCAGCCTCATAAAAAGATCTGAGACCTTGCTTAAGGTTAAGCTGAAGTTACCTGAAGTTTGCAGGTGAATCTGAAAAGCACTGACAAAAAATGGGAATTAAATTCCATCAATTTGAATTTCAGGATAATAAGATGATTTTTTTTGTAAACTGTGAATGAACTGTCACCTTTGGGTTGCTGAACCCAGGCATATGAACCTCTGCTCTATTAGCAGTAGGTCAAGGTCAAGTGTCATGTACCAGACACGGTGTCCCTCACGCACTGAGAGTTCAACAACCTGGGAAAACTAAAACCAGAAAAAACATAAAAGTAAATATTCGGAGGGGAGATTACAAGAAAAGCAAACTGTGCTTCCCTGGATGAGTAATATATATGGACGCAATTCTCGTCCAAATTATCTAATGATTGTCGTATAACAGCCTCAACTTTACAATGCCATTACAGTCAGGTGTCTTAACACATTTATTAGGAGTTTATATGTGTTTCACTAATAGTTTTAATAGGTTAAGTTTGTGACACTGATTAGGTGCCAACCATTATATCATGCATCATGAGATGTGTACTGTTTCCCTTGTTTGATCTCAGGATACAGCAGTTGTTGCGTTTATAGAATGAAGGACATTTCATTTTTACAGTCTTGTTTGGAGATTAGCGCCTGTCCTCCGTGTCCGTCTCTGCCTGCTCCTAAGCTCTATAAACACAGGCCTTATCTCAGACATTTACAACTGTCAGCTGCTTCATGAAGCCTGGGGTCATTATTGGTCACTTTACTGAATTTCTTAAATATAACGTAATGCATTTGATCATGTTTTTGAAGCCAGGATCTGCTATCAATTAGCTCCTGTGAGTACAGACACATGGAGCCTTACATGAATGATCACTGTGGTGTATTGTAATGAGATAACTTCATGAAATGGGAAATGGATCCTCAAGCATTCTTGGAAAGAATGAGTAAAGAGGGTTATGAAGTAAAACAAACATTCGGTGACTGGTGCTGACAGTAGTGTCTGGCTTGTAATCTCTTTATTGCAGTTATTCACTCTATGAACTGACCTTGACTCCACCACTCTGGTTCAAATTTTCCTCTGGAGCTTCCAGCTTAAGATGGTCCTGGATTCTTTTGTACCAGGTGTCCTAAAAAAAAGTAAAGAGTGTCATACGTAATATATTGTGTCACCTCTCACTATACAATGTGGTAAACAATTTATGGTTCATGGTGCTAATGTCAAAAGAGCCAGTTATTTAAAAGAAGCTGTTTGTTTATTTGTGACAATTATAAAGCAATTTGCTTATCAGCTTCAAACCTTGGTGCCAGGCACCGGGAAGATAAAAAAAATAGGGTAAGTGGATAATAGTATCACCTGTCGGACACTGTAAACTGGAATTCCTTACATTTTCTTCTACAAACAACTTGGATCATTTCAGAACAAAAACAAGCTTTGAACCTGACAAAAAGACATCAAGCCTGCCCTAAGAACAGAAAGAAAGGGTTGCTTATTTTTATGCCTCATCACTGGCGATTGCTGTGGAGTCAGAGACATTACGATTTTTTATTCTGTGTTTGTACAAATGGCATATATGTCCATTTATCATATCCTTCATGAAAACTCTTAAGAAATTTCATAGAAATTCTCAACAAAATCTTGGCAAATTTTGCCCAAAGGTCCTATTGAACTCAAGGATAAGCTGATTTTTGGTGGCCAAAGTTCAAGGATGAAGTAATGATATTTAATACCAAATTAGGTCAAAGGTTGACTTTCCTATGACATCATATCGTGCTACACAAACACTTTTATGACAATTATTCAACTCAATTACCTCAAAACAGAAAGGAAGATTGTGAACACATTTTACTTTTGGTCTGATACTGAATAGGTGACACTAATCTTGGCTGACCACCTTGAAAATGTGCAGCTTGTTCATATCTTCTGCACTGCTGGATTGGAGATCTATGTGAAGCATCCATGTTGTAAAGTTCTTAGTCTCTTAACAGCAGAGCCCATGTTAGGTCCACCAAAGGCTCACTGGTTTCTCTGATGTTAAGACTCAGGTGATTGTCTTTGCACCATGTGATGAGGCTCTCTATCAATCGTTTGTAAAAAAAAAAGACCGCAGGTTTGTCACTGAAATCATACACGTCAGTATGGTGATGACTTCCATCTTGCCAAAAAGTGCTCTTAATACCATTTTAATAAACTCCTCCAAAGTCTTAAATACATATAACACAAGTTTTGAAATATCTACATATGTAACAGTAACTGTAAATATAAGCACACAAAGCTTATCAGTGAAAAAAATCTAGCACAAAAGCTACAGAGGACCTGCAAATAGAAGATGATCTTCCAACGCTGGATTAGATAACTGACCTAACAACCTTTTCTGTGGTGTCAGTCCATCTATCCATCAACCAGGCAGGTTTTAGTGGTGGTTTTTCATGTTAGGTTGTTTATTTATTTTACATAGTGTACATGGTTTTTAGTTTTGTCTGTCTGTTGTTTCTCTTTACTCCAGACTGAATGTGTTGGATGGATTGCCATGAAATTGCATTCAGACACTCCTGGTCCTCAGTGCCTTGGACGGTCTGGATGATGGTGATCCCCTGACTTTTCCATCAGTGCTACTGTCATGTTGACACACAGGATGAACTTTGGTAACTTTGACCTTAATTTTGTTTTTCTGCTGCAGGGGTTCCCAACTTTTTCATCTCGAGACTGTAAAGAAAAATTATGTCATTTCATGAATGGCCATACAATCTATCTATCTATCTATCTATCTATCTATCTATCTATCTATCTATCTATCTATCTATCTATCTATCTATCTAT
>JAQNCA010000030.1:14815439-14827293 GCA_029783725.1 Acanthurus tractus
TATCTATCTATCTATCTATCTATCTATCTATCTATCTGTCTGTCTGTCTGTCTGTCTGTCTGTCTGTCTGTCTGTCTATCTATCTATCTATCTATCTATCTATCTATCTATATAAACTTTTGATAAAGAATACAATGACTTATGAATTAAATATACACAATGTGTTTATTTCAAACAAAAAGTTTATCACAAATTTTTAATCAAATTTGCTGAGTTTAGTGTTACGTTTCTAAATATCTCACAGGTTAACATACAATTTTGTTTGTGTTTTTTGTAGAGGACACACACAGCATCCAAGCTGAACAGACCAGCACAGCCAAAAAAAAAAAACACAGAGGAAGAAGTAGAAGGATAAAATAAGCTGTTTCTTAAAATTTTAGACCTGGTTATGAAAAGGTTACTGAAACATTTTGAGTTCCAACCTTAAATTTGGGAAATATTGTTCTAATGCAATAAACCCTGCCAAATCTGAAAATGATTAATCATTGTTTTTTATTATTATTATTGAAGTCGCTTTATGTTAAGTGCTAATTGGAAAACATTGCTGTGCTGATTGGCTAAACTAAGATACTGATCATTGTTAACTTTTCACCTGCCTTTCATCATTGGGTCAACATTATCACGATGACATTTGCGTTTTTAGGTTCCATTTTTAGTTCCAGTACGTCAGCATGACTGTAATAAAAAAATAAAAGAATGTAGAAATTTCCGTTTCTAAAATCTGTTTCATATGTAAAAAAAAATCAGTGTTGTCTGCGCTACAATTGCATGCGGTTACTGAAAAATCTATAAGGGTTTAACTCATAGGTCAATGGCCCCTCTGCGCTCTGGCCTCTCTCCAGCTCTCTCAGGTGTGAGCTGGCAAGGTGCAGGGACACATGGGGCTGATTACCTCTGCAGTCCTTGGTAGCTTGGTACTGCCTGGGTTAACGACACCAGCTACAAGATAAGGCCCAACCCTCTTGATATCCAGCTTTACTCCACAAGCTCATTTTCATTGAGAAAAGCTTATCGGTTAGTCAGGGCAATTCTAAAGCAGAGCACATAGTTGTTTTTCACAGGCAGTGTATTGACAAGTCAAGGTCCACTTAGCAAGGTGGGTTGGTCTTATAAATACAGGGGCACTGAGGGAGGCAGCAGTAATACTCCTCACAAGCTCAAGGAGAGCTCATCCTGTGGGAGACCACTTCCATTTAACTGCACAGATCTCTACAACCTGTAAAATGGATAACAGTTGTCATTGTTCAGCCAACAACGACAGGCTTTTGAATCCTATCCTTTTCAACATCCTGAGCCAAATGGATAACAGCAAATTAAACCAAAACAGCCTCAACTACAACTCAGTACCTCATAGATGCAACTGTGAGCTGCGAAGGACAGTGTGCTTGAAAAAGCCGTCTGAGTTTTGTAAAGAAGCTTCAGCCGTTCTGGTTAAAACCGTCCAGTTCATGAAGAACTTACCTGCTTTTAACCAGCTGCCACCAAACGACCAGTTCTCACTTCTTAAAAGCTGTTGGGCGCCTCTTTTCATTTTGGACCTGGCCCAGGAGCGTGTGGACTTCGAGGTAACAGACAGCCCTGCTGACAGCATGCTGAAAAAGATTCTCCTGAACCGGCAGCAGAGTCCCGGCATGGAGAGGGAGCAGCCCACCATGGCTGGTGTCAGCAAACTCAAGTCCTGCCTCAAAAAGTTTTGGAGTTTGGATTTGAGTCCAAAGGAGTATGCATACCTCAAAGGGACCACAATATTTAATCCAGGTATGCATTCATCCATTGTGATTTCTTGGTTTCTCAGGAGAAAATTCTCGGTTACTTCTGAAAGAGTACTTTGCTTAACTGAGTTATAACATAATACCTAATTTCTTGTCTTTATATCCAACAGATGTCCCAGATTTAAAGGCAGCTCTGTTCGTTGAAGGCTTGCAGCAGGAAGCTCAGCATGCCCTCAGCGAGGTGGTCCACCTCCTTTACCCAGGGGACCAAGAGCGCTTCGCTCAGATCCTCCTCACAGCCTCCATGCTGCAGAGCATCACGCCCAGCCTCATCTCTGAACTCTTCTTCCGGCCTGTGATCGGCCAGGCAGACCTGCTGGAACTTTTGGTTGACATGCTTTTCTGCAGATAAAAGAGGACATGTGGACTTTATGCAACCATCCTGGAGAAAGTTTATGTTTTTAAAAAAGTAGAAGCTTTTGTGGACCAACCAAAAGAGTGAAGGAATACCCGACAGTGGACTGCTCAAACAATGCACTTAGAAAAGCCAAGAAAAAACATATGAAGTGATAAACATGAAACTATGAATGTTTGTATTTACATTGAAGCTGAGGTCACTTTAGCTCAGTCTGAAAAGATTCTATCTGCTGCTGATGTAGAAAGATGTAGGAAGACATTCTCTTCGTGAAGACAGACTGTAACCACTGTTTCTATACTGTGTCTTGTGTTGAACATTTTTTCTGTGTTCTTCATTTTTGTAGATAAGTGTTGTCTGAGAGAACTTTTCAAATAAATATATTTTTGTACATGAACTTTACAGTGGAAGTTTGGTCTCAGCCTTTCCTTGATACAATATTTGCTTTTACTGACCAGATTTTTCACCTGACAATGACACTTCACTCAGAATATCTTCATCCCGGCTGTTTATTCGGTCAGGTTGTGCAGTCAGATATTACTGAAGCCTGTTTATTTGAAATTCTTGTCAGGACAACAGGTTTTCCAAAGAAAGCAAACATGTCAGAGGGTTACAGGTTTGGAGAGGATGAATGTTTACGAAGTGATGCAAGTAACACATCCCTTAAAACCCTAAGTATGTGATAATTATGAGTTTAAAAGGTTATATTAATAAAATGTGGTATAAATACAAAAAAGCACCAGAAATATCAGCATTAATTACATGGTAATTAAATTTTTTCAACTTTGGGTGACAGAAAACATTTCAGATGAATTCTGTGTTTCAGCCCTCTGTTGTTGCTTAAAAGTCATGTTGAGAAACCACATGTGACTCATGCTTGCTGTTCTCCTCCTTGTTTTACCAGCTTGTGCTAACTGCCAGCGTTGTGTGTCAGTTTGAAGAGCTCTCAACTGCAGACGTCAAAACAAGGTGAACATTAAATCATTCACTCCAGCAGAGAGACTGACAGGAGTATGATTCGAAACACAACCCTTACATGTAATGACCAAAAATGTTGAAGACTCCTCTTGTGAAATAGTTTTTTTTCTGATAGCACTTTGTCTCCCTCTGATGGAAGACAGTGGAAATCACATTTATAACCTGAGAAACTGAAGTCACAGAACATAGAGAATGGAGTTGAACAGCATCCTGCCATTTAGCAACAAAAATTTAACAAAATAATCTCATTTTCATGCTCATAGGTGAGTGGATGAGGTGTCTGAGTGCTGAATCAAGTGTCCTAAAAGATGAAGACTGCTGTAAACAACCTGCAGGCTATATTTGATTCAGAACAAGCCCTCTTGATTCATCCTAGCCTGTGGTATGTTAGTTGTGAAACCTTAAGCCTTTGCATGACACCTCATACAGGTAAAACAGGAATGTGCTGGTGGGGGCAGAGAGCCAGAGAAAATGGGGTTACACAGGGCAAGTACACACACACACAAACACACACCACAAACAGAAAACAAGTCTGAAAGCTCAACATCTAGTGCAGATTAATCCTGATCTATTGCTCGCTTGTAGTTTACTGGAGTGTTGAGTAGACTGCTTTTTTAGGCGCGCACAAAAGAACTTTACCTGTTTTCACTTCAAATCACAGTGGTTTCAGTATGCCTAAGAATTCTCTTAATACTGGTTCAGCTTTCAGCTTTTTTCTGCACTGTTTCGATGTGCTTATAGTACATTTCTGAAGTCTTCCAAAACAAGATACATTTGTGAACAAAATCAACAGTTTCTTCAGTACAAATTTGCCCTGTAAATAACTGCAGCAGAAAATGTCAGTAGACTAACTGCTTAACATGTGCATTAATACATTTTTATAAGCTTCAGTTGTCTAAAGGGCAAACTAGGCCACTCTGAGGCTGATGTATATGTTTGAATATGAGTTCTTTTATTTATATATAGATATATATGGATGAATAGAATTCAATTCATGTGACCCAAGGTAAAAATTCAGGATTATGTTTCTGAAATCTGGCTTTTTCTGCACTGCTTCTTCCCTTTGCAATAAATGGCAAAGACAAACCCCAGGATTTTATTTCCTTTTTGTCAGAACCAGCCAAACAAGTTTGTTCCTCTGCTGAGGGCGGAAAAAGGCTGCCTGGTACAACACAGTGACCTCAGGGAGATGAGCTTGACAACAATAATCCAAGAGATAAAGAAGAAAAGTAGGCTAAAGAGACAGAAAGCCAGTGCAAATGAAAAACTTGATATATGAGAGCAAATAATTTGTTGCAAAACAAACTGAACTGCTTACATTTAAATACATGACTATAGTGTATATGCTTGGCATTAGGGTCAACAACACAGCAGCATGTCTCATTTCTAAACTGAGAAATAAACGACTTAACCATTGTTTCTGCATGTTTAACTTAAGTTTGTTACTGAAACACACAGGAGAACACAGAAACAAGCATGGAGATTTTTATTTTGTTAAAAACAGGACTGAGCTCTGAATAAAAAAAAACCTATTGCCAACTGCCGCAAGTGGTTTAACAACCCAAACATCACATTGATTTAAAAATATGTACATCAAATATGGCTTAACATTGCAGTGTTCGGGTCAATGCATGCTTTGAAGGAGTCATTAAACCTACACGGTGCATGCACAATGGCTTGCATAAACAATCACACACACACACACAAGAATGAGGACGGTTTTGTTCTACCATCAGTCTCTACGCTCAGGACTGACTGCTAAGATTTCATGGAGTGTAGTTACTTTATACACCGTCGACAGTTACAGTTACACTTGTCTGTCTCTAAAAAGTTTCAGTTGCAGTGGGTCACTTGCTGCAAAGATAAAGGTCTGTGAATTTAAAAAGGCACTCCATAAGCAAACAATAGCCAGACCATTATAAAGGGCCAGCACAACCGTCCAGGATAAAAGGTGCTCCAGTCAGTAACAGAACAATAATTACAGCAGAGGGATAACATTGTCCATCTAGTTGGCTACATCAAATTTGTCAGCAGAGCCTCCTCTGTTGTTGTTACCCTTCAGAGAAGCAGGGGAGCGCCTGAAGAGTCTGTTTCAGTGTCATGATGGTAGGCTGAATAGGCAGTAGCAGTGCTGGAGGAGTACGCTGTGGGAGAAAGAACTTTATTTAATGCACTTAAAACTAAAAACATCATGGCTGTCAAAGATAGAAAATACAGTGGATGTTTCAATTTGATGCGCAAGAAACATGAAACAATGGAGTTGAACCTTTGACACGGGCACATTCCCACTTGTTTTGTGAAAGTTATGCTAAAACAATGCGGTGCGCCCTCATTCATAGACATGTAACAGGATATCCCGGCCTTCTGTGAGCTTCTTCACAGAAAAACAACTCCAAAAATGTGGAGAAGCTCCTGCACCATAATCCATTTGTAACCCAAGTTGCTAAAATTACATAATAAAACCTGGGAAATTCTGCGGCATATATTTAATGCAACTCGATCTGCTGCTCTTGCGGGTGGTGTAGCATGACCGCTGAGCCGGAGGGGAGAATGAGGCAGATTGATAGTTGGGTGTAAGGTGGCAGATGAGGGGAGGAGGCACCTAATGTGCGAGGGATTGTAAAATGCAAAGAAAATGGACAGGAATGCAGGGCTTTCACTGTTAAAAGGGTGGCATGTTACTGGAAAGTCGAGAGGAGGTGAGAAAATGCCTGCAGCTGCAGCAGGTACAATGGGTTGCAAAGAACGAGCCTCTCACACACACACACACACACACACACTGATTCACCAGTAATTATACCTCAGTGACCAGGAGAAATAAAGGCTGTAGCTGCATCAACTTTGTGAATACTATTAATATGTAAAGGTGCATTACTTCCAACCACTCTTTCCACACTCTTTCACTCTGGTTCTGATTGATTCTGGATATCATTCAACTCTTGATCCATCATGCATGTATTTACATCAAACCAAAGGAGGATATAAATGTGTCTGTTTATGGAAAATTCCCCACATGTACTCACTTCTCCCGCTGTAATGTCTCATCTTCCTTGCCAGCTCATCTGATGGCGTCTGCTCCGACACCTTCACCTCTGGAACTGTGACAGGGGACAAAAAAGTCAAAATAAACACAAGGAGGCAGGAAGCTATGACAGACATCACTGTGGTCATTTCTGCTGTTGTGCAATGTGTTTCAGAAGACGTGTCTGTATCAACTTGCCCCACATAAATCAATTACTATTAGGTCACTGCCCATAAAATACCTGCTAGGGCTTCAAACTATGAGCCTACAAGGGAGCCGTTGCAGCCTTCCAACCGACACAATGACTCATTTAGGGAAGAGATGAGTGGTATATTTGGTATGCTGCAGCCAGTTGGTAAAGAGTTGTCACATGGGATCTTATAAATATTTACACAGCTATAATTATGAATGTTAACTGTTTTCAAATATGGTGCATGATATTCTTACAGTCACTGCTCATGAAAGTGTTGGTCATGGTCTCGTTGCCGCTGTCGGGCAGAGTCCCGTCGCTCCTCCCGTTCTGTCGCTGTCCTGCAGACTGATGGCTCTTGTTTCTCTTGCCCTTCCTCGTGCTGATGCGGATGACGCCATGCACTAGTTTGCACTCGGCCTCCTGCTCCTCCAGGTTGTAGTCCTGGGCAATGCTGTAGATGAGTTCGCTGATCTCATTGGTCTTGCGGGAGAAAGAGGAGTCAGAAGTGCATTTAGCCAGCTGGTCGATCTGATGCAAAGCGTAAAGCTCCAGCAGCTTCTTTGTAATTAGAGAGTCAATGTCTGTGCCTGTTTCACTCAGGTCATCCAAGTCATAGTCCTCACGGGATAACAGGCTAGTGTTGCTGACAGGCCGCTGGCTTTCCCCCTTACCGGGCGTACGGGTCCGTTTGGGGGCAGTGACGGGATACCTTACTGTCTGACCTGCGATGCGCACATCCGGGTAGCGGAAACTGTCACTTGTGGGCAACTTTGAGGGTTTTGTGGTCTTGGCGGACTCCATAGGGACGCCACAAGTAGGGTTGGACACAGCCATGCCGTTAGAAGGGTGAGACTCAGATCCTACTTTAGGGGGATGGTCTGTGGAGCTCTCGTTGACAGGCAAGCAGGGCTCCCTGCTGCCATAAAATCCACAGGTCAACACACAGCAGATAAGAGCCTTACAGCCACTCCAGCCCATGGAGGCACAGGAGCCACAGGCATGTCTGCTGGTGGGTGTGCTGTCTGCCGAGCCTGGAATAAATCCTATAGTCTCTGACCCCCGTCCGGTTCCATTTCGCGGGTGGCCTCTGCTGCGACCGTACTTGTTCTCCGAATACCGGGAGTGGTCAGTGTGAAGCTCATGTTGATGTTGATGATCCCCATGAGGATCCTTGTATGAGTCCTGGCTGGCCGAGCTCTCCCTGGATATAGTCCGAGCCTGTCGGTACTTTTCTGACCTGGAGTTGGAGCTGTGGTGTTTGTGGTGGCGGGACGTGTGGGGAGCCCCTGTGCTGTGGCCAGGCATGGCTCAAAATGCCTGGGACCTGGTGAGGGAGAGGCATGTTTAGAAATAATAACCAGGTGTAAAACCTCTCCTTTTGTTGCCACACATGCTCGAGGCATCAAACGCACCATTAGACGCATTAAATGGCCTGCATTTGGAACATATGTAGTAAACACCAGGCTTCCAGTAAAGTAAACTCCCCTGAAACTCTGAGAATGTAAATAAAAGTGAGTGCATTGATTGCTGGCCTGATAGTAAGCTGGGCTATTTCGTCGCGCCCTAAAAGCTTGTTTGGCCTCCGAAAGTTTTGCAGCAAACAGTGCAGACCAAAACCCAGTCAACATTCAGCCGTTTTTTTTTTGATTTGTTGAGCAAAATGGTAACTTACCGCATAAGAGGAAACACTTGTGGTTATCTTTTATCCCAGGTAACTTGTTCAACGAGCAAACCGCGGAAGTCTCAGGGAGAAAACTTCAACTCGCGCCTCCAACACAGAAAGAAAGAGTTCGACTTCGACCGCCCACAGACTTCCAGGTAACTTTACCTCCACAAAACGACAGAATCGGCAAACCTGAAGTCGGTTGCTTCGATCGAACCAAACAACTGAACTCATTCGTGTCGTCTCCCTTTTGTGAAATTCAGTCTTGTGTAGCCGAGAGACTCCCAGTGTTTGGCTATCACCTGCGGCTACAGCTAATCCCAGATCCGACACCCACCCACAGGTGAGACGTGACGTCACGCGAGGCGGATATACAAGTACAGGAGGAAAGAACAGGAAAAAGATGAAGAAAAATGACGAATTAATAAAGGAAATGGGAAAAAGTGGATGTAAATCTGATCAAAAAGTGAAACATATAAACTTTAATTTTTTCATAGTTACTGTCTGTAATATGTCACTTTATGATGCAACATAGCAAATGATGTTTAAATTCTGCACTAAACAATACAAATGGGAAAAAATTACAAATGGGACTTTTTCATATGTACACACACATGCTGTCACTACACACGTAGGTAGGTCTGACAGGTACACAGCTGCAGAGCCAGCAGGTGTTTTTCCAAGCAATTTCTTTCATTCTGCCCTATTTTTTCCCTGTATGGAAACACTTAATCACCCACATTAAGTTGAAATAGTAGGGACACCTCACCTGGAGAAAAAATGAGTCTGCAGTCACAATAACACAGGAGCAGGACAAAAATAAATACATTCAAATTTTATTTTATTCTAATAATGTAAATACAAGTTTCATGGCAGACAGCGATTTTAATATCTATTCCTTGAAATACTGAAATACAAACTACATATTGAATTCCAGCATACTACACACACGTTTATATACTTTTAAAAGACTTTTTTCTTCTAATTTTACTAAGGCATACGCAATCCTATAACAACCTACTCCAAGGCGTTGGATTACAAAAATTTCTTACGTCAAAATACATTTTCCATGCCATTAGTCTACCATCTATGCCATTTATCTTTCTGGCAGTCGGGTGCATCATGTTAAGATATTAAAAGTCATGACACTAATAAAAAGACAGAAGAAAAAAGTCAGAAAATAAATAAAAATAGTGACATGGGGTTTTCTAGTATTTTTTTTTTTGTTTCCTCAAGTAGTGTTTTTAATGTAACATATATATTACATTTTAATACAATTATGTACAGGAAGCTCATAAATGCAAACCGAGCAGCATCAACTAATCACATCTACACTTTGTCATATTTTGTCAGATTATTTTAGCTTCTACAACATTTTAGGCTTGGGGCACCCTGGTAGCTTGTATTGTAGAGCCCCGACCATGTATCAGGGATATTTTATTTCAGCCTGAGGCCTTTTGCTGCATGTCACCCCCTTTGTCTTTCCTGCCTTTCCTGTCTCTCTCAAGCTGTCAATATCATAAGGTGAAAGTTACACACGCAAAAAAAAATTATGGCTTTAAAGATGCAGAGGTTGTCACCTGTTTGATATGTGTGTCTGACGGAACCTGTATAATACAGGTATCACTTGGCAGCTGCTGTGACAGAGCTAATCCTAGTTTCCCTTGTGCCCTGTTAATGCTGTTACTTGCTGAAATGTGCCCCAGCCGAGGGTCTGAGTCAATCTCATATCGATAGTGATATCCTTCCATGACGTCCCGGCACGCATCTCTCATTTCAGTGATCCACTTCTTCATACCTTTGCGATTCAAGTAGAGCACAAAGAGAAACACCATGCCCACAAAGCCCAGCACCAGCCCTAGGAAGACATAGGATGTCTGCAGGGTGAGGTTAGCCACCTCTGTTTGGACTGGAACAACACATCCAATGGCCTGGACACTAAGCCTCTGCAGCTGGGTGTCACTTCTTGGTGAGGCACACCTTACATCATCAACATCTATCTGAGCTCTTGTTTCGTTCAGCCAGGTCACAAAAGCGCGGATCTCACAGGAGCAGGTGTACGGGTTGTCACCTATAAGGATTCGTGTGTTCCCAAGCTTCTCCAGCTCTTGTAATGCATCAGCCCTAAATGTCCTGAAGGCATTGTGAGTAAGATCCAACACCTGCAAATGGTTCATGCCAGAGAAAGTGCCACTATAGACCACAGCCAGAGAGTTGTTATTGAGGAAAAGCTGCTGCAGGTTGGCAAGGTGGAAGAACATGCCTGGGGGCAGGAGGGCAAGTTGGTTCCCAGAGAGGTCGAGGCGGAGGAGCCCTCTGAGGCCGCCCCAGCGTAGAGCTGTGGCGAGGTCTGACAGGACGGAGACATTGTACAGTGAGCAGCTCAGGTTTAGCTCCTGAAGGGGACTGTCAGGTATGCTGAGGGCTTCTGGATGGATGAGCGCCAGCCGGTTCCCACTGAGGTCCAGAAAGCGCAGATTGATAAGGGCAGAGAAGCTGTGGGATGCCATCTCTGCAATCCTGTAAAGATGACTAACACTGTCACATGTTCTTAGACATTAAGATTATTGTCACGCTTTGATACAACTACATGCATCTGTCTGTCCAATTTAACAAGGAGAACACATTCAGTGAAAATTTATTTATTAGACACACATCAAGAAAGTAAGTCATGTTAACAGAAGATGTCTTCATAAAGATGAATAAAACAAAAAGAAAACAATAACATTCTCACCTATTATTGCTTAAAATGATGTTGGTGACGTTCTCCAGCTCTGCAAATGACTCGGGTCCAATCTGGTGAATATTATTCCCTGTGATGATGACTGTCCTTGTGTATTGTGGAGTATCTTGCGGCACCATGAGCAGATCCTTAGAAACACATTTTACTGTGCGAGTGACAGCAAAACACTCACAGCCAAACGGACACTCCAAACACCGGTATGGTGCACAAAGAAGGACTCCAAAAAACACTTGGAATGTAAAAATACACATTTCTATAGCACAGCCAAGTGAAAATGGTAGATAAAAAACTGTTTGATCTAAGGCAGAAATAAGACTTGAATTATGAAGTCAAATTCTAAATGTAAATGTAAATGCTGCAAAGGTGGCAAAGAGCCGGTCAGCATCAGCCCTCCAAATCTGCTCCACTCAGGGAATAAAAAATCCTGTTAACTGATGGGAGTTCATATCACGCACAATCTGCTGGATGAAAAAGGTACGTGGTTCCCTTAAAGGTACAGAGGACGATTAGGGCATCCACAGCCTGTGACCTCCACCGCGGTCTGCCAGGGGAGATTTAAAAAGCTTTGTGCACAGCACTTCAAAAAATGAAGCTACACAAACCAAAACATAACATGAACAGATATGTACAACAATAATATGTAATACTTTTTTGGGTACACAGTATGACAAAAAAGAAGAAACACTATGTAATGTTCAGTTGTTAACAGGAGTTAGAGAACATTACAGCATGAGGAGACATTGAATCAATCGACTTCCATCCAGAGAAAAGCTGAATAAATTCATGTTTAAAAAAAACTCCAAATATGTATCTTCACACACACACCAAAAAGAAAGAGGATGGAAGGGAGTAGAACATTTTTTATCGAACAATAACACTATTTATCACATGTGGGTCCTACATCATTCTATCTTTGGTGGCAGCTCTTATCTCAGAGAATTAATTGATGAATTCTTTCAGTTTTAAGATTTTGTGGTCTGTTTTTGCAGTGATTCGTCTTTGAAATGGACATTAGCTGGAGTGGAAACACATTCCTCACTGCTATTCTTAAAAATACATCCAAGGATTTAACAGCATTGCTCCACTCTGGTGTAATCTGGAGAGGATCATCTTCCTCTACAATACTCT
>JAQNCA010000030.1:14827393-14850251 GCA_029783725.1 Acanthurus tractus
AAATACATCCAAGGATTTAACAGCATTGCTCCACTCTGGTGTAATCTGGAGAGGATCATCTTCCTCTACAATACTCTCAATAACATGTCAATTTTATAGAAGTGTTTTGCAGGAACTGTAGCACTTGCGTCCTCATAAAAACATAAATACACACCAAAGGAAATAAATAATTAAATAAATCTTGACCATAAAAACATAAATTATCGATTTCAAAATTTACCACAAACAGCTTGCCTTCCCCGAAATACCTTGAGAGAGACTGCATCACTAACAGAAAAGTACATCGTTCTACAGCCAATAATAATGTGTAAAGTATAACAAAAGTCAATGATTCATTCCCTTGAACTGCTCGTCCCACTACTGCAGGTTAAATGTCAGGATGAACGTGGTGAGGACTCCACAGAGCATGAAAAAAGGGAGCCAGGTCTTGAGGAATGCTGCCCAGCTGAAGAATACAGAAAAGGTAATGTGTGTTAGAATAATTACCAACAACTAGATATCACGAGTGCATGAGTGTGTGTGTGTCTGTGTGTGTGTGTGTGTGTGGAAGAGAGGGTAAAACAACATCTCTTGTATATTTTTGGACACAAAAGGACATGAGAGATGTGTTTATGTACCACATGCTCCAATCACTTTGCTCCCTTGGGCCAACAGCTACCTCACCGCCTTGCACCCCAACCTGCATCCTACTGTCCTTTACACCCAGCCAGCGCAGGGAGCCCCCTACAAAGAGGTGACCTTCAGTGGTGACACAGAGGGGGAGCGCTGCTGTCAGTGATGTATTACACGACTCCCCCTCTTTTTAAAAGACTCCTGCGCTTCGGAAGTGTATGTGCAGAGGCAGCACAAACTGTGATGCCAGCGCTCTCTATGTGGGTCAGTGGAGAATAATGAGGGGGGGCTCTCTGAGCCATATGTCTCTTTATGTTCATGAGCATCCAACAGCAGAGCAAATTCAAAAGACTGTGTATATGTTTGTGATTAAAATGCTTCCGGTGTGTTTGGTTCAGTATTGAGAGCGACCCTATGTTTCTTTGAGACTTCTTTGGTCCTCTCTGCACATGATACCTACTTCATGTGAGTCTGTCCTGGAAGAGGAATCCCACCTGTAATATCTTTCAATCTTTTCCTACAAAAGTTTGTGCGTGTATAATTTTTTTTTTTTTACATCTCCTTTTGTAGATAGTATATGCTGTACAGATTGCAAAACAGTTTTAGGCAAACTGGTTTGTCATTTTGGGCTATAAAAATATATAAAAAAAATTGAATTTACCGAAACAATTTGACAATCTGACACACAGAGGCAAACAAAAAACAGAAAGACCATCATTTAGATACAGACATGTTTCCTGAATTAAAACTACTGAGTGCTGCATGCACTGCTTCAAGGTTCGGATAGTTTGCCTATAGACAACTGCAACTTAAATTATGTAGTAGAGAAACGATTGTGAATTGTAAATTGTAATGGGAGCTAAACTTAAATATAAACCAAGTCACTGTAATTTGATTCCTGGATAAATAATGAAAGTATTTAATCATTACTATGTAATATGGCAGAGAATACCCAACAGAGACAAATTAAAGGTCCAGTGTGTAGAATTTAGAAGGATCTATTTGTGGAATATGGAAGAAATTGATTATTCATAAGGTTGTGTATAATCACCTGAAATCAGGATTGTTACGTTTTCATTGCTTTAGAACGAGCCTTTTATATACATATAGGAGTCCTCTTTTTTGAGTCAACCATGTAACAACTGTGGCCTAGAGCAGACAAACCAAACACTTGGCTCTAGAGATTCTAGAGAGGGCCCTTTTCTTTATTTGCAAGTTTAGCAGCCATCGTTCTTCTGCACACTTGTATAAGGAAGGCAAACAGAGGAATATTCAAGCAGATGCATTCTGCAACTTCACTGCTGGATGCCACTAAACACAAAGGACCTCAAAAGCCTCAAAACCTCACTCCACAGCTAAACTTGTTTAAAAAACATATGAACAAGATGCTAACTTGGATGTGAGGCAGGACCCTGGTTCATATGTGTGTCCGTCTGGTAGTACAACAACAGAATGAGACATTAACACTTACCTCACATGTTTTCCATGAACAAAAGACCACACACACAGGTTCACCATGTTCCAAGATGTGCTATTGTCATAGCGCATAAGGTTGAGGGCCATTGCCACGTGGGAATGACAGTTATCTAAGCACAGGTTGTGCTTCAACATAACAGAAAAAAGCTGTTAATACAACATGAATAGTGATGTAAAAATATGTAAATTAAAAATCCTGAATTCTATCTTACCGGCCTGCATTTGTATTCCTCAGATGCATCATGCACTGCTTTGTCCCATGTGGCAGCACCATTACCACACACTTTGTCCACGTCAAGCTTCCAGTACCTGCAAATTTGTGAATGGTTAATCAATGTGCTAATTAAAAAGATTTTTACTAACTAATTAAGATATTTCATTAATAAAACTTACTTTGTTGGTCTACCAAAGCCCATGTTGTCCTCCTGGAAAACAAGAAGTCACATTTTAAAAACACTTATTGAATCCTGTAAGTGATAGATGTTTTAGGTTATTATAAAATTCAGCTGTACTTGAGTGTTTTATCAACTTCACCGCCTAGAATGAAGTAAATGCCCCTAAAATTACCTTACTATATAGCTTTACTGTGCATGTCAGCATAACACCTTAGGTTTGTATTTTCATTTTATCTCTATTGATTCGGCTGAGCCATTACAATGAAGTGAATCGCGGCCTGAGTTGAAGCTGCCTATGTTAGCTCACATCACAATGCATGAATACATTGTTTATTGTGATACTCACCGAGACAAAGTATGATCCTGCAAAGTCTCTTATGATCCCAGAAGAGGTGCATATACCCATGTGGCCAATGAAGGGAAGAACCCACCTGCAGGATGCACCCAGCAGACAACAATACATCAATAAGTTAGTCATTGCACGAAAGTCTAGTTGTAAATAGATACTATGAAGAATATTAAGTGCAGCCATTTACTGAACAGAAATTGACAATATGAGATTTAATCAACGGCCAACGTAAATAAGCCCGAGCTGTACCATGCTAAGCTAACAAGACCAGGTAAACATTACGCTTTGACTTTAGCTTCTTACGATAAAATAGGAATTGGTGTCCAGACAATGCAGTAAGGGTAGCGGCTGTTTTTCCTGTCGCTCTTTGAGAAATCGCCGTGGTAGCTCATCATTACGTCGGTATCGTCCACCTCCGCCATCACTGCCCGGAGTGACAGAGGATGACAGTGACGCAAAGCAACAGACAGCGCGAGGCTGCGTGAAAGCGGAAGCGCTTCTGCAGGAGTAGCCTCTGCAGTTCATCCAACTGTCGGTCAGTGAACGCAACACCCTTTATTTGTTTGTTTACCGTAATTTCCTATGTTTAGGAAGTTCTGGTAACTAAACGTCTGCCAAAAAATATTATTCGATATTTTTTGCGTTTATTCCTATTTTTTTTCTTTTTTATAATTAATTATAAAGTGGGCGGAAATGTATGAACTGCCCCAAGGACAACACTAATAAGTTATTGCAACTCGCTTTACTTTACTGTGTAATAGGCTGCTTTATGATGTCAAATGTGTTAATTTGATGCTTACATCAACATTATTTTGTCGGACATTTGTCGAACAATAGCTTTACCACTGAACCTTAGTGTCATTTCAGCCCTATTTGGCACTCTGACTAAGTCTCAGTTTGCCAAAAGCTTTATTACTGTAACCTCCACCTCTCCTAGAGCTGGGTCACCTTATTAATGTACAGTAAACTATATAGGGCATGAGACACCTTACCAACTACTCATGCTTGTGATAAACTGTGCTCATATTTGTTGCCTGAGAGTCAGCAAAAGCCGGGAGTGAAGCAGACACTGATGGATTAATCATAGATTCTGTACTGTAGCCTCACCTACAGTACATCATTCCAGCCTACTTAATCATGTGCCAGCTGATGCTGTATCTGATCCACTAAAAAGGCTAACACTTCATTATAATTGCTAGTTTCAAGAATTGAAGCAAAATAATGTAGACAAAATGTTTTTTTATACTTTTATTCTTCACTTTTTTGCAACAAAGGTAATTATACGATTCTTCAAAAAAAGAAATATTTTTCAAATTAATAAACAAAGTAAAACACATGGAAGCCTAGTGTTGCATGTAGTTGAGGACCCATTCTTGAGCATACACCCTATTCAAGGGTGTAGAAGGACCCAATGAGTTGTTCTCTGAGCAGCAGATGGGATGGTTCTGTCTGTTTGTGTCCAGAACTATGGTCAGAGAAGCCTCATGCAAGCACGACTGAACACCTGACTGCAGCAGGTGCTAGAGCCACGCAGCTAGTCAGCAGGAACCTCATCATCACCAAATATTTAATGCATCGGTTGCCATATACCACATATTAGCATCTGTGTCCCACTCACGTATACCCAACGGAAGTTTCACATGGACATTTCATGCCAAACAACATTTGCAATCAATGGGACTTGATTTAACACAAAAAACCTGTATTAGAAAGTTACTTTTTTAAACAAATATTTCTTTGTCGATATGTTGTTGATCTTGTCAACAATCTATGATAGTAAAACTTCTCAACTAAAAGGAGCACAGAACGCCAAAATTATGTTTCAATGAAACAAAGAAAACAAACATTAATCCTTGGCCACTGAAATGGTTGATGATAACCTTTGGCAGAAGAAACAACTTGTATTTTTTTCAACAGTTATAAACTTAACAAAGCTCATTAATACATTTGACTGGAGGAACACTTGCAACTTCACAACTTGGCAAGTGACAATTCTAGGCTTCATGTGACCAAAACTCCAACTGAAAATATGATAAAGCCTAACTAGGAATTAATGACTTGGGTATGCAGCTTTTGTGAGATGAGTGGGCAGTAAGACTCTTGGCTCCGACTGCAAAGCAGACGGGAGATGCATCAAAGCACCGTCTTCTGATCTGTGATCTGATCCTCCTTGGAGGACACTGCAACTATGTGGCCACACTGGCCTGAAAAATAGGCCACCTGACCTCAGGGTTCTCCTTCGACATGTCTCTTTCCAACATAAACCTGAGGAGGGACAAGTGCTGAACTCCTTCTTCTTTGTGAGAAACTGGGGAGTGACGTGGAAGGTGCTCTCTCCTCAAAAGTGCCTCCCCTTGTCACCACAGGGCGGAGGGAGAGGCTGAGGTGTTGTTGGTGCTTTGAAGGGGTGAGATGGTTATCTTCCCCACCCTCCATGAATTCATCTCCCCAAAGTGGTCTCCACCAGTCCTCTCTTTGGACAGGGGAGGGCGATGCATAGTGCAGAAATGTGACATGACATTCACTCAATGTTTCTGTCAGATAGGGATCGGGGGGGTGGTGGTAAAGATTCAAACAGGAGCTGGGAGAGTGCTTTGCTTCCTACATCCATTCTAAAGAATGGCTGATAGTTTGTTTAGCTTGGCCGACACTGCACTTGTCCCTCTGAGCTGTCTTCATCATCTGAGCCTTCTGGGCCGACACCACGCAGGCCTGTGATGCGGTAGCCCATGTTAAGCAGCATTACCTCCAGTGGATCAGCGTTCATACGTCTCTGGTTTGCCTGAGCAGCACCATCCATGTCCTCCACCACTCGCCCATTCTCACGCTCTGTCTGTTTTACAAGAAAGCAGAGCGAGAAAAGGATTCAACACAAACTGTAATTTTTGTCTTTTTCATGATAGACTTTCAGCATGACAATTAAGTTCATGCTTTTTTTCTTTTGAGTTGTGTTCAACTTTTTCTCATAAAATGGACCGTTATTAAGAACATATACTTTCAAATGGGTCAATGAGGCCTGTCTGTCCCATGTCAAAAACTATGCCAAATGCAACCTTCTTTGCGCAATTTTGAGGGACAAAACTCATGAGTGTTTTACAGATCTCAGTATCTTCCTCAGATTGCTTATTGGTGGATCCAGGAGTGCATAATTAATTTTAACAGTCACAAAATATCACACAACCATGTCATTTTTACTGCTTATAGATCAGGTAGTTATCAGTCACTAGTACTACCACCAAATACTTTTACAAATCTGTTAATTCTAACAATCAGTATGATTTTTAATTTTGTTGTAAAAACAATGACATAATTAGCCTCAACTATTATACAAACAAATATACAAATATAACAAGGTTTTTATATAAATACACCACAATGTTTACCTCTGGTCTAGGGTTCCATAATCGAACAACTGGGTCAATACCACTGGTGGCCAGGAAACAGTAGCTGGGATGGGGCTGCAGGCAGTTGACTATGGACTCGTCCCCCTGCAGGATCCTCACCAGATTTGTTGTCTCCTTTTCCCAGATAAAGAAGGAGCCATCATCTGAGCCGCTGACAATATACTGTCCTTTGCTGTGGAGAAAGGAAACCCGTCACATCAGCTTGACAAGCCATGGTCTTACTTAAATGGTGTATTTACTATGAATTGCAAAATTGTGCCACCGTTTTACATTTAAACTTCCTTCATGGAACACTAGTTCAATTCAACATAAAGGTATGTAACCAGAGCTTTCATAGTGTGGATGGGAATGGCTGCAAGGTAATCTGGCTACATTATGAGTTCTGTATTACAATTCCAGTGCTTCTAGTTATTCAGGGTTTCCAACTGGGTTTTTACACATCATACAACATGATCTACTCCAACAAAGACCAAATGCTTTTAAATGCTGTTTAGAAGAAGTTAGACTTGTTTAGTTAGTGGTATTTGTTTACATATATCTACATTACTTTGGTCATCTTGTTTATCAGAATAAATTTTGACAAACAATTAATGCAAAGCAACACATTTAAACAATAAAACAAACCAAAGGGGTCACAGCTTTTGAAATATTTTTTGGTAGATAGCCCCCCTTTGACTTGTTGTTTAGATGAGCATGTTCTATAATATTCGCCTGTATGGAAATGCAAGCTATGTATCATTTTTATGGGATATTTAAGCTTTATAGTATATAATGTTTAACTTTTGTTTAATTATTTAGCTTAGTAGAGGCAGTACTTTGAGCCTACACTAGTGAATAAAAGCTATTTTTAACTGTTGGTTTGAGCTCTGTTAACTCTCCACTATAGATTTTTTATTCTCTGTCTCAACCCACAGAGCGCATGACTGCCCACTAGTGTGCCCTAAGCAGACTGGGAGTGAGATCTACTGACCTTCCAAAAAAGTTAGCCTCTTTAATATCAGTGGTGGTGTTGCAGTGACCACAGTATCTGTGCTTGTAGTCAAAGCTGCGCTCTCTCAGCACGAGCTCATCTTCAGGGATGGACTCCTTCCGACTGAATGAGTGGAAACGAATGGAGCTGTTGGCCTTCTTGTCTTCTGCTAGTAAAGAGAAAGAACATCTTTACTTCTGCAGAGACTTTCAAACACACTGAGAAATAAACAGTCTGTTCCTCTCGATGCAAGTAACCAAGTAACCCTTTTCTACCTGATTCTGTCTTGGAAAAGAGAGCAGCCTTGATGTCTTTGTCCAATGCATCACAGGCACTACTGTGCGCCTGCTCTGGAAACTTTCCTTTGAAATCATCCAGACACTCCAGAGCTTCAGCCACATACTTCAGCTCAAAGAGACACCGTGCCAGCCTGAAGTGTGCCTTCAGATGACCAGGGTTCAGAGTCAGAGCCTTCAAACAGTCCCTGAGGGCATCATAATGGTCTCCATCCCTGTGAATCACAAATGGAAACGAACACTTTACATCTGTATAGCCATCAGTAGGCGATGATAAATCATCTCCCTGCAGTGACACAAAGATGCGTACCACTTGCGTTTCATGTACGCTGCAGCCCGGTTCCCATACAGCATGGCGTTGCAGCTGGCCTGATGAATGCCTAAACTGTACAGCTGGATGGCTTGTGTCCACTGCTGCCGTGCAAATGCATCATTAGCTTGTTGCTTTATCTTCTCCAAGTGAGGAGGAAGCTCAGTAGAACTAAAACAACAAGAGTAGAGGAAACATAATTCAAGTGTGTTTATGCTCAAACTTTAAACAGTCAATCTATGTACACAAAACAATCACTGACAATGTGAAAAAGCAATTACTTTGAGTGTATCTTGCTCCCAGCAAATCGAATATGGCTAGTTGGCAAGTGAATTCCATTGGAGACGCCATTGGTTGTCTTTCCATTCTGGACATCTCCTGGAAAGCCAAGGTTTTTAGCAATAAAGAATATATAGATACATACTGTTAGTTTTACCACTATGAGGAACCATTCAAAATCTTAATATTAATATAGATGATCGACCTACCTGTTGATGACTGGCACTTTTTTGGAAGCAAGAAAGTGTATGGCCTCTGCTTAAATGTTAAGTCAAACAGATACACCTAGAAGTGACGTACAAATAAACAAGGAAAATGTTCAAACAACAAAACAGACTTGATTACTCCTCTGACCATTCCTTATTTGCTCTGAGAAGCATTACCTGCTCTCCACCCATGTTAACAAGTAGCTCGGTGCCATCTGGGCTGAAGGTGACGTAAGTGGCCACCAAGACCCTCAGGCGGTTGTTGTAGTCTGGGAGTTTGACTGGCAGGTGCCCTGGGGTATTTAAACATAAAATAATATTATTAAGCCACATGTTTTGGACACTCTGCTGCACGTTTCCTTGTGTCATTACTATATATAAATAGAACACTCAGGTACCCATCAAATAATAGGTCAACGGACATATATGTACCTGCAACATAATACTGCCCTGCTCCATCTGGGATGGGCTTCTGCCTCTCGCAGAATGTGTGCACAGCTGCGGATGTGCCCTGACTCAGAGATTTCCTGTGTAAGGAAAAGAAAGTCTTGGTCAAGACCGAGCTGAGTGTGTGTGTGTTAAAACCTGGAATGAGAAATGTACCGCACTTGTGAGGTAGGTAATTTTGTTACTTTAGAATGACCTAAAAATATAATACCAACCTATAATTGTGAATCATCCTGATGTCATAAAGGCGAACAAAAGGCCCGTTGGTTCCCACCGCCAGGTAATTGTTGTCCCTTGGGTTGACAGCTAAACACTTGGCCTCTACCAGCTGACCGCAGAACTCCGTGAGGTCAATCAGCACCTCAGAGCGTTTGCTGCTCTCCCTCAAGTCATACTGTCTGCAGTGAACAAGGAGAAAATGAACACATCACCTGTGGCAGAACTTAGACACAGGATTATGTTTTGACTTGAAACAAGAGGTTTTTTTTTAATTATTTGTCTGATCTGTGGGTTCTTACCTGATGATGCCATCCTCTGCAGCACTCCAAAAGGTGTTGGGCCACATGGGTGCTGTGGCTATGCGCTTGACTCTGTTGGTGTGATCAGAGAACATATGGATAGTTTCCTTGACTGTCAGGTCATGCACGTGGACCTTTGTGTCGGCTGCACCTGTTACCAAAATTCTGTCCCCAGAGTGCGGCAGAAACTGTATGAACAGACAAAAAACACCAAAGTGACATAACAAGTACAAACACAACGGCTACTACTTAAGAGTTATATCACATCATGAACCAAATACTCGCAGTGACCACGGATTAAGGCAAGATGTTCACACAGACTACTTGTGCTGCCAATCCTCTGATCTTCCCATTTCTGTGTTATAGTTCATAGTCTGATTAACAGGTTTCAATGCCACCCCTGTACTCATTTACACTGTAACATTTTCCTTTCAGTATCTGACCTCATTCCCAAGCTATTTTTCATTAAACCACAGTGGAATGCCCTTGTGGCAATTTCAACTTATAGAAAGATGTTTCTAATAAACAACAATCCACTCATTAAATGCCAAACAGTGCCCCCTATTGTACAGGAAGTGTTTTTTAGCATCAGAGCATTTATTGAGAAGGTTGGACAGAGCAAAGTGTTTTTATCAGTTGAGAACTTATGCATTCAGCATCCAGACTTGGAATTGCTTACTCCAACTGTATATTGTTCGATTGGATTGCTGCCTTAATGACAAAAGAATCGATGTGTTAGTAAACAAAGCCTCTTTAAATGATGTTAGCCAAATTTCTCTTCAGCAATTCAATACATTCACCTTACATAAGTTTGCCTTACCTTTACAGAGAAGATATTTGCTGCATGACCTGTGTGCATAGTTGTAAGCTTTTTGTGTCTGAATGGATCCCAGATGACAGCATGTTGATCGTCTGAGCCTGAGGCCAGTAAGCTGAATACAAAAAGAATCATCTGTCACGCAACATTTGTTCTAAGTACTAATATGAGTTAAAATCTCACAATATAAAACAGGTAAAGATACGCAACAATTGAATCACTGTGTAATATTCTCAGTTTTTATTTAGTTAAATTACAATAACTACCTCAGATCTTGTGGTTAGAAACTAGGACTATTGCAATAAGCTGAATTCACTGTTGGTGGATTTAAATTGCCAGATTTCTCCTTTTTATGGCATTTACATTTGATGGCTTAAACCAGTTACTCAATAACTAACTGAAGGCATAAAGGACCAATAACAGTTGTAAAATGGGTAATACTTATGGGTAATATGGAATGCAGCAATGACAAGTAGAACTGATGAATAAGCAGAACAGTATGGTATAGCAATTTTATTCAAAAATATAACCCAGCAAATTCCCCCGCTGTAGAATTAGTGCCTTAAATGTACAGAACAGAGTATTGGCCTCACCCAGCCAGTAGTCCCAGATCACAGACTATAATTGTACATAAGGTGTAATTTTATGTTTGGAAGACTTACTCTCCTCGTTCATTCCATTCTAGACAGTTCACACAGCCAGTATGGCCCTATTGAGACAGACAGTGTAAACTGTAAGATGATATTAGAGTACACAGATATATCTTCTCAGTCTCCCTATCCTTTCACAACTTATTCCTTCTACGTGCCAACACACACACTTGCTGTCACTGACCTGAAGCTCTGCCTCTAGTCCAAGTCTCTTAATTAAGGGGTCAGTAACATGATAGAACCTTTGGAAGCCTGATGCTCGCTTGTCCTGAAGGCATGAAACAATCATTCCATCACACTTTTGTCCATTAGAAAGTATCATCACAAAAATGTTAGCAATCATTTTAGTTGATGAATCTTCCACATATGATAAGCATCTATGATAACAATTGTTTACTGCTAGACTGAGCTTCTAAGATGCTCTCGGATTTGTAAACTTACTTTAATCTGCCTGTGCAGGATGTCTCTGGTGATGTTGACAGTAGTCATGGCCTCACCACAAAACATAAATTGGGGTTTGGGCTGGAGGTTCCAGGTATCAGTTCTCCAATGACATTTACTCTGTGTTTCTCAAGATTAAGCTGTAAAGAAGAAAGAAGTTGGAGATATTAAGACAGGGCAGATAATATAGGAAAGGCATTTCTCACAGGGCAGTTATCTTACGTTGGTCTGATGTCAGTAATAGAGCGTGGAAAAGACAAGTGATCAGCAGTTATTTGATTTAAAAACTCATTTTTGGTTCTCTCCTCTAACAGCTGAAGTAAAAGCATACCTAAACCTTATCCTCTAACTCATGAAACGTTAGCTGCGTTACAGACTTTGTTCACAGCAGTGCAAAAGACAGCGGTTTTGCTTCCGTCAACGTTACGAAAAAAAACAAAGTTCATTAGCTTATAAGCGAATGATAGCTATGAAGGTCTGTCAGTATTAGAATTGGCTGACTCTTTCGCCGAACTCAGACAATACAGTCTTTTAATGGCACAGTTAGCCTGTCGGATCTGTTAGCCACCTATGCATCGGGCCTTTAAGAGACCTGCCGTTTACCAAGTAGCTGGCGTTAGCGTATTTGCGTTACCTTGCTAGCTAAACAACACTGCATGTAACGTCACATTTGCAACGCTTTAATAAGAATTTGTGACTGCTAAACATTTCTCACCGCTTTCCTCCAGCTAAAATGGCTTCTGTCAAGAAATGTCCATTTAATAGACGTGATGAATCACTCTCTGAGAGTTTGTTGACAGGGTTCACGCTAATACCTCCTCTGACATGAACACAAACCTCCTCCTACTGAGTGTTATCACGCATCACTTCCGCTCCGTGTTTGTTTTTTCAGAATAAAAGCACACCTTTGAAGTGTAAGCGAAAAAAACATTTCATACCAAAACACAGCAAGCATAAAAGAAATTAAGCGACAAAAATCAAGCATCCTTTTTATAAAAAACATTATGTTGAAATAATTACTTACCTTCAGACTTAATTACGGACTGATGGTCCATTAAACAAACAACATACATGAAACCCCAAACATAATAAATAAATAAATAAAGTTTAAAAAGATAAAAATGAAAAAAAAAGAAAAAAAAGGAAAATAATAATATTTATATCAAAGCTTTAATAGAAAAAAACAATTAAAGGATGGAAAAAGAAAAAGAAAATTCAAAATAAAGAGAATTAAAAAACATTTTAAAATGAAAATAAATACGAAAGTAAATAAAATTTAAAAGCAAGAAAATAAAAAAAATAAATAAAACAGTTTAATAGGAACAAAAAATAAAAACAAATGATAAAAATACAGAAAAACAAAAAAAATTCAAAATTAATGTAAAAATTAATATTAAAATAAATCTTACAATAAATAAAAAAACATTTGAAAAATGAAAAAGAAAAAAGAAATATATGAATATATGATAAAAACAATAAAAAGTCAATTTACATTCTTTTTAATTGTTTAAAAGTAAAATAATCAAAAAATAAATTAAAGTAAAATGTTGAAAAATAAAAAATGACTAAAACACAAAAATAAATATAGAAATTTTTAAAACATTGGAAAATAAATTATTTAAAAATGTTTATGTTTTAATAATTGTTGAAAAATGTCAAAAGATACTTTGGTAGCACTTTAAAGATGAAAAGATAAACAGAATGGGTTAAAGTTAAAGTTAAAAAGTTATAGGATTCAGGATATCAGAATCAGAATATGTGGCCCTGTTTATTAGAGGTGTTACAAATGCTATGATCAATGTTCTAACATATGAACAATCAACCGTTGTCAGCATTTGTAGTTTTTTATCTCTGTCATAACAAAACTGTTATGTTTGTTGTGAACCGGCAGCTGCTGGAAACTGGAAAGCAAAAATTAGTAGGATTTATTTTATTAGGTAGAAGGCTGTAACTAGTGAAGAAATTGCTGTTTGTCGTGACTAACTATCTCTGCACCAAAATAACAAGCACTTTTTTATTTAGTCTGATAAATTAATTTTGATAAAATAAATTAGCCCAATTTCAATCATCTAAAAACATTTTGCTTAGGTTTGTTCGTTTTGTTTGACTGTCGCAGTTTTTTTCACATGGCGGAATGAGCCCAGTCATTTTTGTCGCATCAGCGGGAACATCATGAAGACCTGCAGAGTCTTGTGAACAATTTTACCTCAGTGCTGTAGTCTGCAAATATAACCGTAGCGGATGCATATGCTTTGCACACAGGAAACACTCAAACGGTTTCTCAGAAAACACCAAGCGTCAGCGTTCAACGGGCGGCGCTGTGACATTAAACAACCGGGCATTGTGTCTTTGACGGTTGTCTGCCATCAGAGGCTCTGCTCAGTTGGCTAGCGGAACAACAGCGGCAGCGGATGGTCCAGATTCAGCTTCGGTTGCTAGCCTCTAACCGAGATTTGTTTCAGCATTCTGTGTTTATGTAAGACAAAAGGTAATGTATCCCCTTTGCCAGCGTCGACAGCTAGCTTAACTTCGGTTACCGGAGTAAGAAAGCTATTATAAATTTGTATTGTGAATGTTAACTGAAGTAGTTTAAGTACACGACAACGCTGTTAGCCGTTAGCTAACATTAGCTTGTTAGACGGAAACGGATTTGTCGGGGATTAGCTAAAATGGTTAACGGTGCAGCGCATCACAGTGCAGCAACCTTTTATATCATGGCAGAGAAAATCATAAAGAAGTTGTTGGTCGAATACAGCTTTGACATTGGTAGCAACGATTATTGCATCGAGCTAGGGACGTAAATTTTAAATATTCCAATTTTAGTATCGTTTATTATCGTTTAACTGATAGTTCGTCTTGGCCGGTAAGTGTTAGCAAGTCATTTTCTTTATGAATTAGCAATTGAAGAGGATTAGTTTGGGCTGCATCTTAGACTGCTTGTATTCATCAGTAACGTTAATCCTTATATTCGCCTGTCACAAATAATGTTCTGATTTCTGTAGGGATGTATGTGTTTGTGTAACAGCTTATGTAACTCCAAGACATGTGTTCATGTTGTTATTTTTGTTGCTACCCAGAAAAGTATGTCGAGGTTGCTATTGGCACGTTAAGGGAATGATGAGATAGATAGGTGAGAAGATCAGTCAGTAACCAGCAGCTGTTGAGTTCAAGGCCGTGGAAGTTCAGTTCATAATGTCCACGGTGTAGGAAAGAAGCTTGATTTTCAGATATAAGCTTCTGATTGACCAGCACCTTTAATTGTTTCTCTATTGAACTGTACCTTAAGAACTGACAATCAGCTGTTTGCTAGCGAATAAAACTTAACTAACCTAAATAAAGATGTTTTTTTTTTTTAAAAAAAGAGGAACTTTGTTAAGGTCGTTATGTGATTGTAAACTAAACCATATTAAAATATAATTTCAGTTTGTCTGTCCTTGAAGATAATGTAATCTCTTCCTCATTTCAATCAGGTGACATCGTCTTGTATGGAATGACGACCTCACATAGATATATTGAATCTAAACCAGCGGGTAAGTTCACAATCTGCTTTCAGAATGCTTAAAATTGTGTGACGGTTCAGCTTGTGTTGACCTGTTCCTCTGTTGCCATTGTCCTGTTTCACAAATACATATTAGCTCGGTTTGCTGACATGGAGTGGCAGACGCCAGCTGTGTCAGAGAAGTTCCAAAGCCGTTTTGGCCGTCGGCCCGGAACATCGGACAGCGGGGACACTGGTCTTGGCACCTCAGCATCTGACAGCACAGAAGGTGATGACTTTTTCTTGTTCTTTCCCTGCCTGTCACAGGTATTATATAATTTTCTTTGGAAGTTTTACCGTTAATGATGGAGCTTGATTTGTACTCTATACAGCTAGAACTGGGAACTTTGGTGGTGTTGTTTATTTTAAATTGTCAACTGCATACATTCACTTTACAGGATAACTGTGCTCTGCAAAATAGCTGTTTGTCTGATATAATTTTAAATTGGTGTTTGAGTTGACTTGAAAGCACATAATAGACATGAAAAGCCCTAAGATTTGGGCACAAGTTGACAAGACTTTGTTTTCTTTCTTAGGCTATTTATAGAGTGAGAAAATGTTCATGGTCCACTGTGGGTGCCCTGGAGATTTGCAGAGCTAGATCAAAGTCCTAGCCAAAAATGCTCCAAGGTACTGCTGCACTAGTCTGGTGTTAAGGTTAATTGGGAGGAGGATGGGATGTTAGGAAACCAGTATTGGTCTGCTAAATGGTAACAGGACCCTTTTTTGTGGAGCAAAATGTCACATTTAAAGTTTGTTTGGGCTGAGTTGTTTTATGTTCTTGTTGTTCTCTCCTTCTTTGTTTATATTGTCATATCTTTTGATATGACAATATAAATATGATATAAATTTCAATGGAAACATCCAACTGGAAATGTGAAATCTCACTGGTGAAAGTGTGTGCGTATGTGCTTTTTTTATATGTCCACGCACTGAGTGGAAAAAATAACAGATGGGGGTATGAAACAGGTTTCATGTAATAGCGTCCCAGCGTGGGGTTTGATGGTTGCATGTTTAACAGGAAACACAACACAATAACATGCTGGAAAGTGTATCAACACTGTAGGGTTTAAACTTCACAAAGCAGGTATTCATGGCAGGGCTGCCAGTTGGAAACTATTCATAACAACTACAAGCAGTCCACTGTGTTTGCCCCTGACATCTCGTTACATGCATGTCTGTTGACTTCTCTTAGGTCGTCCTGTAAATCATAATGTCTTTTACCAATTCTTAAATGATATATAGAAAAAAATTCATTGGTGACAACGGCAGCTATAATCAGTACAGTTGTGTAACAGAAAAGTTGCATGTTATTTTTACACATTTTTGGTCTGAGAGTATTTTATTCACTGTCCTGCATAAATTAATGCTTGTTCTAGGGCTTTGTGATTGCTATAAATTGCTATAGTAAACGAAGAGACCTCTGCATAGCTCCTGGCCCCTGTACTGCCTCCAGGCAAACATCCAGTCACTGGATAGCCATAGTCCCTGAGGTTCATGAAGAGTTAGTAGATGCATATCTTGTCTAACTTTTAAATAAATGAATATTTATGATCTTGAGGTATTCATTGTTCCAATCCCTGGGGACCAGTAAGACAACATTACCAGGATGTTTGAAGCTTCATTCAAGCAAATGGTTGCTGAACAACTTTTGTCTAAAATTTCAGTAGTTGTTAGGTTTGCATAATTTTTTTCAACCCCTTGCATGTTTGACGTGTTTGGTGGATACCTTTATTATTTTTTAAACAGTCATCATCATGTGTGCGTTTTAAACTACTACTTAACTACTTCTTAAAGGTCTGACTTGTTTAGTAGAGACTGTTTAGCATGCGACTGGTGCTTGTACAACCTAATCCCAGCACTTAGACTGACAGCCGTGTGAAGCAACATGACAACTATCCCCAAATTTAGCCACATAATGATCTGTTGTTGATATTTAGTGTAGCATACTTTAAGTATACCTGAAAAAAGCTTTAGAAAACTAGACATGTAAGAAAAACCGGGAATAGAGCATTGTAATTTTCTTTTAGTTGCTGTTTTTTGATTGAAACGTTCTGTTTTACAGCTGCAGGTAATTGACATTATACTACATACTTTCCAAAGGCAGGGATGTCTGTTCAGCAAAGTTCTAGTAAACGTTCCTCTTGCAGTGTAGTTCAGACTTGTCCAAGCCAGTTATGAATCAGTGGAGCCTGGGGGCTCCTTTTATGCTTTAATTTTTATCTTCCTGAAGCTTGATGTTGTTTCCAAATTATGCTAGCCTTTTTACTAATTATTATTTTCCTTTGTGATTCTCAAGAATTTCTAGTTTAAGGAAGTTTTGATTTAAGCTGACAAGACCATTCAGTCTGTGACTTTGAACATACACGTGTGTGTGATGTTTGTTAAAAGTGGGAGGAGGCAAGGTGCTTAAATAAGCGGCACCCACAGATCACTCTGTAACATGAGAGGTGGGCTATAAATACCCCTAACCTTTCCTGTGTATGCCCGTTTGTGTGTGTGTTTGCTCAGAGCTTCATACAGACTGCTTGGGCTATTGGAGGACAATACAGCTTTGGGCACGAGGCCTGCCTGCACAACGCTGTTAGTCTTAGCTTCAGCGGTTTATTACTTTCCAGAAATGCACCGGAGGGACTGTTTTGATTTAATGCATTTTGCTGCTCTGCTCAGCTCAGTTAAAGTTTAGAAAAAATGCAACAGCTAATAACATGTTTGTTGCGTTGGAGTGAATGCCAGACTTCCAGATTTCAACAGGTCTCTCAGGTTTGTAATGCTGCTGAAATCAGAGTTATGTAACTTTGAATTATGTTGGGGCTTGTGGGGATCTCTACAGGTTGGCTGTGATGATCTTTGCTGTTCTCCTCAAGTTCTTTATGAGCACAGTGTTGAGCTCTGAGTTTTTCAAATGAAGACAGATAACATTTTTGTGCATGTTTTTAACGTGGTCAGTTGGGTGTGCACTAGAGTAATCTGAAGGTGCTTATCTTTATATGTTAAGGGAATAATTACAAGGGTTTGTGCTAATTAAAAAAGCAAGACCATTTAGTCAGCAGATCTATCTTAACAGAATAATTGTCTTACATGTGCACACAGTATCATGACAGCAACATATTGTTTTTGTTAATCATGTAATCCAGAGCATTTATTCTGCACATTGGTTTAAGTCTATTATAAGCCTATTCCCTGGGTTCAGTGAGTGAGTCAGAGCCAGTTAATTCTTTCAGTGGTGACACCTCATCATCAAAGTAGGCCACCCATAAACCCTGCTGCATCTACTTTACATCACTGCTGAAAATAGAGAAAATGGCCTGCAGCATTGCATTGGATGCACCGCACTGATTTACTTAAGTTTTTGTGAATTGATTAGTGAGATGATAAGCTGTAATGCAGCTTCTAATGACTCTTTTTTTTTTTTTTAACTATTTAAAGATTTCTGCAGTTCAAGCAGCAGCCCTCCTTTTCAACCCATCCGCAGTCAGATCCCCATTCCCACTGCACATGTCATGCCATCCACGGCCGGAGCCCCGGCCTCCAAGCCCCAGTCATGTGTCCCGGAGAACTCCCTGTCTTCTCTTGAGGGACACAGGTCTTCCTCTGGCTCCAGAACCCCAAGTGGCTCCACCTCGAAGTCTTCCTCTCTCTCAAAATCAGCATCTTCACCCAACTTGGATGCTCAGGCCAGTGTGGGAGGTGATTATGTGGGGCCAAAGCCAGACTGTCTAAGCCGCTACCGCAGCCTTGTCAATGGGCTGGACCACTCACTTTTCCCCTCGGATCACACACGGGTGGATGAGGGCCAGAGGTTTGACACACCTGCTGTGGAGCCTACGCTAAATCAGTCAGCCCTGATGGGGGGGTTATGCCCTGATGTCAGACTCCGATTACAGACCACTGGGATTAGAGACACTTCAGACTGTGTGTCTGAGGCCTACAGAGGAAGCATGGATCACAGCTATAAGGTTCTTCCTGAAGCCAGGCCCGGGCTTCCCGGCACAGCAGAAACCCCTAATCATAGAGGAAGTCAGCCTGGTGCAGTCGGATCACCTGGAATTTATGCAAACCCTCTCAGCCTGCAAACACAGGCTCTGCTGAGGGAGCATGCAGGCTCCAAGGGTTATGAGCCATTGCGGCAGGACAGATGTGGTGAAATGTCCAGCTGGCAGCAACAACAACAACATAAACAACAACTGGAGAGTTTACGCCTGCAAGTGGAACAAATGCAGGTAAAAAATTATCCTAAATAAAAAAATTACAGCAAACTCAAGGCAAAGAAACTCAGACTTTGGGAGGCAGAGGGGTTTTTATGTGTGTCTTCGCTGCTGTGAATTGGTTGAGGTGAATTATCTAAGGAAACCACCTTGGTAAGGTGAAGGGCATTGAAGTAGACATGTGGGGCAGTCGTTTGTTTGTGCACCACTGAAATTTGGTCCCTGACACATTTATAGGTCAACATTGGAAAAATCATGTTCCAGTGTATAAAGCCTGCAGCCACAGACGCCCTGTCCTATTTTATAGCACAACTTGTCTCATCAATCAGCAATATCCCATCAACCTCATAGGATATTCTGGTGTCTGTTGTCAGTTTTGTTTTTTAACCAAATGTTTAATTCAGCAAATTTCATGCATGATAAACTACACAGCTTGTTGCAGCTTCCCTTTTGCAGCTTGTAAATGGCTGTTGCACAGCAGCTCTTCACCATTTCAGCCGTGTTTGTGGCTGCTGTCCACTTCGGAGTGACTGTTGCCACTTCCAAGTACTATGTGCTAACACATTAATTGACACATTATCAATTTAGCACAATTTTTAATGGTTTAAAACAAGTTTCAAACACTCTATAAGATATCACACTGGGCAGAATACTCAAGTACAAAATCTTGTTGGGAGTTTCTTACTGTATGAAGAAATTGTAGAACACCAATCAAGTTTTGGTAATGATGGTCATCAAACATTGCCTCATCAGCTAAATGATAAGCTGTTAAAGCTGTGTTTTAAAACAGTCCATTCAATCAATCCATTCATTCATTCCTTCACAGTACTGAATGTATTCTTCAGGGCCAGCGTGCTCTGACACTTGGCAGTTATTTCAGTGTGTGTTGGAAGAAAGACTTGAAATAGTCACTGAGATGAAATTACATTCTATTTTAAAGAAAGAGATTGGAATGGCTTGATACTCATCAGGTTTTGTTTATCTTTTCCTGCAGCCATTTCAACGTGACCATGTTGTTGTCAGTTGACTGCTCTGGTATAAGAATAATTTGACAGGGTTTCAGATTGAACAAGGCTAGATGACAGCATTTTGTTTTATGTGGTTATATTTGTGTTTCTGTGGACACTTGGAATGAATTCTCGATCTATACTGGACAAGATGTTAGCCTTACACACATACACTTTTATTTTAGTTGTAGAGTTAAAATTTTTCTTTGTAAACTCTTCTCTCACCACCTTTTTTTCAGCTCTAACTGTCTGAGTGTTTTTGTCTTTTGTAACAGTTGATGAGTGGTGGAGTTGGTCAGTACCCATCTCTGTACTCAACACCCACTCACTCAGAGTCAGGCAAGTGGGACGCTCTGGTCAAAGCCAGTGAGAGTCTGCTCAAGGAGAAGGAGCTTATCATTGAGAGGCAAGTGTTTCATTTGATTTCCAGGCTTATGTGAGGACACTGGGGAGGGACTCTTTGTTTACTATTTGCTTATTTTACCTGAATGCTTTGTGGTACAGTTCATCTTGACTTAATTGTGTAGTGATGCAAAACAGTCTTTTTTTCTTAACTAGACATTAAAAGTGTTGACAAAATGTAGTATATTAGTATTTATGTGCGTCTCCTAACCCCAGTGGCTTTACAGTGCTTTTAACCAATGGTTTCTCCACAATTTTGCCAGTTTATTGTTGTTCTTGTTTTGGTTCTTAAAACTGGATCTTGTCATAATGCAGACAAAAGCAGCATATGGCCCAGCTGGAACAGCGGCTGAGGGAAAGTGAGATGCAAGTCCATGGTGCTCTCCTGGGCCGAGGAGCTTCTTATGGAGATATGTTCATGCTGCGGTTACAGGTTGGGATAAACATGAGTTAGCTCCCACCAAGAACTCTTACACTGTCATTATCCTTACAAACTATTTTACCTCAAGAGCCTGCATTGAGATCTTTGTATCACATGTTGCCTTTTATAGGAGGCTCAGAGGGAGAACGCGTTCCTGAGGGCGCAGTTTACTGAGCGAGCCGACTGTGCTGCCCTGGAAAAGGCAGAGGCAGAGCGTAGGCTGGGGGCAGTTGAGGCCGAGACAAGGCGACTAACTGAAAGCCTGAAAGAGACCTGCGAGAGACATGCTGAGGAGATGAAGAAACAGGAAGAGAGGGTTTGTGCTTGCCTAACACATCCTACTAACATACAGTTCTTTGAATAAGTAAAGTAACATGAAAAAAATCAATCGCATTTAGAAGTTTAAATTATGTCTGTGTTCACAAACAGTTCACTTTGCTCTTTCAGTGGAAGTTATCAATGAGGAACTGCATTAGATTTCTTTGTCTTGTTCATGTTTGTAATGAAGATAAGCTGTAACAACCTTGTCAGACTTCCTGCCTCAGCAGTTCCAGTCAGCCATTATAGAAACAAAACACTGTACTGGAAGCTTTTATCTCCCCACAGCAACTGAGATCTATTGATTAAAAACCACTATCATTGATAACATAAATAGATGGTACATGTTGCGTATAACTCCAGGGTTACAGGTTCACTCATTCATTTACATATAGACAGATAAAAAGAAGATTTGAAAACAGATGTGAGCCTGACATGATGTTTGTAGCCACAGTCCATCACATGTTCTTGCCTTGAGTTGTCTTACTTGCTGTGAGTTATGAATGGTTGTAGCACCTTTTTATGTGTTGCTTATTGTTCATCTTTTCCCTCTTGCACATTTGCTATTTGTGCAGATTCGCAGTCGAGACAAGCACATCAACAACCTGAAGAAGAAGTGTCAGAAGGAGTCTGAGCTGAAGAGAGAGAACCAGCAGCGCATTGAGACTCTAGAGCGCTATCTAGCTGACCTGCCCACCTTGGAGGACTACCAGAGCCAGAACAAGCAGGTAAGGACCGTTTCATTTATTCCTACTAGATTTCCTCTAAATTTAGTTACCTAGGTAACTTAACAAACCTGGGCGTGTTTTTTAATTTTTATTAGCTTCTAGAGGCTGAAGAGAAGGTGGCTCAGATGCAAGAGAAAGTACGAGAATTGGAGGTCTGTCTAGAGACAACGCGATCACAACTAAGGGAAAAAGACTCGCATCTGGAAGAACAGAAACGCAGGGAAAGAGACCTGCTGACCACTATTACTGAGTATGTACACCACCGGCTAACAACAGTGAACTACTGTTCAGTGGGCACATTAATTCAAACAGTCATAACTCTGTTTAATTTTTTTGTCCTCATCAGCATGCAGCAGCGGGTACAGCAGGGCCTGGAGGATGGAGCCAGACTGCCTTCCCTAGATATCGAGAAGCTCAGAGGAGAGAACAGCGCCTTGAGAGAAGAGCAGCAGAGGCTCAAAAAGGTCTTGTTTTGTGTGTTTTCTTTTCCAAAGCGCATGTGGAACATCTCATGGGACAGCTTTTATGTAAATACTCCTCGAGCTGTTCTTCATGAAGCACAGTGGTTGTCCAAGGAAACTAAACAATTGGGGCAAAACATTATTATAAATTGTAATGCATTACAGTTCTTGAACCTTAAATGTTAAGCTGGGATTTTTTATTTTCCCTTTACAGTATCATTTTGTCAAAAATGTCATTCTTTTATTGCCTGTACAGATGTGTATAGCAAGCCCAAAATATTAGCTGTATTAGTAAAATCATGGAAATACTTTTCTCAGATATTAAATGCAAAAATTGTTTATTCTGTGAAATCTAATTATACTTTTGGTGTGCTTCACTTCAAATTAGTCCTGTTTCAGAAAGCCAACAGTCCATCAAAGAGAACATTTTCAATCGTTTTTAGAATGACACATCTCTTTAAATGTCTTCTCTATGATCTTTACCATGCTTGCTATTATTTGCGAGCTTCAAGGAAAACATGGTCATAAACACACACACACACAAACACACACACACACAAACACACACACACACACACACACACACACACACACACACACACACA